>CM051026.1:30925601-31015601 GCA_027627225.1 Congeria kusceri
GCGTATTGGTACATGTATATAAATCAAAACCAACCGCAAGCCACGAAATCTATTATCATCGATACGCAATGTATCATTATCTTTTGTACACCAGTGCTTTTAAATGCACAAATCGACCGGATACTGATGCACTCTATATATGAACAATTCAACGCGTCTGATGTCGCAAAAACACAATCGCCTTAATAATTTTAATATTGAATTCGCATTCGTGTCATACAATATTGATACATAATAATCAGTGCTAAATTAAATTAATAAATTGTTCAAAAGTCTTGATTAATCTTTCACACGCGGGCGTAGATCTAATCCTAAAATGAATCAAAGCAAACACATTGTTATACACGTGATGCACTCATTTATGTTTAAATGCCCGTTAAAACTCTTGTTAATTCCCTTGTAACATCCAGTCTTGACTACTGTAATGCCTTGCTTAGTGGCCTACCTAAGACAACATTAAACAAACTACAAACGGTCCAAAATACTGCAGCCCGTATCATCACGAGGACTTCTCGTTTCAACCACATTACACCTGTGTTAAAGGAGCTTCACTGGCTCCCAGTACAACATCGGATTGAATTTAAAATACTGACGAACACTTATAAAGCCTTAAATGACCAGTCTCCATGCTATGTCAAAGACCTGTTAAAGGTGTATAAACCACAGCGTGTCTTACGCTTTCAAAGTGACTTTCTGACTCTCGTGGTTCCAAGATCCCGTACAGTCACATACGGTGACCGTAGCTTTGCAACAACAGCTCCTAAGTTGTGGAATGCGCTTCCAATGGGAATCCGGAACTCCGATACTCTTGACGCTTTTAAAAGATCTCTGAAAACCCATTTCTTTTTAAAGATATATTGTTCCTGATGTTTATTTTAAAATGGAAGATTACCTGTGTAATATCTTATTGTGACAGTTTGTTTCCCTCTTTTATTTGATTTTATAAGGCACGTGAATTTTAGCTTTAGTCCTCATGATAATAATATTTCTTATTTTTTCCTTTTCTTTAAATTAAATTTAATTGTTGTTTTATCTTTTAACACTTTATATTTTAATGTTGATATATATATTGTTCCTTTTAGATGTGTATATGTTTTTTTTAAATATATACTTGTAAAGCACTTTTGAACGTATTTTATATATGAAAAGAGTGCTATATAAATTTGGTATAATAATAATAATAATAATAATAATAATAATAATAATAATAATAATAATAATAATAATAATAACATTTAGTACATCAGTTTGAATCTTGGTGTGAGTTTATGTGCATTATATCTGCGCGGTACATACAGAGATTGCTTTCACACGACCTGTCTAATCTTATTATGTGCATTCGTTCAGTCTCTGCGTCTGATAAGGTCAATATGTTTACGCGACCTTTCTGCAAACATCTTGTTGTAGTATTGTTTGAATAACATTGGACTTGAAAACAAAAACAATTTTAAATGTCATTGATACAGCTGGTGTTTATAGTTTTGATATTCTTTTAAATATTGTCAGGTGTTTTAATAGCCCTCTAATTCAACTGTATAGTTCAATAAAAAAACTTAATATACTTTTAAACATTGTGATGTATATGTATTGCCCTGTCGTTAAACTTCATAATTCAGTAAAAAAGCAACACAAACTTTTAATCCTTTTAAAAATTGTGAGGTTTATGTATAGCCCCATAGTTAAACTTTATTATTCAGTAAGAAAAAACAACGTTTGATATCCTTTTAAACATTTTGATGTATATATAAAGCCCTCTAGTTCAACTTAATAATTCAGAAAAGACAACTTTTGATATCCTTTTAAACATAGTGAGGTATATTAATAGCCCTCTAGTTCAACTTTATAATTCAGTAAACAAACTTGTAATATCCTTTTAAACAATATGAGGTATATTAATAGCCCTCTAGTTCAACTTTATAATTCAGTAAACAAACCTTTAAATATGCTTTCAAACTCAGTGAGGTATACTTATAGCCATCTAGTTAAACTTCATAAATCGTTAAAAAAAAACTTGTAATATCATTTAAACATTACGAGGTATATTTATAGCCCTCTATTTAAACTTTATATTTCAGTTAAAAAAATACAAAACTACTTTAATATAAGAACGTTTAAAATGCAAACGAAATTTCAATGTTATTTTTAGCACGCATTCAGTATGCATATGTTTGTGGCATATAGCTGTTCTGGTTAGATAATGCAGTGTTTTCATTTTACCAGCGTATCAGTGATAGTAAGGTGTAGTGCGCATGCGCATTTAAAATTGCTCAAGACGTGTTTCTATCAATACATTGTCTTAATATGTGTGCATTATTTACTGCAGTCTTCTGCTAGAATTTACAGCAACAACAAAACACGCAAGATAATTCGTAACATCGTCAAACATGGTAAGTTGAATATATTTTAAGCCATAATTGTATATCTATTTAGTGTAACTATTCGTATGTCTGTATATTTTGAACAGGGTGATGATTTCAGAAAATAAAGGGAACGTAATATCTCTGAAGAATTATATGGAATAAACGTTTACTATACGTACAAAATGAATCAATTAAAATAAAAACGGATGTGTATCACGGTATCGTTCGAATTCTTGTCACGTATACATTGTATACGGGCAGTTAAGAAATACTTTTCAAGTTATCGTTGTTTATCTGCTAATAAACAACGGTTTGGATTTCTTATGCGTAAGAATTAATCCACCAGGGTGTTAGCTCGAGTCGTAAAATAAACGCTCATCATAACGACAAGCAGTTGTTTATTAACAGATAAACAACGAAAATGCTACATTTATTTCGATACTAACACGACCTGAGATTAAATTTTTCAATTACAATGGGAACTATATTTTCAGTTTTGGAACACTTTTTGTTTATTGAGATTTAATAAAGGAAAATGTTGCTTAATATCTATAGAAAACTCTGCGCGTATCATCTTAGAATTCAGCATATACATCTATGGCACGGACATTTCGATATTTAAACTTGTTTCATATAAAACATATTAATTCATACATATGATGAAATTGTAACAATATTAATTTATTGTATATGCTACACAAATACAAAGAGTTTGCATTGTGGACTCTAATTCTATTATTAAATAGCGTAAAAATATCATAGCCAATTAAATGCTTGCGGCTAATTAAAAGAGCACTACATAAAAAGTATTTTGGAGGACATAATATTCTGATATATATAAGAGTTGAACAATATTGTCGACTGCCGTAAAGCGACGTATTAACATATTTCTATATTTTTAGAACATTTCATTGAATGTCTTAACAGCAAAGCAAAACGAATCTGACCTAACCAAAAACACATGCTATGTAAAGAAATTTGCAATTGACGTGGCTCGAACGACATTCGGTATGAAGAAAATGTCGCGCTAACAACTCGGCCACTTAGACTTATGAACATTGAACAGTTTTAACTTTGCATGTATGTAAATGATACATTTGCTTTCCAAAGTACCGAGGAAAAGCGTTACACATCTTTATATTGTTGTCCATTTCAATTGGTGCTTTTCCCTAAACGACACTATATTGCCAATATATTTATTTGTCTGTCGTTTCGATTCGCTTCTTCGTTTTATTTCGTTTGGGGATCTATGACAACATGTTTGAAAATGGTAAATTTTCTAATGTGTACCGTATTAACCCTAAGTATTGGGACACTTAAAATTTATTAAATGTTTTATTGTCCTAATTGTAAAAGGCATGAACAAATAATTCTCGAAATTGTGTCCCAACATTTAGGGCAATATATGATACAATATGTTCTGCATTTAACTATGTCTTGAACCAATGAATTATTTATATTTCTTTGCGATAGTAATTGGTTATGAAGAAAAAAAAAATATTTTCTTATAAATAATTAGAAGGAATATGTTTAGCTGACTGATGTCTATAAGATCAATTATTTCTTGCTGAGGACTTATTTGAGAAGCTTAATTGAGAAGACCATGCTCCATTAAAGTACACAGTTTGCGCCACGTGCCAACTACATGCAAACACAGCCATGATGGTGTACATTATGGTGTATACATAAGCAAGTGCAATATACCATGTCACAAGCCACTATGCAACCATCGAAGTGGCCGGGCATTGAATGTTTATATAGTAACAACAAAAGGTGTCATTTTGGTGTCCCAATATTTATGGACAGAAAATAATTCAACTTTTAAATGTGCCCCAATATAAAGGGGCGCGAACAATAATCAATAATTATTTTTCCAAAAATAAGGGGTGTCCCAATATTTAGGGTGTCCCAATACTTACGATAAATACGGTAGGTCCCTTAAATTTGTCGTAAGAATATCTTTTGTAGGTTGCAAAACATAACCGCATGTTTAACTACCCATAAATATGTACATACTACGTTCACAGAAAACGAGCTAGGGTCGGCTTACTGTGCTCAATTTGTAATCTCGAACGTATGTTGTGAACACTAAAAATGGTAGCAGTTTCGTAACCTTAGTTTGTGTTTCAGTTATATTACGGTGTAAACCAACTAATTATTAACGGGTCAAAACAGGCTATTACTGTAACGGTGTCGCCTGGTAGACTTACTAATGATGACATCTAAGTGTGTGCAGCTCAATTAAAATAATGACATTCAAGTGAAATTAAAGGGCATGTCGACATTATTATGCAGTAAAACAAACACATATATACATATATATTTAACTTTGTCTGAACAATATTTTTCGAGAAGCAACAGCAAAGTGATAGACTAGCTAACTCATAAGCTACGTTTAGTTCGATCCAAAAACGTTTACAAGATCGCGCTCTTCAATAAAAACGTTCATACGCAACGAAACGTTAACCAATGCTGCTCATGCGAGTAAAGATAAATCATGTACATTCCTTCGTATCGAGTTTTATATTACTACTAATACTTTGTCCTATCCGCGAAAATGTGCTCTTTAAACACGACCAATACATGTAATATTGCATTTACCAAT
This sequence comes from Congeria kusceri, assembly GCA_027627225.1. NCBI lineage: Eukaryota > Metazoa > Mollusca > Bivalvia > Myida > Dreissenidae > Congeria > Congeria kusceri. Next base: position 30,930,567 of record CM051026.1, read on the forward strand.
TATTCGATATAATTATATTTTGGTTACACATTTTTCTATTCATGTTTGTTCTTCAAACGTCAGTAAGCGAGTTATTTTTGTCTCATTTAACAGTAATACATACTGTCTTACACATAATACTTGTTTTAAGCCTTTGAAGATAAACATACATGCACATAATTTATATTTAACCAGACGGATGTTTCAGAATTAAAATGCACTTCGGTATATGTATCAATCGTTAAAAGGGTTAAAATGATATACATGCGAACCTCAATAAATCGATTCGGAAGCATTGTACGACCAAACGGTAGCCGAAATACATTCTTATCTGATAACCGGTACGTGAAACAATATACTCAGTCAGAAAATATATCAATGACAATAAAGTCTTGCACACTGTTAACATCCCAAATTGGCATTACGCGTCGGTGCGTCCAAATTACTAGTCAATTATAACATTACAAAAAACCGTGAACATAAACAGGAAAAGGGCATGTAAAGATGCAAACTTTTACAATACTCTAATATATGTTAATATATATATAAATTGGTCCTAAGGCAAATACATATACAATGTAAAAGCAGTTAACATTTTGCCCTCAATGGATTCCACCTTTATAACCGGCCGGAAACCAGACTATAATTATACATGTACATAAAACAAAATAATAAAAACAACTGTTATACAGTGTTGTTAGGCATGGGACACGAATTGTCTGTCAATGTACTTTACTTTCGAAAATATTTAAACGGTTTTACGCGGCACAAGCATATACAGAATATAAATGCTATAAAACGAATTTAATGGCGTTTAACTTTGTTAAAATTATGCATTTGTTTGCGCGCAAATCTTTTCAACATCACGTACTTCTATACATTTGACTTGGACAAAGTGCTATAAACATTCATAGACGCAGGAATAATTAGCATTTCCCCAGCATCATTTAATTCATAAACGCAGGAGTAATTAGCATCGGGTATTTCCCCAGCATCATGTAATTCATAAACGCAGGAGTTATTAGTATCGGGTATTTCCCCAGCATCATGTAATTCATAAACGCTGGAGTTATTAGTATCGGGTATTTCCCCAGCATCATGTAATTCATAAACGCAGGAGTAATTAGCATCGGGTATTTCCACAGCATCATGTAATTCATAGCCGCAGGGATATGATTGGGTATTTCCCCAGTATCATGCAATTCATAGACGAAGGAATAATTAGCATCGGGTATTTCCCCAGCATCATGTATTTCATAGACGCAGGAAAAAATGTGCATCGGGTATTTCCCCAGCATCATGCCATTCATAGACGCAGGAAAAATGTGCATCGGGTATTTCCCCAGCATCATGTAATACATAGACGCAGGGATAATTAGCATCGGGTATTTCCCCAGCATCACGTAAGTCATAGACGCATGAGTAATTAGCATCGGGTATTTCCCCAGCATCATGTAAGTCATAGACGCACGAGTAATTAGCATCGGGTATTTCCCCAGCATCATGTAAGTCATAGACGCATGAGTAATTAGCATCGGGTATTTCCCCAGCATCATGTAAGTCATAGACGCAGGAATAATTAGCATCGGGTATTTCCACAGCATCATGTAAGTCATAGACGCAGGAATAATTAGCATCGGGTATTTCCCCAGCATCATGTAAGTCATAGACGCAGGAATAATTAGCATCGGGTATTTCCACAGCATCATGCAATTCATAGGCGCATGAGTAATTAGCATCGGGTATTTCCGTAACATCATGCAATTACTAGTTTCAGTTTCAGTTTCAGTTGTATTATACACTCTTCACAAAATACATGTGATTAGAGATAAACACAAAAAATCCAGTATGTATTACAATACACGATGTATTTGATGGTAAACATACACACCTATTTTCCAGGCTGTTAATTCAACGTCAATTAATAACTTATAATTAAAATACATAGTTGTCTATAGAGCTAAACTTTAATGTTTAATAAATAAAATGTATGTATTACAAATACATTTTGGTATGATATATAACTACTTGGTATAGTACTTTCTTCAATAGCGTACACAATTTGTTTCTTTTCAACATTTGAAGGGTCATAAGTTACCAATTGAATATTTTTTAATATATAGGCTATATAGGCTCAAATTTATTATTTTTTATTATAATGCGTGAGGGCTTTACAGTTGCAACGAGTGTGATGCGTTCTAGTCAATTTATGAATCCAGGGAATATAGTATAACTGTAATGAGGCTACATGTATCTGCTGCATGTTGGTATTCATTCAAATCTGCTTGAAATACGGGCATGTATGATACGCCATTTAAACAAAGCGCGGATCAGTACAGGTATAGCATCCCAGAGCCCTTAATTTAAGTCGAGTGTCTTATCACAAAACGGCACGACTCGTTATACAGAAACCAGGCCGAACGCAAATGCACACTGATCAAACTAGGTCATGTCCTTGATTTAGATTATGGTAACATATTTAGACCAGCTTGAGACATATAAATCGTGTGAAAATTTATACGTTACTTATAGATGCTCATTGATTACATTATATCTATATTGTTGCTTGGCTGATTAATACATATTAACACAGTTAGTGTTACGCAGAACTTCAGGTGTATGTGTATGTTTATAGTATATGTTGTAGTTAACTAAATTAAATACCCCATTATACACAATAGTTGTTATTTGAAATCGTCACTAATCATTTTAAAATGGTAGGTTATACTTGAAGCATAAATAATAGCTTGTTTATATAGATTTATGTATGTAATGTGTTGTGTCTGTAATTATGTCATAACGCGTGTCTGAAGTCGGTTAATAACCTTAAATAAACATCCGGATTATGTATTCGTGTTTGCGTATATCAACGCATACTCACGTACTTGAATATACTTGTATAATGAATAAAATATTCATTGAATTGTGTGCATTATGGAATGGCTTGTGAAAAACATACATTAGCAAGAGACGTCAGCATAATTAAGTTGGTTTTGAACACGTTTTTGACTTGTATATGCAACTCAATTTTTTGGTATTAAAAGTAAGATTACATGTATATGCAACTAAATTTTTTAAGTATACAAAGTAAGATTTCATGAAGTAAATGGAGGATTTGCAACTGGGGATTAATACAACAGATCGATAGATGAAAATTGTTTATTATAAAAATATACACTATATAGATGTTATTCGTTCGATCGGTCGTATACGCCCCAAAACAATTCACAGCGACGGTTGTAAGATGTTGACATCCAAACAATAATAATATGTGTAAACATGATTTCTACTGACGCGAAAAGTTATAAAGGATACTTTGCTTAAAAAAAGTACATTCACTGTTTCCATAGATAATGCTGGCCACGCTTCCGACACATGTTTAATCCACGCCATGCTCCAGTGTCAAGACGCATTCGTTTTCCATATCATTATGCGTTCACATGCACCAACCTTGATACGCTCATTAAGTTAGCCGGGTTTGAGCTCGATACCGTAGCCGGGTTTTATCAGTGACACTTCATTGACGACTGTTGGGTCAGTCCTATTAATTTGGATCAAGATGCAACTGTTTGAATGCATCTACATGTAATACTAACAAAGACAACGTGCGATCGCAGAGTTGAACATCACTTACATGCAGTAAATATGAAGAACATTGCGAATTACCAGTATTAAATTGAATCGTAATTTTAAATGCAATTACGACCAGGTCTGCAAATTCGATAAGCATTAAGATTTGACGACGGCCGATGGAAGGTCATCTATTTATAAGTTAACACTTTATCCAACTACATAATGATAAACAAATCCTCGTTGTCTTAAACGTAAAAAGTAACAAATTGTATTGTGCCCTTCGACATGTATAACATCGCACTCTCCCGATTCATACACTATGGCTGCGTATTGGCTGCCCTAACGTGTTGATGCACCATGAATTTATGAGAACAGTCATAAACCAATATACCATTTACTCAATATCACAGTGTTTCACACTTTGTAACAAACGGCAAACAGCGAGGACGTTAATTGATGGCGCTAATTACAGTCGTTTGGTAATGCGCTAATTACAGCCGTTTGGTAATGCGCAGTTTTGCTAATTACAGCCGTTTGGTAATGCGCACTTTTGCTAATTACAGCCGTTTGGTAATGCGCAGTTTTGCTAATTACAGCCGTTTGGTAATGCGCACTTTCGCTAATTACAGCCGTTTGGTAATGCACACTTTTGCTAATTACAGCCGTTTGGTAATGCGCACTTTTTAGAAATATATGGACAACGATAGTGTGTTCAAGTTAAAAAGGTATTTATCAGGCCTGAGATAATGCATAAAGTATGCTGTTTATATCTGAAATGGTCTGACCGCAGCCAATGATACGGTCACCGTATTAATTAATATAACAAACGCCGGAAAAAAAAACAGTCAAACACAAGTAGGCGTTGACGCGTACCGTTCATGGTTCGCCAAAACTTGCAGATAATACGCCCTACATGTAGCCATGTGTGCGAAATGCAAATGTAAAAAAAATGAATGCACGAAAAAGCATTAGTGAGTTAAGATGATAGTCTTAGAGCGAACTAATTTCGCAAGTATTGCCATTGTTTACATGCTCAAATTCAGCAGCGAGAAAACGGATGCCTCGCAAGAAATATCCTGTTATAACAAGGGGGCCGACATAGATAAAATGGTACGTGGCATTTCGATCAGTACCGCCCCTGAACTGTGGCAGAAAAACAATACTAATTATTCCCGAAAATCCATGATAAAATGTGTCATTTAATGTGTTTGCTTTAGGCAAAAAAGTAAATGGTATATGGTGTTTAAGTACCGGACATGTTTGGGCTAATGCGTCAAATGTAATAGTATATGCAATAAAAAATTATATTTCAGTAGAGTTGAGTTTGCATTTAAGCTGGTGTCAAACCCCAATGATCTGAATGACTATTACGTAATGCATGCGGACAAAAGCAAATTGTGCATATAATGAACAGTTTTGCTTTCTATTTGAGTATTCAACCACTCCGCTACAATATCGCTACTCCCCTGAAAACAGAAAGCGGTAAATGCATATACGATTACGGAAATCTTAGTCGTACTTAGGTACCTAATATCTAGCATATGACCTGTAGAAATTCGCCTGGGAAGATGATAACAAGCCATGCAAGACCAAAAGTTTATTACGGCAAGTCAGCACGCCCATATTTCCTTCGTTTATTTCGGAAATAAGGTCGGTCATGTTACAAAATGGCAAGTTATTGGAAACTTATCTTATTGAGAATGTTCACCAATTAACAATGCAAAGCACGCTGGGTTTTGACGACTGTTTACCAACAACTATATTCTAGGCGTGTTCAAACATTTGCAATCCTCTGATAAGTGTTTAGCGCTTTCAATATGACAGATTTGATGAAATTCACCCAAACAGCCGAAACACAAGTCCGTTCAGACGTGATCGGTGCATGACTGTGCATAGGTACAATCATGCAGTTTGCTTTGTTTATTGTCTGGATTAGCTTTTAAGCTAACGTCCAAAATGGTAAGATAAGTACGTTGATACTATTATGTATTAACGCTGGGGATATTTTGAAAGCTACAATGCAAGGGTATTCCTTTTGTAAACTACAATACATCTCATTAAATGTTGCATGTTAAAACCAAACTATTAAATAACAATGTTCGTTCAATATTTTATATTAACAACAAGCTTTCCTAAGACGCTAGAAAAGAGCATAGAACCCTTAACCAGACATGCCAACTCGCTGACGGAATTATCCTTCACTATTTGAAAATTTATTTTTGTTTTATTTTTAACAAAATTTTGCCTACTGTTGTAACGTGTTTACTTAGTACAAAGCTAGTGTTTGTGGTAACATTATTTTACTTCAAATGCATTGATTGATACAATACACAGTTTATTCTGAATATATCGAGGCAATAATGCCAATGAATATACATTAGCATGATCAACAGTGTTATATAAATACATATTAGATACTACTAATGGAACAAGTCTGATATTATGCATATTGATGGTCGTGACAGTAAACAAGAATACATTCACCAATGGTGAATATATTGTCACAATGTACATACAAAGGACAGGCTAAAAACAAACAACCAAAAACACACTAATATTAACACAAATATATATTTTTTATATTTGTGGTTTAAATTAGTAACATGTTTAACTAGTTCGGCTTGACAAACACACAACATACATCAAGTTATGTATACTACTTATACAATTCATATCTTACTTATCATTGCGTTGTAAACATTTAGTGAAATATTTGTGTTACTTGCAGGATTCTGTGATTTCTGTGATTAATTCAACACATTTTGGAATATTTGGTCTAGAATTATTATATTTAAATCTTTATACAAAGAACATTCACAGACAGAGTGACATTCATCCTCAGGTATATATAATGTGTTGATACTGACACTTTAGTAAGGTTTGTTTAAAATGCAGTACTACATGTGACCCGTATAGTTTAAATGTACTAGTATATAGGTATTGTTACAAACATAACATTTTAACGGAAAAGAGTGAATAATCGGAAATCTTTGAAAAACAATATTCCTTTAAACAAACAAAATAATGGCGTCCCATGTATATGCAAATAACGTTATTGCTTATTGCTACAGTACTATCGAAAATGTATGTAAAATCACATATTTTATCATAGAATATCCATACGATAAACTGATTTATATTGTTGACTGAAAAAATCTATTGGTTTATTGTTTTTTACTTGAATGAAATGAAAAACTGATGTGTATAGTCGACTCAAACGATGCACTGATTTATATAATATGTGACACGGTACTTGATATTGAATTATATAGTCAAATGACTGTTTTATATTGTCGAACGAAAAGACACATATTTAAACAAGACACATTCTCGATTTCATGGCAAATATTTTTTTCTAGTTGCACATATATATTGGTGTCATCTTTAAGACAAAATATAAAAAGCTTAACTTTTGTTTTGATACATGGTTGCAGCAGGATTCAACTCCTACAAAATTGCGCACTTAAATAATAATCCTATGATACTCAACGTTTATCAATTGTGCGCTTGTGAGTAACTATATACTTCATCTACATTTCATTGTTATCGATTTTAATTCTACTACTAATTTCACGCACATTATTATTTTAATATATAAACATTGAATATATTTGTCAAGCGTTGATAGGTACAAGGTCATTGCATTTTATGTAATTGAAATTTATTTTGTCAAATGTTATTGTCGACCAACCGTCGATACGCCCTATTTAAGAATGTATATTGAACCAAAAACGAAACTGTCGTACAGTACATGCCAATTATCACGGTTACGTAAGCGATTTACATACATAAATACATGTGGTTATTGTAAAATCGTTCTACTCTGCAACTAGTTAATCCTAGTAGAGACAAACTTATGCAACAAAAAGAAGATTTCAGTTGAACATATTCAAACATTATGAAATTATCTACATTTAAACTAAGCGAAATTTCGTTTTTAGTTGAGTATACATACATGTGCACTTAGCTAAAAAAACACAATTATTTCAATGAATTCCAAAATATAGCTACACACTACAAAGTATCAGTTTGTTTATGTTTAGTTACACTCATTTTACAAAACAATGAACACACTTTAGTAAATATTGACACGATCTTGAAAATGTAAATTTCAATACGCAACTCTAAAATGGCGTCTCAGAACAACACGATGACGTATGTTCTTTGATAAAATTGATTGTTGCGATACTGTTTTTTTTCAATAATATATGAATGAACATCTATGTGTTCGTTATGGAATAACCCATGCATCTTGGAAATGTAAATAATATGATATTTTCATGTAATCAATAAATACACGTGCGTGAATTTGTGTTAAGCCGGATCATCAAAATTATTACCGCGCTTAGTTTTTAATAATATATTTTGTGTATTTTTAAAAACATGCGTTGTGATGAATTAGCTGCAGGCTCGCAAGTCTCGCCCTTATATTAATCTGAGCATCACCTATATATATTACACAAGAACAGGCGTCAACGTGTTATCCTCTATATAAATACACCGTGCTTTTAAAATACATGCCGTCGAATCGTAAACGTCGTACACGATTATTTAGTCAAAAAACGCGATACGCTGATTTACATACTGAAATAAAGGGAAGAAATGACACGTGTCTTAAAAAACGATATTCATACATTTTAGTTGCTCGCAGATGATATTAAGATGATATTAATGGTATTGCGCGTAACAATGTGTAGGCTTGTGTTTTCAATGGCTTGATTTTATTGGTGACCAGAAAAGCTAGAAGACCATCTGATTTCATTCGTCAAATAACTCAATACATACAAACGGAAACTCAATACATACAAACGGAAACTCAATACATACAAACGGAAACTCAATACATACAAACGGAAACTCAATACATACAAACGGAAACTCAATACATACAAACGGAAACTCAATACATACAAACGGAAACTCAATACATACAAACGGAAACTCAATACATACAAACGGAAACTCCAGCTGCATCAGCAAGAGAGAATTTATTAACAGCACGAGGTCCTTCATTTAAGGCGAGTGACGCATTGCAAAAACAACACAAACAACATACTACAAAATCACATAAAAAAACACAAGACACACATGCATAAAACTTGGGTTTTGCCTAGAAGTCAATGCAAAGCATTCAAGTTATAAGCCTATTGTGAGGCCCCCGAACCTCACACTTGGACCAGATTTATTAATCATACATTTAAGTGTAAATATACTAAATAAAGATAAACCTTCCAACATAGCAATTCAATTTAAATAGCAATAAAAATGAATACTTATTCCAATTAAGACAGATTTTTTACGTCACCAAAATGTTGGGTACCTGAACTATTCCCTGTGCTTTTACAACCTTACGATCCTTTATAGTTTGATCTTTTCAGCAAACTATACCAAATGCAACACGGTAGCGTACAATTATACACATGTTACAAGTCACAGTATTTTTATACTACATGTCTGCTTGAATGACTAGGACAGGTTACTGTTGTTTCTTGAAAAAAAGAAGAAAGCTTACATGTGAAAACAGTTCAACGTGACTACTCACAGGGCCCTACCGCGTACTAGAATAAATTTAACGGGTATTTATACACGGAGTATTAATCAACGCTGTAAAATATCGCTATGCATTGGACATAAGTATTATAAAGGTACCATGTATGCAATATGAAATTCATAACCCACCTCGGTTATTTCCTCACTAAAATCCAGCATTGGTTGCATATGTCATTTGTCAAGCAGAACGTTTGTTATATTGCAGTATTACGTACAGTAACATCAAAATTTACGCATATCGTTTCAGAGTGACTACTGTGCCTCAGATTCTTATCGTGACTTGTCCAAGCGCCTATCTACTGTACTTGAAGATGAAGGGGTCACAGAGGAAATCGTGAAGGCAAGGCAGCATTCATTTCTACTGCTAGAGACAAGTTTCACGATGTTGAGTAAACTAGCTAAGCAACCGTACGATTATTTCTTGTTCGGCAGTCAGTCTGAAGGGACGACAACGCCACGACTACGGTCTGACATCGACATACTTCGGCCTGTGCCATTTATGAATATTATGCAAGATAAGAAAAACTGGAAGAAAGGAATGCTGAACTTATTGATGTTGGATGCTGGCCTGCCTCCACAGCAATACCTCCTCCAGATTTTCAGAAGCGATGAGTCAGAACCATTAATAATTGAAGCACATTTACCAAACGTCATCGTTGAAAAGCACGGAAATACCCATGTAGTATTAAAATCGGATTTTGTTCGGGAACGCACAGAACGTGTTGTGCAACAGTTGGTAGGTAAGTTCCATACAGCAGGTCCATCATCTAGTTGGACCGATGATGTAGACATTGTACATGCATTTGGCGTAACCGGTGACATCTCTGAAGTGCAGCAGTGGATAAACAGACCTAGGCCGGGACACTGGCCACCAAAGGAATTGTTGGAGGAAGCTCGAACGTGCATGTGGTTCCTTGTACCGGCAGGGCATCCGTCCAGTAACACAAGGGATATCGAATGGAGATTTTCTCCAAACCTTATTGAGAGGAAACTCATGTTCAGTTTAAACATTACCCAAAGAAAATGTTATGTATTACTAAAAATGATTAAGAAACGTATATTAAATGCTATAATAGAAAAAGGAATAACGAGTTTTCATTGCAAAACGGTTTTATTTTATACAATAGAACGAACGCCTGTAGACTTTTGGAACGACCAGAACTTAGCCCAACTACTGTTACTTTGTTTGCATACACTTAGAAGAATGCTTAGACGTCGTAGATGTCCCCATTATATTATTGGAGGTGTAAATTTATTTGACGGTAAACTGTCTGTAAATGAATGTTTCAAGCTACGTACGTTGGTTTCGCAACTCACTGAAAACAACCGTCAGGCTTTAATCGATGAATTACTAAATAATGTTCTTCCCAAAGCCCAATTGCCCGAGAGTGAACGTTTCATTTCTAATGTATGTATACGGAGTAAGCTTACATTTGAAAGAATACAATGGCTACATATTGTTATGTTCGCTCTGCATGACCTCACCGATAAACCGATGGATGCTATTATCGTTCAGTTCGAAGCACTTCTCGGTAAATGTGAAGACAAGATTCGCGACGGTAATTGTTGGGAAAATCAGGTTGCCAGGGAAATATCGACAGCATTGTTGTCTTTTCAAGCCTCAATACAAGCGGCAGTGTGCATTCAGAAAGGCGATTCTATTAACCAGTCAATCATATATAGCTTCATAAAGTCGCTCGAAACGGATGTTGCCTCAAGTCGACTGAAATTTGCTTCCATGATGTATTGCTATGGACATTTGCAGTCGGCAAAATTCATTCTGCATGATACAGAAGAGCAATATCGACAACACACAGTAAAGGCACTATGTCGATGTGGTGGATATTACGATCGATACCAAGACCACATAGCTACGTTTATAAACAAACTCAATCCAAACATTGAAAGCAAATTTGCAATGTGTGTAATATTTCTTGCTCAAGAAGCACATTGCGCTCCTCCTGTGTTATTGTTTGAAATGAACAAAACAGGGATTGAAGCTGATTCCGATGTCAAAATAGAAAATATACAAGACTGGTTGGGTGATGCTAGAGTGGATGCTCGTGTGTTCCTGTTTTATCTGCAGTATCTCACGTACGGAGGACTCGGCGACAGACCAAAACAAATGTCTGCCTTGAAAGAATTAGAGAACTACATTAACGAGCATCGTAATGATCGTGAGCATCCTGGTGGCAGTGATGGTCGTGAGATGTACCATAGGGCGACTGCATTAAACCTGCTGGGTCACTGCTGGGAGATGGAGGGCGATTTGCGCAAAGCTGACCGTCTATATAAGCAGTCTCGAAAATACAAGCGGAAAAACAACGCAGCCAACTGGCACATTCGGAGACTGTCGGGACTATTTGGTGTTTGACAGAACAGTGGACAATATTTAAAAAAAATGGAGCTCGACTTCTAGTATCTTGCCGTGTTGACATGTGCTAGACTGAACTCGTATATGTTCAGGCCAGTTTATGATATCGACCTGTTTCCAAATTTAGCGTGTGAAAAACACTCTCAAAGATTACATCAAAACTGATTAAAGCCTCAGTCCATATGATATATTTTAATAAATCTTAAATCGACGTTTATTCGACTGAAATTTTTTTGTTATTTACGAATGACATTTTATAATGGATACGTACGACTTCGTTTGGTACGAACGGAATATAGACTAATGTACAAGCTTATTTACTCCAGAGGCATCACCAGCTATTGCATACAGATAACTATACGATAACACGTTACCAAAGCGTTATTATTTTACGGATTTCAATGCGTCCTTTTAGTTTTTATCGGCAAGATGTCCATTAGAAACGATTTCTGTAGAGTTTTATTTTAAGAAACATATTTCTGGATTGTTGCTGTAATCCAAACATATCTGACATAATATTAAATACAAATTTAGAAAACATTGAACAATTTGCTCGTGGTGAACTATTGATTTCTGACATTAATGTGTATAAATGCATCGTTTATTCTGGACTTGACTAATGAAAAAAAAAATTCAAATTTCTTCCTCGTTTTAAGTATGGCCTGCAAATGTTTCATACGTACTTGCGATTTATCCTTCTGTAGTGAATACAGTTATTTATATCACTCATATCACCGTTTTTATGTAAAGGAGAAATAGCCAAAAATCTTGGAAAAGAACACACTCAATTTGTTAAATAAAATTTAGAATGTGTACCGAATTTATAAAAAATCATTAAATATAAACTAATCAGGTTTACCATTATGTATCTATTTACCGGCTTTCCCTAGCTACTGATCAGTAAATGATACATTTTATTCTTTTAATTCATCATATGTCCCTTGCTTTAATGTATTACTTAATCTTATATAACTTTGCTTAATTATATTTTCATAATAAGCATACTCATGTGTATTCAACAATCCGTAGTAATGATCAGCCTGAACTGATAAGAACTACATAGAAAGGAAATACAACTCCTGTACTTGTTTGCAACCATTATCTCTCTTATCTCTCTTATCTCTCTTATCTGTCTTATCTCTCTTATCTCTCTTATCTCTCTTGTAAAATTTTAAATTTAAATAAACTGCTGTTTTCTGCTCATAATCATTGAACTTCAGCAGCGAATGTTTGTATATATTGATTATTGGTTTTATCATGTAATGATTAGTATTTTGACAAGTAGATATTGTTGTTGTATTATTAATATATTGTTGTTATTAAGATTTTGATGTTAAAACATACTGGCTATTTCTATTTTTATAACAGTGTTGTATATACTATTTTTGTTTTACACAGAATCTTTGTGAATAGAATGTTCTTAGAAAAAAAGTCTCTTCTGCTACAGCTGTATAAATAAGCAACTGTACCAGCAAGCTTACAGTTCTTGATGTATTCTTAAAAAGAAAAAAATCTTTAGAATAAATGAGATTTTAGTAAATTATTGTCCAGTACATTAATTCAGCATCCATACATTTTGGTATTTAAGTTAATTAAATTACATATTTAATTAAGATGTATTCATAATTATTTTATTATTAACATTGTTGTTTACAATTTACGTTTTCGTATTAAGAAAACCTACATTTATTAATTAGTATATATAATTACACTGACGTTAGATTCAAACACACTGAAATTGCCGACTGTTTAAGTGTGAAACAAAATAATAGTAAACACTAGTGCACACATTTGTGCACACTGCTATATTCAGGCTTAAGTGTTGCCCACTTAAATTAGTATACCGAGGATTGAATGAGTGTACAACCAAAGTCTGCTGTTATCTGCATTATTAAATGATATATTTTAATATTGAACATAATATTTAAAACAGCATTTAAACAATCTTTGCTGAAAGTACAAAACATCGAAATCAGGCAGGTAAAATGTAGAATTAGGGTAATCAATAATGTTCAATCAGTTTTAAAAATATTTAGTCGTCATGTGTTGCTGCTTGTTATCCGTCATAGTAGTATGCTTAATAATGCTCAAATACAATGTTACATTGGTAAGTCTACCATTGTGTACTCAATCTTGGTTTTGCATAAAACATTTTTCTTTGTTTAATACTTAATTTATAACAACTTCTAGCTTCTACCGTGCTTTGTTATTTTCATTTTTTTTTTTAAATATAATGACACTGTTTCAAGCATTTGCATTTTTGCATAAAACATTTTTCTTTGTTTAATAATTAATTAATAACAACTTCTAGCTTCTACCGTAATTTGTTATTTTCATTTTTTAAAATAATAACACTCAAGTATTTGCATTCATCACCAACAACATTATTTTTATCCACATTGTCAACACAATCTTGACGAGCGTGTATGAACAATGTTTTCAAAAATGTGATTACACAATATACTTAAGTAACCCATTCACCTTTGTTTAGAGTCTGATCGATAGTAACGCAAGGTGTGACAAGTGCAAAATTAATTTGTTCACACTTAATGCATAGATATAATACGTTTTCGACATCACCTCAATTTTATTTTGGATTGTTTTAATTTGCTTTTTATTGTGTGTCAACAATGCTGAATTTTTTGTGTTAAATACATCCTAAGCGTGTAATTTGCAACCCAAATTTGCAATAATTACAATAACGTTTAGTCGTGTTAAAATGAACGTATGTACAAATACTGCATTGTTTATTTACCATTCATTTAAACTAAGAAATACATTTGTTTCAGACTGAATACATTATAATCATATACTTGCATAAACGTATATATAATATTTATAAATACATATCTGGATAATGTTTTTTACTTGGCAATTATACAGCAAATAATTATTTTTATAATCCATTCATATATAATTAGATATGTGTATAATATTGTGTATAAAGTGTATAATTGGACCAGTTGCCAATTGTAAAATTGTATGGTTATTGTATATGCTATTTGGGGGGGGGGTTACTTACTTACTAGTTATCATCTTAGTGAACCATTTGGTCCATTGGTTCCAATTTCTAAATGACTCTCAGATTAAGCCTAACTTAAGTATTTCGGTTAACTTTATTATACACTTGAGTCCCAAGATTCACGCGTTCGCCCACATATTAGAATGATTCCACGAGGGTAGACCCAGAGCCTGCTTCTATCTACAGCTAGCTTGGTTGGCTAATAACTAGATGGTTTTTGCAATCATTTGGCCTATTTTCTAAGTTAGAGTTTGGAAACAACTCAAGTTATCAGGAAAATTTCGGACATACAGTCTTCTTGTTCTTACTTTTTCAGCTATATATTTGCTTTCTTTAGTTCAGTTTGACTTTTCACTATTCAATAATTGACACGTTTTGTTCATCATGATACGTCTTTGCACACTTGTTTATATTTCTATGTCCAATAGTTAGTACACTAAATGTTGTCCTGTTCATGACCTTGGTATCTGTTTGTTCTATCTGAACTGTTACCCTTCTAAATAAGGTTAAACGTGTCTGAAAAAATGCCCTTTTATACGTAAATATAAACCAGTCAGTGGTGTATTTCTAAATGAAAATAAATGCCTTAAAATAGATCCGATTCCGAAATATATTACAGCTCACTAAATTAACAACATAACCAACATCATAATCATCATCATTATCATCGCAATTATCATCGCAATCAATATCATCACCATCATCATCATCATCATAAACATCATCACCATCATCATAGTTATAATCATAATCATCATCCACAACACTTCCATCGTCATCATTGTCGTCACCTTCAGAAAGAGTTAGTATAATCGAAAATTGGTTTAAATGA
This sequence comes from Congeria kusceri, assembly GCA_027627225.1. Lineage (NCBI taxonomy): Eukaryota > Metazoa > Mollusca > Bivalvia > Myida > Dreissenidae > Congeria > Congeria kusceri. The sequence continues at coordinate 30,945,897 of CM051026.1, forward strand.
TGTAAAACATGGGCTACAACGGATGTAAAATTTACAAAGTTTATGTAACTGTACACTGGGAATTAAATACGTATGAAACGTATATTTATGCACCATAAATCGAGTCTCTTTGTCACTCAATACCAAACCCAATAAACTTTGCAATCATGAAGGTCAAAAGACAGAACGCGTACGCTTTGCATTAAGGTTGTATGTTTTATATGTAATCGACGCTGTTCTCTCGGAACCTGTAGACCGTGCTTGTGCAAGCAATTACAGTATACACGCCCGGCTCGTGTAATAGGGTATCTGGACAGATTTGTCGCAGTTATGATTTCAACTGACCGCGATTGAATCCAGGATGTTTCTTTCCATTAATCACACAGTTAGATATTGCAACAATAACATATTTTTAACTATATTTCCTTATTAGTATTGCACGTGATCGTATGGAGAATCATGTTAAACACAGACTCGAAAAGCGATGGAAGTCTGAATAGCCGAGAACCTTCGCCCAGACTCGACACTCTTCAGTCGAGCACGTACGTCTGAATTCGACTGACTTACTAATCATAATAGCACACTCTATATCGAAATAGTGAGCATAATGTCTCCACATACAGTAATTTAATTTGAGAAAACACAACCGAGATGACGGTGGTCTGTTACGCTCACCAAGGATTATCCAAACGTAATTTAATTTGCATATTCCGATTTACAAACATTTGTAAATGAACAATTTTTGAACAATTAGGAGGCACACTTGTTGAAGAGGTCTACTATGTTATGCATACACGTAAATGTGTATTTGTTTAAAACGTATAACAATTCCGATTAGCATTTAAAATTTGAGTTGTAGCATTTATCCGTTATACACTTTATACCCCTGCATGTATCATGCGGGCTAACCGCTTCACAGATGTACATGTAAATTTAGAGGTACGCATGCGCGTTAACATGTATATGCATTCATTGTCATTATCTTGATTATTCATAATTATCGTTGATAATAGCTGACCATATATTAATAAAATTGTACTATTTCTTCTACAACAACTACTAATATTACTATTACTACTTTTACTACTACTACTACTATTACTACTACTACTACTACTACTACTACTACTAGTACTACTACTACTACTACTACTACTACTACTACAACTACTACTACTACTACTACTACTACTACTACTACTACTACTACTACTACTACTACTATTAATAACACTACTACAGTACTACTACTGCTACTACTACTACTAATACTACTACTACTACTACTACTACTATTACTACTACTACTACTACTACTACTACTACTACTACTACTACTAGTACTACTACTACTACTACTACTACTACTACTACTACTACAACTACTACTACTACTACTTCTACTACTACTACTACTGCTACTACTACTACTACTTCTACTACTACTACTTCTACTACTACTACTACTACTGCTATTACCACTACCACTACTACTACTACTACTACTACTACTACTACTACTACTACTACTACTACTACTACTACTACTACTACTACTACTACTACTACTACTTCTACTACTACAACTACTACTACTAGTACTGCTACTACTACTACTACTACTACTACTACTACTTCTACTACTACTTCTAATACTACTATTACTAGTACCAATAATACTGATCTCTGGGTTCATGCATTGGATGAAATATTAATTCGAACAACGTGCAGAATCTTACCATTAAAACAACTTTATTCATCAGGAAAGGATGACATGACCACGTGACTACGAACAGTATAAGGCTCAGTCTGATTTTCGAACATTCAACCAATATAATTCACAGCTCTTATGTTACAAACATTCTAATTGGACAATGTTTTAAGTTGAGACTATATTTGAGGATGGGAACTTTTCTTGTCATGGGGCTAACTGTACAGGTAAAAAAATAGTATTCACTGTTTTGTTGCAGGAGTCTTTGATATTATTTGCCATATTACACTTTGTATTTCGGCATGCAACCAAACTTTAAAGAATGTTAATGGTTTGAGCAAAAGTTCAGATCATATGACAAAGTTTATGGTGAGTACACCATGAATCCATACACTACGATGAAGATTAGCATGCTTAACCATACCTATTATGCATATTAATTTGAACATTTATTAAGAAAACCGAAAAACATAAGACGATGTGAAGACGCAAAAAGTAATATTGTCTACACCTCTGTAGATATGCAGGTTAAAACTTCTACATTCTATGAGTTAGTATAACTATCGGTTCCATACATATCTTCTATTTTATGATTTCCATTTATAATCCCGTTTCCTTTTTAAACTCTCTGCTTAACCGATATTTCCAAGCTCGTTGACTTTAAATGTATTTGTTAGTGTATATTATTCATTTTTATTATAAACGAAAGGACCTTCACAATATACATGTATGTAACTGTACTATTCAAGGAAAGCAACCCTACTAGCTTAGCAATCATCCCTATACTATACACTTATGTCTTGTGTATTTCTTTATCAAAATCCTTATTGGAAATAAATATGTTTAAACAAACGTTCTATACATGTTTTTGCAGATCAAACAAATACAATACGATGTACAACCCTTATTTCATTTACATATTTAACATCAAGTATATTTACTCAAAAGTATAGATTTATATGTAGTATTAGTACTGATAGAGGATATGCCGTAACGTTTAGACTTATTACATAGCTTTAAAATGTTTTCAATGGCAACGTTATTTTAAGAATTATAGCGTTGTTTTTTTTCAAAATTTGTGTGAGAATAACGGTAAACATTAAACCGAAATCATGTTTTGGGCCAAGGAATACATACCACTAACAATGTTTATTATATTTTCACAGTTCTGTTAAAAAATCAAAATAACTTTAATAACATATATTGCTCAGGATCATATTCACAATATTGGAAAACGGGACAAGTATAACAAAACAGGCTTTTCCAATATAAATATAAACTATAACATTACTTAGGTGTGGGTTTATTATGTACAAATTATCAATCTGAACAGCTGAAGTTGTTTATGTTGAAAAAAACAATAATAATACTAATATTAAGAAGAAGAAGAAGAAACATAAGGAGAATCAGAAGAAACATAAAATAAACAGAAAAAACAGAAGAGGAAACAGAAAAAAAACAGAAGAACGAGAAGAAAAAGAAAATAAACAGAATAAAACAGAAGAAGGAGAAGAAACAGAAAATAAACAGAATAAAACAGAAGAAACAAAAGAAAAAAAACAGACGGAAAAACAGAAGAAACAGAAAAAAACAAACAAAAGAAACAGAGGAAGAAACAGAAGAAAAAAGAAGAAACAGAAGAAAAGAAGAATCAGAAGTAGAAACAGAAGAAACAAAAAAGAAGAAATAGAAGAAGAAACAGAAACAAAATCAGAAGAAACCGAAGAAACAGAAGAAGACACATAAGAAACAGAAGAATAAACAAAAGAAACAGAAGAAGAAATAGAAGAATAAACAGTAAAAGAAAAAAAAGAAAAAAAAAAAAAAAAGAATAAACCGAAGAAAGAGAAAAAACAGAAACAGAAGAAACAGAATAAGAAACAAAAGAAGGAGAATAAACAGAAGAAGTATAAAAACAAAAATAGAAGAAGATGCAGAAGAAGAAGAAGCAGAAGAAGAAGAAATATGAAAGGAAACAGAAGAAGAAGAACAAACAGAAAAGAAACAGAAGAGGAATGCTGATTAGTTTTTTTGCTGTTAAGAATGTTTTTACATTTATTATTTCTACCTTTATTAATTAAATAAAAGTTATGATTATATAACCTATTTATATTTTTTTCCTAGAACGATTCTAATGTTGCTAACATTGATTTTCATATCAACCTTAATCTAATAGCAAAAAATGCATTACACATATTGAGTATCTGCGTTTTAACGCAAACATGCACGGTAATACCATGGTTGCTCCATATTGATAATATATCAATTTGATAAAACACTAATACCAAAATAAACGAATGCATCATTTACTCTATTTATATTACTACAACAAAAGTCATTACAAAACGTTTAAAAGCCAGCGCAGTTTTTTTTACTTTGTGCAGAATTTAAACTCAAATATGAATAAAAAATGCGCGAATAAACTACCGCGCGAATTTTCTAAGAATGCGCGAATGTCAGACACAGCGAATTGAGGTCCAAAGCCATGATTTGTAAGGTTAAATTGCTTAATGGGCGTGTACATTGTATATTAATCCCTATAAAACAAGCAAATCAAAGTGGATATAGATCTTTGCCCCAGGGAGTAATTTATGACGCGCCACATTGATGGGGTTATCTGCCATGATAAACGGATATAAGGAATATCCACATGCGCATTCACAACTTTTACAGTTTGCTAATACATTGCGACTCATTAGTGCCGGACAATAAAAGTGATATGGCGATTTTTTATTGCCAACTTAACGGAAATTGACACTAAATTGCAAATTTGGAAAACATTGTCCCAAAATTTAGAAACAAATTCTAAATTTCAAATAGTCCCAAAATTAAGAGTCACCAACAATAATTATTTTATTGTATTTTAAGTGTGACCCAATATTTAGAGTGTCCCAATATGTTGAGTAATAACGGTACTCCAGCGCTCAGACGATTTCTTAAGAGTACAATATTAAATAAAATTCCTGAAATAATTTAGTTAGTATACGTTTCCAAAAAGGATAGCATATCAAACACAGGTAACCAATGCATATATTTACTGTAAAATCGTTATATTGGGACACATTCAAGGGGTATTATTTTTTCTGCTTATACAAATTTGGACATCAAACAAGTATTTTTAAGTATCCCAATATATAGAATAATTACGGTAGTTTGCTTGGCAATTTCTATTTCCGTTACTTACCAGAAGTTTTCTAGTGAGCATGCGTTGTTAGGACATTGACCGCTTGACTTAACTATTCGGAACGACTCGGCACCGTATTATAATTTAACATTTGATGTGAAGATATAACGGATTTTCATACGTTAACATTGCTCACAATGCGCTACGTTGTTTAAACGGTAGATAACATTTAAAGTTTAAGAAAACATACGGTTCGTACTCATTGTTTCATGACAAGGTAGTTAACAAAAGACAACAAGTTATACGAAGAAATGATGATTTATTGTATAATACTACGTTTTAATAAACGTGTAATTTGTCATGTTGTTATTTGTTTTTCGTTACAACAGACACAATTTTTCAGTGCATGTGTACCTTGTTCAAACATTTGGGTGGAATTTTTGTCAAAGTGAATCTGCCCACTCAAATCAATAAATCATTTAGATATAACCAGAAGTGTGTTATACGCGTATTTGTTTAGTACAAAGTGTGATTTGTGGTGTAGTTTTAAGTTTAATAGTTTTTACTGCGCAGTAGATAAATTTAAATAATTTGACACTTCAGCTGCATCTGCTGATTATGTCGATGATGCTTGACATGACGTGCTGCAGATTCACACTTGTCATATTTAAGTACATCTTAAGTGGAAGTACATATAAATAACAATGGGCGTGACAAAACAAAAACAATGACTTTCTCAAATGCTGATGTAGATGTTGTTGTATCTTCATTTATATCCAGATAAACATCTTGGTTATAGTCATAGCACCTTGTTTCTAGAATGGATTATTCAATCAGAAACATTAGTATTATAATGTGATCAATGAGGACTAAATTGTGCAAGGTTATACTTGCAACGCAGAGTTAAATACATTAGTTCGAGGCTCGTAGATGTTTTGGTTAGATTATGCAATGGTTGTATTATACTTGCTTAGCAAAACATCGTTGTACACGTTGTAAAGTGCGCATGCGTAGTTTGAAAGACGAAGTGTCTATAAATAGGTCTTTGAATATGCGTTCATAATTAACTTCAGTTTGCTGCTAGAATTTGCAGCAACAACACAACCGCTAGAAAATTCGTCACCATCGTCAAAAATGGTAAGTTGGATACAATTTAATAAACCATACTTGAACATTTATTTGGTACAGTTAGTCGTTTGTCTATATATTTTGAACAAGTTAATGATTTCCGAATAGAAAATACATGTATTATATTTGGAGAATTATCAGGAATAAACGACCTATATAATGAATCAATTAAACATAATTCAAAAGTGTACCAAGGTATCGTATGTATTCGTGTCACTCATATATTTTAATATGTAATTTCAGTGTGTACGCAGTTTTTGTAACATGGTGTCTGCAAATCGATATGTTTTCATGTTGATGTTTTTCTGAAACGTTTAAATAACAAGACATATTTATAAATTTATTTATCCAGACATTTGTACTTTGTTCATAGAAAACGAGCAGATGTCGGATTACTTTTGCTGAAATCGTAAATATAATACGAGCTAGTGTCGGCTTATATTTCCAACTTACTACAAAGAACACGCGTTAATAACGACTTAAATTTGCTGAAATAGTAAATACAACACAAGCTAGGGTAGCCTTCCATAGCTGAAATAGTAAATAGAACAAAAGCTAGTGTCGGCTTAACTCGGATGAATAACAAAAAGAACACGAGATTTTAATGGCCTACATTACTGACATAGCAAACTCTTAGGTGTGTTCTGAATAAGAAGAGCGGTAGTAATGTACTGATATTGCGTCAGAGCGGTAGTAATGTACTGATATTGCGTCAGAGCGGTAGTAATGTACTGATATTGCGTCAGAGCGGTAGTAATGTACTGATATTGCGTCAGAACGGTAGTAATGTACTGATATTGCGTCAGAGCGGTAGTAATGTACTGATATTGCGTCAGAGCGGTAGTAATGTACTGATATTGCGTCAGAGCGGTAGTAATGTACTGATATTGCGTCAGAGCGGTAGTAATGTACTGATATTGCGTCAGAGCGGTAGTAATGTACTCATATTACGTCAGAGCGGTAGTAATGTACTGATATTGCGTCAGAGCGGTAGTAATGTACTGATATTGCGTCAGAGCGGTAGTAATGTACTGATATTGCGTCAGAGCGGTAGTAATGTACTGATATTGCGTCAGAGCAGTAGTAATGTACTGATATTGCGTCAGAGCGGTAGTAATGTACTGATATTGCGTCAGAGCGGTAGTAATGTACTCATATTACGTCAGAGCGGTAGTAATGTACTGATATTGCGTCAGAGCGGTAGTAATGTACTGATATTGCGTCAGAGCGGTAGTAATGTACTGATATTGCGTCAGAGCGGTAGTAATGTACTGATATTGCGTCAGAGCGGTAGTAATGTACTGATATTGCGTCAGAGCGGTAGTAATGTACTGATATTGCGTCAGAGCGGTAGTAATGTACTGATATTGCGTCAGAGCAGTAGTAATGTACTGATATTGCGTCAGAGCGGTAGTAATGTACTGATATTGCGTCAGAGCGGTAGTAATGTACTGATATTGCGTCAGAGCGGTAGTAATGTACTGATATTGCGTCAGAGCGGTAGTAATGTACTGATATTGCGTCAGAGCGGTAGTAATGTACTGATATTGCGTCAGAGCGGTAGTAATGTACTGATATTGCGTCAGAGCGGTAGTAATGTACTGATATTGCGTCAGAGCGGTAATCACAGTTTATGTTTGATTCATGCTAGTATTAGGATGTAGCCCATCTAAGCATCGACGTTTCCAAACAAGGTATTATTATCAGATCAACCTGTATCGCCACGTAGAATTCCATTTGGTTTGAATGCATCAAATAAATAGAAAATAAATGCTGCAAATTACATTTAAGAAGCATCTCGCCTGTATTTCGTACAAATATATAAACATATTTAACATTAAACTTTCCTATCTTAAATGTAGAAGCAACAGTAATTTGATGGAGTTGGTAAGACAAGATAATATAAGTATATGTGTTTAAAACAAACAAACAAACAACAAACTGGATACATTGCACACCTGTCTAGTCTGATTGCAATACGTGAAGTCTTCTTTGATTCATTAATAATTTATGTAAAAACTGATATATTTATAGACGCGACTAGTTATGACTGATTCTTATCCTTTAAAGTGACTTATTTAAAGTTTCGTTTTTTTGTGTGAATTTCATAAACTGGCTTAACATTAAAAGCTAAAGCATATGGACTAAGAAACACAAATGCAATGCTGAAAATACGCCAACTTTCAAATGGAAACACAGCATTCGCCGGGACATAAACCCAATATATCCGGATCAAAGGTACTTAACGCTAACCACTCTGTCAAAATCTTCCGAATGAAGGTGTTAAATTAAAACGCTGTGGAACCGACGAAAAGCCTTTTAAACGGTGTATGTTATTTTGTCATTTCTATTGATGTTAATTAATAAACAATGCGTTATTTCCAATTATATTTCTCGGTCGGGATTGTCATTTCGCTAATTTCTTTATATGAATACAATAAATTGTGCTTTCTTGAATACGTCACACAAAAATGGAGAATGCAAATTTGCCAATCTGTGAATAAATCATTTCAAGTTGCACATGGTCATTTGTTTTGTCAATAGGAAATGCTTGCAAATCTTAGAATTTAGGTTGATCCTCACCTTGTCCCAGTGTCTTGACTAAATTGTTTTTCTTGATGTTATTGTGTGCGCACATGCATCAGCCCTTATAAGTAGAATAACTTGAAAACGCGTCCGGTTTGTAATAGTGACACTTCACAGTCCAATTCTATTAAGTTGTATGAAGTTGAAACGGATAATGCATCTTATGCTTATGCAAGGATAGCAAGTCATCGCAAGTTTAAACATATGTTCCGTTTGAACTATATTATATTTGTCTTTCAAATGTTTGTGTACTCGTTATCTTGTAATTAATAGGCATCTGAATTTTGCTTCGAAATATGTGTCACGAGCAATTTTTTTTCATTGCTGAGACCATTGTTATTTTTTGGCTTAGATGTGAGACCAGTTAAATTAATTTAAATACTTATCATAGGCTATAGCTCGCCAACATTAATCTGATACTCGTGAATGATTTTAGCATTAATAACGCGTTTGTATTATTTCCTATATGTGTACTCGGTTCTGTTCGCGCAAGTTCAATGGCGCCATCACAGTATATTTTGTGTGATACGCTTTAATTGAGTTAACTCGATTCCAGTACGAAAACTAACATATTCATTGTAACGTATTTTAATATATTCAAACATGATAAAGGTCAGTGTTAGGTTAATGTTGACGAGCTATACCTGCATCAAATGTAGACCAAGTCAATTCTGGTAAAACAGTGATTTTGATTAATGTCTGCACACAAAATGAGACAAATTATTCGTATAGCTAGTTTCTATCCAAAATACCCAAACATATTATGATTGTATTTAGCAACAAACACAACTGCACGTATCTTTGAGTAATTGCATTGTAATTTATTAAATCAAATACGGCATTATACAGTTTTTCTGATCACTTAAATATAAACAAGATAAACAAATTAGATCAACTTATTGCGAAACGAAAATATTGCCTAAATGCAATCATTTATCACTCTCTTATCATAGCATGTTAAAACATCCCATTCTAAAGATAGAATATGAATAGTGAATAGTGCGCTTTGTCTGTAAATCTGTAGTCGTGTGTGTATGAGATGGTTACTTAGAAACAAAGTCACTAGACTCATGCGCGAATGGATTTAATGTCATCATGTGGTTGCATTGTCGTCCATCAACAGAGTGATCGTTATCTTAAAATTACAATTTAAAGCATTAATTTTAAACAATCACAGACAAGATTGGTAATTATTAGTTTTACAAGGTTCATGCAGCGGATAAAAATACAAGCATTATTTAAACAATAATATAAACTATTTCAACATAATGAGATTGGTAGATTTAACAAGGCGGACAAAAGCCCATTGGGTATTATGAAATAGTGTACACAAGTGTATACTAGTATTGTGTCACAAGTTCAATAGACAATTCCATCCCATCAAAAGCGAAAATGTTAATTTATTGCAATGAATTGTTCACAAACTGATAACTTTTATTAATTGCGTTTAAATACAGCTATTCTTCAAACAGCAAAAATTTCTCCCTTCAGTTTTTTTGCAGATGGCCTTAATATTAATACATGAACACTTTATATGTCAACAAATACGATGGATTAAAACACAACATTAAAAATCAGTATGGGGCTTTTGTCTACTATGTCATATATACCAAGGGTCTTTTGTCCACCCTGTTAAAGACGTTCGCAACAATTTCCTTCAATTTCTTTCCAACGACAGATTTTCTTAAACAATAATCAATGTATCATACAAAAATACTACAGTCTTAAATTAGGGGTCACTGGCCTTTTTCCGGAAATATTGAATTTTGAACAGGGTACCTGTCGAAGCCTTTTTTAGTTTGTGTTACTTAGAATGTTGAATAATATAAAGCGTTTATATTCAAACAAAGATGGAGATTTTTAAATGCATGTTTTTAATGTTTCGTTTGGCAATAAACAAGTGCAGTTTAATGATAAAACGCGCTATATCTACAGTTATCACTTAACAAATGACTTGTAATGGACACTTAACAAGGTTAATTGTGCATTAAATATTCCTGTGTAAACGCCAATAATTTATCAAATATACGAATATCTTTTGTTCCAAACGACAGATTTTGTTAAAAGATCCCACATACATGCTTTATTGTATACTGAAACTAAAACAGTCTTAAAAAATAGGGGTCACTGGCCTTGTTCCGGAAATTGGGTTTTGAATACGGTACCTGTCGAAGCCCCATTTTCAGCGTGGATTTTATCAGTTTTACGTATATAGGATAGTTTTTTTTCAAAAAAGGTTATGGTCCTTTCAACAGATATGTCTGTACATACTTTGTTTGCCAATTTGCAAGTGTATGTTGATAATAAAAAAGCTTTACGTACATTGACTGCTAAAATAATGAATTTGACTTGACATTTAGTGTGTCAAATGGGAACTAATAATGCTTTCTGATACTTAATTTTAATCAAATGCATATTTTGTTCCAAACGACAAATTTTCAAAAAATTTCAAAATACATGCATCAATGTATACTTACACCAAAACATTAATAAAATGAATGGCTCGCTGAATTTGTTTGGGAAAAATTGGATTTCATATAGGGTATTTTCCCTGTTTCGATTTGACATACATAAACAACGTATACATACAATGGAGATATTTAATGGATAATTTCTGAACTAATTTGTTTGGAAATACATTGCATAAGTGTGTTTTTGATTATTATATATGCTTTATAAACTTTCACTATTAAAATTAGTTATTTTGAATGGACATTAGATATGAAATTAGTATATTGTAACCTATATACAATAAAGAAATAATGAAGCAAAAGGAGAAAGTAACCCAATTATTTTCTTTTTGTTGCGAACGTCTTTAAATCTACTAAGGGGCGTATGTCCACTCTGTCAAATATACCAAGGAGCTTATACCTATGTGTGCATTTTTAGACCAATGGGCTTTTGGGCAAGTGGCTTTTGTCCGGATACCAGTCATTATCAATTCATTGCATACGCTTATTTTGCACACTATTCCAATTTTCCAACATGTTTAATTAGGTCAATTTTCATACAGAGATCACACTGATTGGGTGAACTACAAATAACCTGTTTGCCAATTCGCAGTTTTTAAAATAAAACGATACATTTATCCAAGCTTAAGTAAATAGCAAAGTATATTGTTACATCGAAACGTCTGATTGCAGACAAGGACAAAGCCATCGCAGTAATAGGCATAAACAATCAATTGAAACACATAGGATAGAAACTGTCACACTACTAGGCATGGTCAGGTATAGTTCAAAGTTGACGCACGCTCATGCACATAATAGTACGCTTATGAAGTTCTTTGATCGAAATGCAAATGAAATTTGTTGAAATAAATGCGTTACATTAGTTGTTTCGTAAGTGCCAGTCAAACAGTGCGTTTATCCTACAAAAAGGTTACATTGCAGGTATATTGAAGTTCAAAATAATACAAAATAAGACGGTGTTGCATGTATGCAAGAAGGCAAATGTGTAGCCATCGCGTCGAAAATTCTTATTTAAAACCAAATTCGTCAATCACACGTTACATGTGGGTCCGTTACCCCGATATTGCGATTCGGATAAAGAAACTACACTACAAAGTATTTGTTTAAATTAAAGGTTAATACGAGCCGTATACCGAATAGCGAAACGATAAACTGACTTCTAAAGTCGAAGGAAACGATACACTTATATATATACACATATATATATAGACGAAATAAACGCTATACTGACCTTTGGCGCAACCTGTTTTCGCAACCTGCAATTTTCTAGTTGATATGAAGTAAAATAAGGTACCTGACACATACACAGTTATGTCAATTGAATCCTGACAACTCGAAATGAGATAGATAAAGCGGAAGAAGAAACTATATATAGTAACATCATATGCTCTTTATTGTTCTTATCATACTTTCCGAAACTGTAGGAGCCATACATGGTTGATAGTATTTTTAACAACCAACTCCTGTGATAAATATCACTTCTCATACTATTAGATGATTTTTCCCGTAAACTGGGTGGCACATTTATTCATAACATAGTTAAATCAATGGTTCAACTGTTTTGTATACAGTGTAGTCGGACGAGATGATATCCTATGCCTAACGTACGTAGTCCAATGGAAATATATGTCGATTTATGACTTCGAATTAAATTGTATTCTGACTCTATTCGTGAACATTCATTTAATGAAGCGAACTAATGGCGTGTGGCTTCAATCAAAACGATGTAGATACCGTTTAGTTATACGCAGAATAAAATTATAGAGAAGTAAGTGTAGCCTAATAAGACGTAACGAGAGTTTTTACTCTGATCAATCGAGACTCATTCCAGAAATTACTAGAAGGAAATATGATTTATTTGCCTCATATAACTAGGACAAATTGACTTCAACACGTTTACTGTCACTTATTTCCTTTATTTATATACGAGGGGTGAGCAAAGAGATCGCGGAATTTGGCTGTCAAATGTTTATTTAACGTAATTTATCATTAATATTGTCCAATCACTTAAATTATTATACAAACACAATTGTATTCTAATATATTTGCCATAATGATAAAACATTATAAATTATAACGGGTTGAGTCGTGCGACCATAGCATACACTGAGCACGTCAACATAAAGTGTTAATTTACTAAACATAGATAACGATTTCTCGTAAATTAGCGCATACAAATCTGCCAAAATTTGACATCCGTTTCTTTGACGTCATTGTTTTGTTACTGACTGTTATGTTGACGTCATTTCCGCAAAACAAGTTTATATACAATTTCCAAAGATCGCGTAGCCGCTGGACTCAATGCCGAAAATTGTACTGCCCAAATAAATGGAACCACGAACAGCAATTACGTTTTGCATCCAGCACGGGCTTTCACCAACCAAAACCATTTAGGAACTAAAACAAAACTGGCATGGCAACTGACATAAAGAAAAGTGCAGTCTTCAAGTAGCAGATGCTTGTTTGATAAGGCCAACTGAGTGTACAAGATGGTGATCGAAGCGGCCGACCAACGAAAACTAACGAAACGTTGGTGACGTCAATTAAGGGTTTCGTTGAAGATCGACGGCGCTCAATCAGAGAATATTTGGAGGCTGTGAACACATCTTATGGGAATGCGCGGACTATACTGCATGAATATGTATGCATGAGACGGTTGTGTGCGAGATGGAAGCCACAGATTTCAAGGGTGCGGAGAAATAAACACGAGTGAACGTTTCATAGCAATTCCTAAGTTGTGTTCACCGGGAAGAAGAGGCGTTAAAGCAATCACTCAAATCAGAAGCTATAAACAACATTATTGTTTATATGTTGGTTGATTTTTAGTCACAGCTCCGTGGTAATAGCTTCAGCGACCTCCCAGCACTTCGGAGCGATGTCCACTGAATCCTGACCAACTATGATGAGACTTGGTACAAACATGTGTTGACAGATGTTTGGAACGCCATAGAAAGTGCGTCGCTGCTAATGGACTGTACTTTGGGAAAGAATAGCGAGGCACAGCTATCATCGTGTCCGGCGCCTAATACCGGCGTTAACGTCTCGTCTGTTTCATGACGTCATCGTGGCCCGAATTGCGATAAATGTTAATGTTTCATATATAAACTCATATATATTTTATGAAGAAGTCAAACTTCAAACATAGCTAATTTATTTAATCACAACGTTTCGGCTGAAAAGCCTTCTTAAGGTAACATGTTATGACAACGACGTTATAATGACGTCATGACGTCATAATACATAAAACATAATTTGGCGTACTTATTACAATATATAGGATTCACAAAATATACACCATACATGTAAAATGCAAATAGAGCAACGTGTTAATAAATACAAGTATGAACTATATATATGTCATACGTACACCTGAGACAATACAACTATTAGTAAAGTAATTTTGTGTTCATACCACTAGGCATGATGGTACTAAGTTTATACACCCACTCAGTTTCTTTTAAAAGTCGCTGCCAATTGTTATTAACTTTATCAATCGGCATAAATGAAAAGTCATCAATAGAGTGGCCATTAGAATTGAAATGTTCCGATACAGAAGTAACTGTGTCTGGATAATGTTTGATATCAAACTTATGGCTATTCATTCTAACACTACATTTTTGATGAGTTTGTCCAACATACTGTGAGTTACATTTTTTACATGTTATAAGGTAAATGACATCTGTAGATGAACACGATAAATTATGTTTAACTTGATACTCTTTGCACAAAGTACTGCTAGAGAATTCATCAGATTCAGTGATATAACAACAGTGGGAACAACGGGGTCTACAACATTTTGAAACTTAACAATTGGTACCCGCAGAATAGTTCAATTTAGAATGCACTAATAAATCTTGTAAATTACATGGGCGTCTGTAAGCTATAACAGGTTTACAATTATAAATGTCTCGAACACTCTGTTTTGAAGAATATTTCAAAAGTCCCCAGTATTGGTTGATTGTCTTTCCTATATTCGGTAGAGATGGATTGTAAGTGCAAACAAAGGGTATAATGTCAGTGTCAGTTTTTGTAACAGGTTGTAGTGCTTAATCCATGGAGAATTCAGCTGCCTTATATATAGCCTGGTTCACAATATCATCTGGGTAGTTGCGATCCTTGAAATTTTCACGGATGTTATCGCAGTCTCGTTTGAATCGTTCAGTGTCAGACGTTATTCTTTGATACCTTTTGGCTTGACTGAATGGTATTCCTGCCTTGCACGATTTAGGGTGGCAGGAAGAAAACTCAACGTATTGGTGACAATATATAAACTCATGAAACTTGACATGTGGTTTTATTTGATATGGAAATATATCATACATGCATTTTTGAATTGTCTGCTTTGAATTGTGTCTTCGTTAAACAAATTCCGATCCTTTTGCTCAGCCCTCGTATACTGATAAAGTAGTACGACCATTTAAATCAAGATATGTTCAGTAAAATATAAATTCTAACATCGTTATTTTGAACTATATTAATTCGAATTCAGCGCTATTTTAAAGTATGTTTCTGGTCCCGAATTAATTTGGTGTTCATTTAACTAAAATGCATGTGTTAAGTTCGAACTCTTTTATTTCGAGTTATCATTATTTCGAAGTCGTCAATTCTGACCAAAAACACTATTTCCAATTGCCAATTGTTGATACAACTCGTAAGGTAAGTTCCCCATGTTTCCACATCTTCGATTGAATGATTATGGGTCTGTGCGTGGCAACAATAGTGGCCCAGTTGCTTATGGAGACACTGTCGCTCAATAAGGCGAGTGACACGCGCAAGTTCGTGCAACGTATTCTGGATAATGAAAGTACTTTCTTACTGGTTGTCAACCTACGTACGGAATAACTGTAAATATGACAAAAGAACACCGCAAAAAGTTAAACAGTACTAACTTCATTTGTACCAAATTAATCATAATAGTTATATCAACAATACAAAACCTACCCCAATTGATTTAAACCACATGCATGTGTAAAGGAGTGTGGCAGGTTATTGGTGTTTCTACAAAAACAAACAAAACATTGACATACAGTTCATCATACCTACTCATACAGTGAATGTGTATTTATACAATGTGTATTAACTAATGTTATTATGTGGCAAAAGGTATGATAATTGTATCATTAATATTTAGTAAAATTCATAATCGACCTCTGTTATTCACTAACCCAAATCCAACATTTGTTGTATATGACCATTTCACAAGTAGAACGTGTGTTACATGTTGGTATTAGGTGCAGAGATATACGCTGAACATTTATCGTTTCAGAGTGACTACTGTGCCCCAGAGTTTTACCGCGACTTGTCCATACAACTCTCCACTGTACTTGAAGATGAAGGAGTAACAGAGGAAATCGTGATGGCAAGGAGAATTTCATATATGTTGATAGAGACAGGCTTGACTATGATTAGTAAACTCAATAAACAATCAATCGATTACTTCTTTTTTGGCAGTCAGTCCGAAGGGACGACAACGCCACGACTACAGGCTGACATAGACATGCTCCGTCGTATGCCATCTATGAATATTATGCGAGAAAGAGATTTAAAAACATGGAAGAAAGGAATGCTCAACTGTTTAATGCTGAGGTGTGAGGATCTTCCTCCCAAGCAATACATCCTCCAGATATACAGAAGCGATAAGCCAGAGCCAGTAGCGTATGAAACACCTTTACTTAACGGCATGTGTGTAAGCCATGGACATGATTGCGTAGTATTAAGCTCTGGGTTTTTTCGGAAACGTACAGAACTGTTTATTAAAGAATTATCAGACCAACCTTCCACCTTTATCACCGGACCTTCAGTTAGTTTGTCCAAAGATATAGACATCGTACATGCATTGAATGTATCTGAGGTCATTCCTGAAATGCAACAGTGGATAGACAGACCTAGACCTGGGCACTGGCCACCTCGGGAATTGTTTGAGGAAGCTAAAAAATGCAAGTGGTTCCTTGTACCGGTTGGACATCCGTCCAGTAACACAAAGGATATCGAATGGAGATTGTCTCCAAACCTTATTGAGAGGAAACTCATGTTCAGCTTAAACATTACTCAGCTAGAATGTTATGTACTGCTGAAAATGATCAAAAAAGCTCTATTAAATAATACAGTAAAAAATAGCGGCATTACGAGTTTCCACTGCAAAACGGTTTTGTTTTATACAATAGAAAGCACACATGTCCTTCCATGGCAAGAACAAAACTTAGCATTGCTACTTACACGTTGTCTAGAAACGCTACGAACATATCTTGAAGATTATAAATGTCCCCATAATATAATTGACGGTGTTAATTTGTTTGACGGTAAACTAAGTGTAACTCAATGTCAAGAAATACTTCCGATGGTTTCGCATCTCATAGAAAATAACCTCTTGAGGTTCATCGATACATCACTTAATATTCTTCGCAACAAAACCCGATTATCCGTGGATCAACGTTTTATTTCACATGTATGTATTCGTAGCAAACTTGAATATGAAAGGATACAATGGTTTTATATTGGTTTACTCGGTCCTCATCAATAAACCGATTGTTGCTATTCACGATCAGTTAAACACACTTATAGGTAATTGTAAGGACACAATAAATATCCAAAACGGTAATGAGCTGGAAAAACAAGTGGCTAGAGAAATATTGACAACATTGTTGTATTTTCGAGCGTCAATACAAGAGGCAATATCCATGCAAAATGGCACCTCTATTAACCAAGATGTATTAAACAGTTTCAAAGAGTCACTGAAGACTGATTGTGTCTCCAGTCCACTGAAATTAGCCTCGATAAAGTTCGGCTCTGGAGATCTACCGTCGGCAATATCTATCCAAAAGGACATTTCCATTAAACAACAAGTCCTGGAAAGTTTCAAAAAGGCGCTGGAGACGATTTTTTTCTCAAGTCGACTAAAATTGGCCTCCATAATGTATTGTTCTGGACATTTGCGGTCGGCACAATTCATTCTGCAGGATGCAGAAGAGCGATATCGCCAACACACAGTAAAGGCACTTTGTTGTTGTGGTGGATATTACAATCGATGCGTCGATCACCAAATTGCATTTGAAAACAAACACAATCCAAAAAACGAAAGCAAAATTGCAATGTGTTTAATATTTCTTGCTTATGAAGCACGTTGCGTTCCTCCTGTGTTATTGTACGAAATGAACAAAACCGGGATTAAATCGGATTTCGGCGTAAACGTATTCATTCAACAAGAGTGGCAGGGTGAGGCTAGAGTGGATGCTCGTGTGTTCCTGTATTATATGCAGTATTTAACATACGGAGGACTCGGCGACAGATCGAAACAAAAGTCTGCCTTGACAGAATTAGACGACTACATTCACAAGCATCGTGATGATCGGGAGGTGTCCCATATGGCTACTGCATTTAACCTGCTGGGTCACTGCTTTGAGATGGAAGATCAATTAGATAAGGCTCGCAGTATTTATCTACGTTCTATTGAGATCAAGGCTAAAAATAACGCCGCAAACTGGCATTTGAGGAGAGTTATGGGAAACGGATAGTGTACCCCAAACAGCTGAAATTGGTAGTTTTCAAAAATTGATCATTTGGAACTCATATCGCATGTGCTAGCTTTTGATGTGACTTGTTTGCAACATGTACTTCAAATTGCAAATACATTTGAAATCAAGGCTTTAATGAGTGCGCATATTCCAATTTTAGAAAGTCAATGCTTATGAGGAACTCTTCGTTAATACGTTCTGCAAATAGAAAGTTGAAATTGGTAGTTGCTTTCATACATGACAATTTAAAGCGTAATTCGTTTTAAGTCGCTTTTTTACAACATTTACTTGAACTCAGAAACACATCTTTGATGTATCTCTGCTAACTTATTGTATGTTAGAGTTTATTGCTATTCTATTTTATAGATGCTCGTATAATAGCGAATCCGTTCGTTGGGTTTAAATATGGAAAATTGTTGGTGTATTCAATTAAAATGTACATTAATACTAATTAAAATAAGGTAAGCAACAAATATGATGTTAGCAAATATAAAATGCATCTTAAAATGCAAACACAACATTGTTTATGGTCGTATTTTATTATAACATTGTGACATTTATACCAAGCCTGATGTTGATGTTCAATAGTTAACGGTCTTTAAAGGGAAGTACTATAAGAAGAAATGAAATGCTATTTATTTGATAATGACTCAATGAAATGTATCAATTTTTATGATGGTTTCAAAACTTATTTTACTTTGTATATATTATACATACAGTCCAGGAGTATACATGAAACGTTTAAAAACATATTTAACTAAACATATGAACATTGTTAAAATAAACAACAACAGACATGTCAATGTGAGTATAAGTTAATATACAAAACAGAACAACGATCGAGAGGTCAAGTGTGTTTACTTTTTATACAAATCTTAATAATGTTTATAAAGGTTTATTAAAGTAATGCTTAACGAACATACACAGATAAATTAATATTAACAGTTACACTGTCCAATTGCATTAATTCTATGAAATTTGGTCTCTTCCAGAAATATATAGTTTTCTAATACCATTATTTATTATATACCTATTTATATCCTCCTATCGTATGTAAGCATTCGTGCCATGTGACCGTCCACAAGTTTACCGAATTAGACGCGCGTGCGTACAATATATTCCGTATTGGACGTTCTGAGTATAAACATACGATAATGTCCGACTACTACAAAACTGAACGAATATGCAAATTTTAGTTTCACCTCAATCAATGATGACTCCGATTCACTCCTTCGAAAGCGTCGTTTAAAATCCAGCAACAATCATTTCAATTCGTTTTCATATATCCACGAATATATTTCTCTTGTGAACAGTGCTAACCAGAAACACGATTTGTTTTCTAATTTGCCTTGTCTGGTCAGCACATATGCTTTGTGTTAACGTTAAATTGTCTCCAAACCTATATCCGATTATGAGCGTCACCTTCTAAAATTATTTATTTATTTTATTTAACTGCTTGTAACGTTACCTGCACATAAATACTGCTAGTAACAATACATAGCAATATCCTAGAATTCAGCAACATCCGGTTTCTGTCGTCACTATCCATTTTGGTTTTAAAGTTACATATAACATCACTCATAAAGATCTAAATTGAGTTATTCTGGTTCTAATTATCCATGAAACACTTTTAATCGACTGTAAACTATTCTGTTCGACAACCTTCATCAGTGTGTAATACTTATTTAAATAAACGCGCTGCAGACACTTCCTATTGAACACGCCACCTTTTAAACATGACACGTCTAGATATAGTTTCTACATACTCAATGTTTACAATAAGTAAAGGCAATGATCGCTTTCTGTGGAAGATATTCTAAAGTACGGACGGCTATTTTAGCAGTTGAAATCAATTAATTAATTAATTAATTAATTAATTAGATGTTAGCGCAGGTTACAGAAAAAAGACAAACATAGATGTTTGCAAATTATTTATCACGTAGAGCGACGTAATCTATTATTACTGTGAGCGCGCGCACTGTTCCGCGGTCTGTGTGTGTTAATATTATTCAAATAATTGGAATATAATACAAATATTATTTAACAGCATTTTGTACAATACCGTAATGTATGTGGACTCGTAAACAGCTGAAATACTCACATTGGACTCGTATGTCGGCTCGTCCAATATGGTTGTCAGCTGCGTACTCGTCCAAATATATCACCGTATTGTACAGGACGCTGTTAAATAACCTAATAATATTGAACAGTATAACAAATCATGGAACTCGACTTTTGGTACATTGCAATATTAACATACGCTTGCAAGAGCAAGTATAGGTTCCGGTTCACACCATCGACCTGATTCGTCCTGTAGTCTATGTGAAGACATTCTCAATTATCATATATTAAATTTTAATTGAATATTACTTAGATGTTTCAAATAAGGTTGAACTTCATATTTACAAACTATATTGAAACATATTGCTGATGAGCCTTCTGATATTAAGTGTTGTATAAATACATGTGTTATTATAGACTTTACTACAACCAAGAAATACTCTTCATCAACTAAACATTGGTTTAGCTATGCATACTGTAAAGCCAGCCAAAATTTGCAACACATTACATAAATTTTTTCCGGATAAGTGACCCTTTGATCTCCTTAGAAAAGTGTGTTAAACATGTAAAGAAATACACTCGTATGTGTGCTCTTCTAACTGGCTTATTTTAACCAGTACAAAAAGTGTGTTAAACATGTAAAGAAATACACTCGTATGTATGCTCTTCTAACTGGCTTATTTTAACCAGTACATTATCACTTCAACCACTATTTTAGTTTATATCAATGATGTTCTACCACAAAGATGTTCTACCAAGCTCTCCAAAAACAAAATATTGTTCGGTATGGATTGTCACATAACTGTTTAAATTTCGTCTCGACGGAGTACACGCGAACTGATACAGTAGGGTTTTTCCAAACAATGAAATCAACAATGTCAACATTGGAAAGACCAACTTCTAAAAAAATCAATTTCTATGCCAAAATTTGCACTTATTCTTTCAAATAATGAGAACAAAAGATAAATTTAATATTATGTGAGTGTTGGATAAAGATCAAGTTTATCATGCTCGGCTCGAAACAGCGTAACGCTCTTTTCTTCCTCGCATGATAAACATGATCTTTATCCAACACTCACATACCAGTTTCTTTATATCTCACCATAGTATTCGAATGTCTTAGTACAATCAACAAATATGTCATACATTTTTGTCATTTAATAAATAATTGATTAAACCATGTACTACAAAGATATTCATATTTTTGACTAACACCTTCCCGGAAACCATGTATACATACATGATAGATTTTAGCCATTTTGTTAATGACTTTGTAAACAATGTTCCAAACGAAATTTACCCTAAAGTTATTTTAATTATCTATATCACCGCTTTTTTCTTTAAATGTAAAGACGAAATAAAATGTGTTGGTTACCGCTTACCCGACACCCCCTCCCCCTTTCTTTCCGCCGACGCTAACAGTTTAGTTCCCTATCAACAATCTTTAACTTTTCGGTAAAAAAGAGCAGTGTTCGCTTACATCATTAGTTTCTTGCCAGAATTATCATTTCCTATAACATATTTATAGTACAGTTTCAGTTTCAGTGCAATATAAGGTATAGTTCCTTTGTTGGGAGGAGTTTAAACACTTAACATGCAGTCCAATATACTTAAAATGTGTGGTGAATATGCGGCGAAGAAACCAATATAATGTGTTTGGCTTAATGAACATAAACACGATAAAATAAATTCCACAACAAACTTATTGAACATTTACACAATCAATTTTTAACGAAAGGACACACAACATTAAAAAAAACGACCACTATAAATACCAATTAAAAACATTAAGTAAATATTATTGAAAACAAGCTTATTTACCATTGTCTCTGTTTATGGCTTCCACACTTTCCTTATCAGTAAAGTATTAATGGTACATACTATTTAATAATCATACTATTTAATTCACCATTTTAATACTTTTCCCAAAAGTTCAAAACATTTTCATCGTGCCGATTAAATGTCGAATAAGGGTCAGTAATTGATTTGTAAATGTTCAAAACCTCTTAACTCCATATTTTGTTGCGTTTTTCTTTAATAGACGTAGTATTTAACCAATACAGTTTCCAGTATAAATTTGCAATAGTATGTATACAGTTTTGTAATTTCTGTATTTGATTTTGTATCGTAAACATATGTATTTGTTTCAAATATTAATTGAATGCACATTATTATTAAGTGGGTCCATAGTAATTTTAATGTTTTGACAATTTAATGCTTCAATATAATCCATTTTATTTCCATTAGCATAATCCCATTTATGCATGCGTGGAAATTCATTTTCACCATTGTCAAATTGATTCCGCTCTTGCAATTGGTGTAATTTGTATGTTCATTATTAAACTTAACTATACCTGTACATATGCAGGGGTATATTAAACGTTGATACTCTTGTACTAAAGTTCATTTGTTTATGGCCCCTTTTAAACGGTATTACTTAATATTATGTCAATATGCTAAAATTATATTTTTCCATAATAAGCATACTCCTTGCATATACAATGCTTAAATGTAGATGGTTTTACAATGTTATTTTGTGCATTAAGACAACCAAAGATAGTTGTGTTATTATATATATTGTTGTTTTTTATGATGTTGACGCCAAAACAGTTTCATTATACTCAAGTTGCGGAAGTCACTGAATGAAAGTAACGTTGCACTGTGTGCAAGATTTCAGAGGCTTGAAGTATATAGCCATTCTCCAGTATTATATTAAATGAACAGAACTAGGTTTATGTCGGAAATCAGTGAACTATGTTTTCTTGAACAAGAACGGATGAGATACGTGGTGCTGATGCCTATGTCTTTCTGTACTACCTTCAGTATCTCACGTATGGAGGACTTGGTGACAGATCAAACACAGTGGTTGCTATGTGTTCATAAGGCTTTCTCATAACCACTACTTATAAAGACTTGTTCCATCTGATTAAACCTGCTGGGTCACTGCTTTGAAATAACTTGGATCATGCTGCCAATGTGTATATGGAGTCATTGACACACAAGCCAAGAAATAAAGCGGCCCATTGGCATATTAGGAGAGTCACGGGTAACTGACATTCGATGTATCACCTATGCATCTGTGTCACATGTGATATCAGTTTTTAAGTATGTGTTGTTAGTACTGGTGAACCGATTAGATCGGCTAAGCTTGCCCAGAACAAGTGTGAGTAGATTTACTGACCGCCGTTGTATGACTGAAATGCTGTCAAATACGGCGAAAAATCCAAAACAAACACACACATATTTGGGATAAATACTAATAACATATGAGTTCGTATATACTGTAATTAATCAGATATAATTAAGAAGAGTTTCATTTTTTACTCGAATGCCCAGTATTTAACACTGTTAGAAAACAATATATAAACAAATTCAATTGGAAGCATACACATATATATTAAAATGTATTGAACTTTTACAGACGGACAATGAAAAGACAATTAGAAATATTTCCACATTTATTTTAAAGCTTTTAAATTGAGAACAGAACTATATTATCAATAGTTTCTCTCCATATAACGATTGCATGTTTTTTATCACAGCATTATAACTACAGGTCAAATAATTTGTTGCACTATCATGTTAACGTAATAAGATTTTCGTTTTGTTATTCATATTTTATATTTCTAATTGGTATTGTTTGAAACAGTTATTTATATGCCTGTACGTCATTGAAACAGTTATTTATATGCCTGTACGTCATTGAAACAGTTATTTATATGCCTGTACGTCATTGAAACAGTTATTTATATGCCTGTACGTCATTGACCACTTTTGACCATATGTGTTGTACTATATGTGTACTCATGGGCTTAAAGCCTAATGTATTTTGAAATAAACTCTAAACTCGTATAGATGTTTTGTAAACGTTGTTCTTGTCTTATGAACTATTTATTACCGGTGTGTACATTACATGAACCGAATATAATTGTCTTGAACAATGTTATACAAGTATATGTGCAAACATTAATGAGTTAACGATATATACCTATTGTTTTAAGATAAAACAACACCAAATCAACATAAACGATTGATTAATTTAAGCAGCAAGCAAATAAAAATATATCTAAAAGTATACCATAATTTATACACCAGAAATGGTGTACTTCTACATGTACAATGAATGCACAAGTAATGGAATCAACACTTCGTATTGCGATTGTAAAAGTAAATGTGGTTACATCCTCTTACACGACTGATGATGATGATAATGATGATGATGATGATTATTATTATTATTATGATGATAGTAATACTGATGATGAAGAAGATGATGATAAAGATGATGATGAAGATGATGATGATGAATAAGATAATGATGAAGATGATGAAGAAGAAGAAAAAGATGATGAAGAAGAAGAAGAAGAAGAATAAGAAGAAGAAGAAGAAGAAGAAGATGATGATGATGATGATAATGATGATGATGATGATGATGATGATGATGATGATGGCGACGACGATGATGATGATGATGATGATGATGTGAATATCAGACTGGGGACGCAAGCCATGTTATTCCGAACAACGTCACGGGGAAGCTAAATGAGTCGAACAAAGTGTCAATCAACGACAGAGTGTCTTCCCTGCCCACAGTTTGTTTGGTTTACTACTTATAAACAGACGCCCTCAAAGTAAGTTGTTTTTTTTTTAGAACTATTGCAATTGTATCAATTGCATAATGATATAACAGTTGATTCGTCAAACCTACACAATGATAGGTGCTATTTAACACCCGTAAACAGCTATTTGTATGAGTCTAAAACATATTTTAGAGCGTAGTATACAAGCATTCGCAATGTTCTCAAATTTGAAATTGTACTTACTCATTATTCCAAATTTTAGTTTATTACAGTTCGTTTCAAAAAATGTTTCCGAAGAGACGATGTGCATAAATGAAGCGCGAAGCAATGGGTTAGTTTGCTCAACAGTGTATTCTTTCGTTTTCTACCGGAAGTGTACCAGTGTGCAGGCCCCGGTGCTTTTAGGAAATCGACAACATTATTTGCCTATTCGTATCGACTCAGTATCATACTATTGTGTTCCATTTGACAGGGAGATATAGCAAAACGTAAAAGTGGTATGCTGTTTGTGATAATGTGTTATTAAAATTGACACAGAAGATTAAGAATAACAACATGTTGTGTTACTAAATAACCTAACACATGTTACTTAAGATAAATAACCTACATGTAACAACATGTTGTTTTTGATAAATAGCCTGACTCACAATTAATTAAAATTATTAAGAAATGATGATTCACAATACGTGTTAAACATGGTGTACGTGTACGAAATCGATGTTCTGCATTAACGACCGACAAGATGCTCGGTAGTTATGTTTAAACATTTGGATTTTATTTAACAAACACTTGCTACATTTGAAGATAATACGAATGCTACTGCTGGCGATGACGGATAACCGTTCTCGAAGCAGGACCTCTGGATTAAATTTCTGTCACCATTACCGCTACAATTTGTGTGTACATGTTAGCGCGTACTTTTAATGATATGTAATGGGTGCACGTACTTGTTTTTAAACGTATTGGCCAAAAGCATTTAAAACGTCGTTTTTATACGTGTTTTTGCCATTTGAATTAATGTTTTTGTTCGTGAAGCGTGACATCATAATGCAAACTGCCGTTTACTGTATTTATGTGATGTTTGTTCAACAATACTACACGTTGCTTGCATGAAGTATGAACTTGGAATATAACTATATTATTTATAGGTTATTTGAAACACATTCTTTGAAATGGATATAGAATATTATATTCACAAACTGTTTATATTATAAAAATAAAATGAAACTCTAGAGACATCACCAGGAGAGCATGCCTTTTTAGCTACCATTTCCTTTATTTAAGGCAAGTTACCAATAGTATATCAAGTACAGGTCAATTCTACTTTGCACTTCATGTATTGCTCATCATCGTTTTAGACTCTATGTATCTTTTAATACAGTAAACCAAGCACTTGATAATGACGTCTACAAGCCGTCTTTTGCACATTTTGTTTCACTTTCATTGTGATTGTTTTATATATTTCAGAAATTTAATTGTAATATTTATCAATTTTCAGAAATTATCTCAGAAGAGACGATGCGCATAAACGGAGCCGCCCGCATCACCATCATTGTGTTTCTAAGCGCTGGAGTAGTTACTTGCCTTTTTTACTTTCGTTTTCTTCCGGAGGTTTGCCAGTGCGCAGGCCCAGGGGTTGCTAGGAAATCAACAACGTAACTTGCCTACTCGGTACGACTCGTCATCGTACTACAGTATTGCATGTGATAGGAAGATATAACATTAATTATTAATGGACATGCTACTTGTGTAACTATGTTAAATGGATGTGGAAATAGTTGCGTCAGACAAAGCAATTTAGCAAAAAAATAATCAAATGAAAGCATGACTATTACCTGTCACTTTAAAGCCGCAGTCCATGTAATATTATTCAATATATATTAAATTTGCATTAATTCTAATGAATGGTAATGACGTGTACTCTCACGAAAACTGTTTCTTGCATGTATCTATGACAGGCATCTTATAACGTCTATGTTTGAAAACGCTTGGTACGAACGGAATAATTTAAAGTACATGCTGATTTACTCCTTAGGCATCCACAGCTATTGCATACTGGTAAGTATACACTAACAAGTTACCAAAACGTTATTGTTGTACCGATTTCAATGCGGTGTTTTGTCCTTTCAGGGGTCAGATGTCCATAATTTTTCTTTTTAATAATTTTATTTGTATTAATATATTTCTGAAGTGCTTCTTTAAAGTGTATATTATCATTATGTTGTGTTGGTTTTATTTAGACCAGCACTGTTCAATAAAATGCTAAACAAAATTACAAATAGCCGATATTCGAGTAGTAGATGCGTAATTATTATTAAATTGATATGTTCACTTAAAATGTAGTGAGTTAAATATATGTATAAACTCATTTTTCTGCGCTAACATCGACTTGCTAAGGAATCAAATGGCTCTAATACAAGATAAATATATATCAATATACAATAATTTATTTTATGTTTTCTCGTGATTGAAAGGGAATGACATTGAAATAAAATTAGTAATTCACTGTTTTAAAACAGTGAAAATTACCATTATGTTAATGTTCACTTTTTTTGCACTGTAACCCGATTTAGTACTGTAAAGGAAACTGACACTCAACGATGCCGGACTCAAACTTGTTAAATGACGTGCTTATTTTAGACGTCATGACGTAAGGAGTCCCGCGATGTTTTCTAATTTAACCCAATACATGTAAGATAGCAATTAATATATAAAAAAACAGTGGAAAACGCAGAAAATATTGATTTTTGATACACTGTTGAAATGTTTTATATGATCACTCGTGAATTAAAATCGAGATACTACCTCTTTATCTCGGTAAACACTGAACACTGTTCCATTTACACGCACGTTGGTTTAAAGTGTAGGTTTATGATGTACGTTTTATAATGTACACTAATTATTTGTTAACGTACGTTGACGCTAAACTAAAACCATTACGCTACTTTCGGAAGAAACGATAACTGTGCTAAAAAGATATTTAGTACACCATACGTGATTGCTCTATGTATTTTGTCCATAGACCAAACGTAATGTCACATGATGACATTTCTTTTCATATCGCCCTGTTAAAAATAGATTACGCGTTGTCATTAGAATATACAATTTTGAAATCGGCATCGGCATTGCGTCGATAGAAAATTTAGTAAAATTAAATATGCAAACTAAGTGTTCAGACTGGAATTTATTAATGTTTAAATTATGTATAAAATGTATAGTTAAAACGGTAATACTAAGACGAATGAAATATGTAAACAATTTGTTCGGTATAATAAAATAAATAACTCATGGCTGTGAATGTTATAGAATTGTATTAACCTTTGAACATTCACATCAAGCTCGGCTGCCGCCTCGGTTGATATAACAATTAGCGGGTTCACATCAAGCTCGGCTGCCGCCACGGTTGATATAACAATTAGCGGGTTCACATCAAGCTCGGCTGCCGCCTCGGTTGATATAACAATTAGCGGGTTCACATCAAGCTCGGCTGCCGCCTCGGTTGATATAACAAATAGCGGGTTCACATCAAGCTCGGCTGCCGCCTCGGTTGATATAACAAATAGCGGGTTCACATCAAGCTCGGCTGCCGCCTCGGTTGATATAACAATTAGCGGGTTCACATCAAGCTCGGCTGCCGCCTCGGTTGATATAACAATTAGCGGGTTCACATCAAGCTCGGCTGCCGCCTCGGTTGATATAACAATTAGCGGGTTCACATCAAGCTCGGCTGCCGCCTCGGTTGATATAACAATTAGCGGGTTCACATCAAGCTCGGCTGCCGCCTCGGTTGATATAACAAATAGCGGGTTCACATCAAGCTCGGCTGCCGCCTCGGTTGATATAACAATTAGCGGGTTCACATCAAGCTCGGCTGCCGCCTCGGTTGATATAACAATTAGCGGGTTCACATCAAGCTCGGCTGCCGCCTCGGTTGATATAACAAATAGCGGGTTCACATCAAGCTCGGCTGCCGCCTCGGTTGATATAACAATTAGCGGGTTCACATCAAGCTCGGCTGCAGCCTCGGTTGATATAACAATTAGCGGGTTCACATCAAGCTCGGCTGCCGCCTTGTATTATTTATATAATAGCATATAGAACATTCCACAACGTACCACTACCAATTTTTTATGTTCGAACTTCAGAATGTTGAGAGGCTTTTTCATCGCGCCTATAGATAATCAATCATCGGTCGAGATAAGAACCGTTAAGGAAGATTTCGTAGTTTCATCATACCAGGCAGTCATGAAAATACTGATTATTAACGATGCTTCGTAGTTTGATCGAGCAGTGTAGTTATCAACATTAATAAAATAACGTAATAAATTTACTTAAAACACTAAATTGAACGCGGTTATTTTATGGCATTTCCACGCGGTTATAATAAATAACAGCGCTAGGATGTTTACTTTCGCCAGCTTATCAGCGATCCGACGATGGCCTTAAAAACCTGAAACGGGCTCGTGAGTTTAAAACCTTCCCTAATAAATGCATGAGTCTAATAAATACGCAATATCAATTTGTGTTCTTCATTCGATATAGTGTGCGGCAACAATTTACTTTAAAACAGTTAGGAAATTGTGTAATACCCAACGATGGTAAGTCTGATATCATTACAAATGTATTTTGATGTGATTGTATGTATATATGAATTTTATAACGCAGTCAAGTTTTTCATACTCGTGTTAGATAATGTAAAATTGTTACATAACGACGTATACAAAACTATACCATTGAATCAATTAATTAAAACTGATACACGCGCATCACTGTCCCTTTTGTTACACATTACCTTATGACTATTTTCTTTCGAGCATTTCAGTCTATACTGTTACAAAGGTATCGTTGGTGTAACATGTGATGATATTATTTAATAACGGGCATTTATATTGACATTTTATCATATGTGTTATATCATATATCACAGAAATTGGACCCAATGGGCATCACTGTATTGCAACAAGGCGTACTTTTGTCGTGTACTTTATATGTTGCATTTGGACAAGTCGGGATTTCAAAAATCAAGCAACTCATATATCGGTATATTTAATAATAGGGGGGCGAAAGGATCCCGCTTTATTCCACAAAACACATGCATTGATTTCAGGAGGGATACAGGGTACAAGTGTGTGTAGATGTGTGGAGGCTAACATTCCTATGGAGATAGGCGCCAAAACGATCCAGATTTATCCTGAAGTACTTAGTTTTATCGTCTGATTAAAATAGCGACAGATCTGATAATTCGTGGGATATTATGGCGGGACACCTCGGTCAGAGCGATAAATGTCCGACTAAATATCGTGAATGTTTTGTGTCTGAATAAGAAAAGTTCGGAATGACTTTAATATCACATTTTAAGAACTTCGATCATTATCTTTTACCATATATGTCCACACATTGAAGACATTCCAATACAAAAAATTTCAATCGTCGCCATTGGGGCAGACAGTTAAGCCCATTTTAGAGGCATTGAACATGTTGTATACAATCGTTAAGAACTCTTATATTTTTGTCAATTATGTTATATATACATCGTTACATCGTCTAACAATGTATAGAGTTGCTGTAGCATGAGTTTATCCAATTGCACTTTGAATTTAGCTTAGACAACTGTTTTGCAATATGTGCAAATCGAAATGTATTAGATTTCATTATGCACGTGTATTATATGTTTGTTCAATTTCATAGAATGTGTTCTACTCAGTGTTGGCAGCATGGCACATCATTATCTATGTCAACTAACGATATCCGTTTTGCTAAATGGGTAAGATAACATGTTTTTATTTTAGCTCGATTTAACCGAAAGCAAGTGGCTTATTTATATTCTTTTCAATCCGTTTTCTGGGAAGAACCAGTACTTATCAACTTAATTACCGGTGTCTTATGATAAAGATCCCTCGAATTCCACCAGAATTTGGATCGAACATACGATCTTCCGAAACAACATACAGCGTTTTATAAAGTAATAGCAGTGCGTTGACATATTGTTTAATGTTTAAGAGCATATACCGCAGGGAAACTACTGATTGATATGGATTCAATAATTTCAACTACTTGAAGGTTGACAATATTAAATTTATTTTATCATTAAGTAAGTGTATAGATACACGGATGGTTCTTTGTTATAAATCTCGATTATTGCAATAGAATTTAGATTGCTTCGAGATATTTACAAAGACGGTGCTTTTCGACATTCTCAATTGATTCAATATATTAATAATTATACATATCAATACTCGATTACCTGTCACCAGCGTAAAACGCTAGTCATGTTCAATTAACCAAACGTAACACTGGAATTTCCCCAACATTGTAAGAACAAGACGCACTTTTGCCTACATATGTTAATAGAGTTAAGTCAATTTAGGATGTGCTAAAGAACAGATCCAATATCATAAATAAAGCAAAGGTAAGCATGGTATCAATTTGTATAGCATGCGTATGTGTTGTTTTCGGTCTCTGCCGACATATGCCAATATAGTTAAGTCAATGCAAAAAACAGATCCAATATCATAAATAAAGCAATGGCAAGCATGGCTTATTCTCGTCTGTTAATTTGTATTACATGTGTATGCGCTGTTTTCCTTTTCTGCCGACATATGCCACTATAGTTAAGCAAATGCTAAAACAGATCCAACATCATAAATAAAGCAATGGTACGCATTGCTTATTCTGGTCTGTTAATTTGTAATGCGAATGATAGAAGCACTTACAAAATCACACACATGTCAAACATGCGTCTAACGTTTACAAAGTGACAAATGCAACACACAATGATATCACGAAGGTAACTTCCTTCAGCACACACGTGTGTTTAAATGCAAAATATGACTGAGGCGCGTTAATCAGGACATAAGAACATGCCGTAGGTTTCATATGGTAAAACGGGATTGTTTGCGTCGGGAAAATAGCATAAGATTATATTCGAATAATAAATTTCTCTGTCAGAGGCATTTTTATCCTGCAATGATACATTATGATTCAAACGGATTCAGCTATTATTATGCTTTTGAAAACATTTATCATAAACCTGTTGATTCAAGTGTATATCAATATATTCCAATATCGACTATTGATAATCAATGACTTGTCTACTGAAATAGATATTTGCAAACAAACACATAATGTTGAGACTCATCCAGACTTTAGTTTTGTTTTGAATATTGCAACATGTGCATTGTACTTTCGGAAAATGTGTGGGTGTCGGTTGTTTTCCCAGATACAGTAACCAGGAGTATACTGAACAGTAAACAACAATGGTATTTGTGGTTTACCGTTCATAGTGCTAGCTGTGATACGGCATGATGTGCTATGATCTTCATTCAATATAATGCAATGTAAATAATTACGGTATGCAGTTATAACAATTCATACACGTTACACAATTATGTTGCGATGTGTTCGTAACAATATGTAATTGCTGATGTGTATATACAATCTTTGGGACTGTTCTCAATTAATAAGAGAAATAATAGTATTGTAATTCTTAAAGATGTCTCCAAGTTTTGTTTCGATCGTGTATATTTGGCCATTACAGAGGGCTATTTCTTTTCAAATTTTAATATTATCTTTAAATTATGTGTGAAACATACATACATGTACTTTGATGGTAGTAGTTTTGACTTCATGTGACTGATCATGAATTATATAATTTATTACATTCACGTGGGGTGGTTTCGTTTGTTCGTTGTGTTATATGTTAGTGTTTGGCAAGGAACTATATACTGTACAAGGAATATAACACAGAACAATAAAATGTAACGATACAGATTCGTGTATGCGGTGTTTAAATTGCAACTCAATGCATATACGGAAATATAAGACATTTCCGAAGTAATCCAGTATATGTATGCGTATTGCTTTCACTTTTCTCTGGATTATGTTATGAATCAAAGGCTTGATGGTTATATACGAGCATTTTAAAAAGATACCTGAACATATTAAACTGTACATGAATGCGTATTTAAAGTTACATGTAAGACTAAGTATTGGGATTAAAATCGAAAGTGATGCAAAACAAATATGTGCACTTCGGCGATATTGAAGTGAATACGCGTCATAAAATAAAGTTTATTGTAGCGCTCGATGGTTAAAGATAATTGAATATGGCCAAATTTACACCAGCGCTGAAAACGAAAGTAGAATTTGGCTGAAAAAGTAAAAGGTTAAACAAAAGGGAACATTCATGTTTCAATAAGTCCATAACGCCATATTTAGCTCTTGAATCAAAATGTAATTATGTTGTAGTCTATAACATTATATAAAACATGATACAACATTAAAATGACTTTAAAACAAATGTTAAGGTATGTCAAAAACATGAAGGATAGCAATTTCTGAACCCGATATTGATTTCTTTAGTAAAGCAATGGTATAACCAGACTAGACGAACTTATGACGTATTTGTCGTACAACATAATCGTATACAGTAGGTATGTAGCTATAATAATTTATGTAAAATGTGTCTTTATGTGAAATCCATCATATGACCACCAGCATTCGGTCGAAACTCCTAAATGGCAACAATATTAACGAGTGCTAAAATATGATCATACATATACGTAGTCCATAGTCGACAATGACAAAAGCAAATACGAATTTAATTGCTGTCTGGTTTAATGCATACAATGATATACACATATTTATAACATGGTCTAAACTAGAATTAAAAAGCGTAATATATAATAAGTGTACCATTTGTACTTTGTGATTTCATAGCCTACCTCGGTTATTCACCTACGAAATGTCAGCATTTGTAGAATGTGACCATTTAACTAGCAGAACGTTTGATATTTTGTAGTTTTACGTACACGGTCATCAAAATATACGCAGGAAATGTATCGTTTCAGAGTGACAACTGTTCCCCGGAGTTTTACCGCGACTTGTCCAAACGACTCTTCGCTGTGCTTGAAGATGAAGGAATAACACAGGAAATTGTAATGGCAAGACGAATTTCATTTTTGTTGTTAGAGACAAGTTTGTCAATGATACATAAACTCAATAAACAATCAATCGAGCATTTCTGTTTTGGCAGTCAGACCGAAGGGACGACAACGCTAGGACTACGGGCTGACATAGACATACTCCGGTGTCTTCCATCTATCAATGTAATGCGAGAAAGAGATTTAAAAACATGGAGGAAAGGAATGCTGAACTGTTTGATGCTGGGGGGTGAAGATCTTCCTCCACAGCAATTCCTCCTCCAGATTTTCAGAAGCGATATGCCAGAGCCACTAACGCCTGAAAGTAATTTACTTCACGGCGTGTTTGTAAGCCATCGACATGATCGCGTAGTATTAAGCTCTAAGTTTATTCGGGAACGTATTGAACTTGTATTACAACAATTTTCAGACAACCGTTCAACCATTACCACCGGACCGTCATCTAGTTGGTCCGACGATATCGACCTTGTACATGCATTGTCTGTATCTGGAGTCATTCCTGAAGTGCAACAGTGGATAGACAGACCTAGACCGGGGCACTGGCCCCCTCGGGAATTGTTTGAAGAATCTCAAACTTGCAAGTGGTTCCTTGTACCCGTAGGACATCCGTCCATGAAAACAAACCATATCGAATGGAGGCTGTCTCCAAACCTTATTGAGAGGAAACTCATGTTCAGTTTAAACATTACTCAACTGCAATGCTATTTATTGCTGAAAATGATAAAGAGCGCGATATTAAATAAAACAGTAGCACATGGCGGGATTACGAGTTTCCACTGCAAAACGGTTTTGTTTTATACAATAGAAAGCACAAAAGAACGTAACTTAGCACTGCTACTTAAACTTTGTCTAGGAACACTACGGACATATCTTGAAAATGGTAAATGTCCTCATTTTATCATTGACGGTGTTAATTTGTTTGACGGTAAACTTAATATTACTCAATGTCATAAAATACTTCCAAAGGTATCGGATCTCATAGATAACAACTTTCAGGGGTTAATCGGTAAAATAGTCAACGTTGTTGGTAACGAAATCCGATTGTCCGTGGATCAACGTTCCATTTCCCATGCATGTATGCGTAGCAAGCTTGCATATGAAAGGATACAATGGTTTCATATTGTTATGTTCGGGATTTTTGATGGCTTTATCAATCAACCGATTGTTGCTGTTGAGGTGCAGTTAAACAAACTTATAGGTAAATGTAAGGACATACTAAATACTAACGACGGAAATGTACTGGAAAATCAAGTGGCTAGGGAAATATTGACAACAGTGTTGTCTTTCCGAGCGTCCGTTCAAGCGGCAATATCCATCCAAAATGGCACCTCTATCAACCGAGATGTCTTGGACAGTTTCAAAGAGTCACTAAAGATTGATTTTGTCTCCGGTCAAATGAAATTTGCCTCAGACATGTTAGGCTCTGGAATATCTATGAAAATTGACATTTCCATACACCAACATGCCCTGGAAAGTTTCAAAAAAGCGCTGGAGACGAATGTTGCCTCAAGTCGGCTGAAATTGGCCTCCGTAATGTACTGCTCTGGAAATTTGCAGCCGGCACAAATCATTCTACTGGATGCAGAAGAGCGTTATCGCCGACACACTGTAAAAGAATTGTGTCGTTGTTTTGGATATTACAATCGATACCTCGATCACATAACTATGTTTGAAAACAAACACAGTCCAAAATATGAAAGCAAAATTGCAATGTGTATGGTATTTCTCTCTTATGAAGCATATTGCGTCCCCCCTGTGTTATTGTATGAAATGAACAAAACTGGGATTGAAGCGGATTTCGGTGAAAAATTAAGCATTAGGCAGGAATGGAATGGTGAGGCTAGAGTTGATGCTCGTGTGTTCCTGTATTATCTGCAGTATCTCACGTACGGAGGACTCGGCGACAGATCAAAACAAAAGTATGCCTTGACAACATTACATGACTACATTTCTAAGCAGCGTGATGAACTGTACCATATAACGACTGCATTAAACCTGCTGGGTCACTGCTGGGAGATGGAAGTTGATTTGGGCAAAGCAGCCGAGACGTATGCAGAGTCCCTACAATGCAAGCCGAAAAACAACGCAGCCAACTGGCACATTCGGAGAGTGTCGGAAAACTGACATACATGTTCATGTATATCAAGGTCACGTGACAGTTAAGCTCCGTCTGGTGATGGTGGATGATACGGACCAAGCTCGCAATATATGTTTACGTTCTATTGAGAGCACGGCCATAAATAACGCCGCAGACTGGCATTTAAGGAGAGTTATGGGTAACTGATAGCTCACGACAGAAAAATGGAAACATTAAAAACACGGATCACATGTATTTGCTTTTTGATGTGTCTTTTTTGCAACATGTATTATACATTGCAAACGTAATTGATTTTCATTAAAAAAATACTCCAGAAACTAGCATTTGAGGAGAGTTATGGGGAACTGACAGCTCACGACATGAAGTTGAAATGTGTAGTTGTTTTTTATAATTAAACATTTTAAACGCATATTACATGTACGAAGTCTAGCTTTTGAGGTGACTTGTTTGCAACATGAACTTTAATTTTTAAACACATTTAATACTCAGGTTTAAAATAACTCCGCACACTGACATTTAATGAGTGTACTAAGAAAATCTTATTTCACATTTACTGCAAATAATTCGTTGAAATAAGTTGTCGTTGTCAATATATTTCCAGAAAGAACAACACATCTTAATAACGTTGGTAAAATGTCGAATTAGGCTCAATAATTGACATTGATTTTAATTAGTTCGCAAAATATATATTCGTTATCATGCTTTTTATTTAATGGAAGTATTTTTTTAACAGTTTACAATATACTTTTGCACTGTTAAGTCTACCATTGTGTAGTATGTTGTAGTATTTGCGTTTGATTTTAATCATAAACACATTACTGTTTTCCTTATAGTGCATTTAGAAAACTAGCTACAAGTACTATCTTTTTTTTTTAAATGTTCATCAGATGGAACATTTGTGTACATATTCAAGTGATTATTAGAACAACGTTTTACATATTTGACATATTTGGATGTATCATCCACATAATCATCATTATGTTTATCATCAAGACACGCGTTATCAACAAAACGCCATGGATGTGTCCATGTGTTTACATAAGTATCCAATTCTTCATACTTTTCAGTCTGAAGAATATTATCACCAAGTGTATCTTGTGCAAGTGTAATGTTTTAACAACTTAATGCATCAATATATTTTGATCATCCCTGTTCTACATGCGTGACAATGTATTTATAGAGCATTAATAAGCAATTAAGAACATAACATTCATGTGTTCTTATTTTCTCAAATATATATTTACTGTACTGTTTATTTGAGGTTTTTGTTTTAATTCTAAATTTGGTTTGTTCTTGTTCTTTGTGATATTTCGTGTGTATATATGTTCTATCTTTCAAATATGTAATAGTATATATGTCATCTTCTTATTATACGCGTGACATTTATTTTGACCTATTATGTCTCTACGAAACTTGTAACGTGTCTGACTGAAAGTCATTTTATTTATTTTTCAAAAAAAAGGAAATGAATCTCTTAAAAAACCCAGATCTATATGTCCGTATTACATAATGGCCCACAAAAAAAAACAGAACTCTAACCTGAACGGCAATAGATGTCTTAAAATATACCATATCTATATTCCCCTATAAAATAATTGCCCACCAAGAAAACAAAACTCCCGCCCCGTGACCGGTTCTCTAATGTAAGAATTCAATACCGGACGTCACACTCTCAAAATGAGATATTTCCCAATACAGTAATAGTTTCCCCGTTTATCCTCGCACTTCTAGACGAACTGCCCATTGGATCATATAACCAAGATACGCATGAGATATTTCCAAATACAGTAATAGTTTCCCCGTTTATCCTCGCACTTCTAGACGAACTGCCCATTGGATCATATAACCAAGATACGCATGATATATTTCCCAATACAGTAATAGTTTCCCCGTTTATCCTCGCACTTCTAGACGAACTGCCCATTGGATCATATAACCAAGATACGCATGATATATTTCCCAATACAGTAATAGTTTCTCCGTTTATCCTCGCACCTCTAGATGAACTGCCCATTGGATCATATAACCAAGATACGCATGATATATGATTGTTTTATTGAAAATGACATAGAACCA
This sequence comes from Congeria kusceri, assembly GCA_027627225.1. Classification (NCBI taxonomy): domain Eukaryota; kingdom Metazoa; phylum Mollusca; class Bivalvia; order Myida; family Dreissenidae; genus Congeria; species Congeria kusceri. The sequence goes on from CM051026.1 coordinate 30,984,164, forward strand.
ATTTGTAAAAACAAATGGGCAATGTTTGCTATTGCCGATGATGAATGGAACTATATTTTTAGAAACATTTTCTACTTAACAAGAGATAGTTATTTACAATGGTTTCAATATAGGATTATTCACCAAATATTAGGCACAAATTCCTTAATAAGTAAAACGAAATTAATCAGTAATAGTACATGTACATTTTGCACTGAGCATGAAGAAACAATACTTCATCTATTTTGGAATTGTGAAAAAATCGAAAACTTAATAAAAGATATAAACGAAGATCTGGTACACAAATTAAACATAAGAAATATTGTAAATTGTAAGACTCTTATTTTTGGAAATACTAAACCAGGAAAAGACAATATTGATATGTTATGCCTTGAAGTAAAAAGATAAATTTTTGCTTGTAGAAGAAATAAGATAATTCCAAACTATAATGGTTTAGAAAAAGTTTAGCATGGGCTTATAATATATATAGTAATATTAAACTATCAGAAACAGAAAAGGAAAGATGGTCAGTAATAGGAGAAATCAACAATACTTTATTATAATCGTTACTATGAAAATTGAGATTTGTGCATAAAAAGAAATACATTTCAATGCCTGGTGTTTAGTACATATCACATGTATAACATTAGACTCTGTGCAACCTGCCTTTTTTTCTTCGTGCTTTTTTTATAGTTCTTAAGATTGCAACACATATGTACATCGAGTGTGGTTTTACGCACATCACTGTATAACAATGTACTATGACATATGTAATATGCACGTGTGTATATGATATGTATACGAATAAAGACGTTGTAATCAACACCAAAAACAAAAAAAAAAAAAAAAAAAGATACGCATGGCGTTTTGTTGCTGGTGTTAAGGTTTAAGAGTTCAAAGTAATTTATATAATAAACATATAAACATCGCCAACGCCACCATTACCATCATCCTCGTTTTCGCCACCAACAGATATAGTGCAAATAATTGGCCTTTGGTTTTTAATTATGCTTTTTAATATATACGAAACTCATATGAAGTAAATACGCCGCAAATTAGAATTGTGTATCATTAGTTGTCTCCCTTTGTCCAACAATATCAAAACCAAAAGCAGCTGTAAAAGGTAAGGCGACAAACACAAATACACAAAACATACGCTACAGTTAATTAAATAGTTAATGTATTCATATCATACGCTGTTCACTTGATATGAGAAAGACCCCAGTGTGCTAAAAGGTAATGTTTATATAGAAGTGGGAGTTAATAGCCATTGACATAAATATGCAGAATTATTTCCGACAACAAGCGATTTCAATATATTGACGTTCAGCCTGTATATATACAAATGTACACTGTACATCTAACATTTTCCATTTATGGCGTCATTACAGTAGCCAAGAACGCGTTTATGTGAATATTGAAAATAACCTTTTTTTGCGATTTATTCCCATTAGAAATCAAACATTATGCATATTATTTGTATCATGTTTTTGTCCTGTTGATTCTTATTTATTTTACTAAAATTGTTGAGCTTGGAGTGGATTCCGACTTAAACGACGTACATCCAATACATGTCATTAAATTGACTACTATACAAATGTACATACGCATTACGGCTAATGAAATCTTACGGGCAACTGTATAGAAGTTTGATATCCTTATAGTGGTATGATAAATAATATAATCATACCTGAATATAAGTATTAAATTCTAATAGTGATATGATAAATAATTATAAAAAATCAAATACCTGAATATAAGTATTACATCCTTATAGTAATATGATAAATAATCATTTACCATCAGGTACCTGGATGTAAAAATTAAATCATAATAGTGATATGATACACTGAATATATGGTATTAAATCATTATACTTATATGATAAATGACCATTTACCATCAGGTACCTGAATATAAGTATTAAATCATTATAGTGATATGATAAATGACCATTTACTATTAGGTACATGAATATAAGTATTAAATTATTATAGTGATATGATACAAGACCATTTACTATCAGGAACATGAATATAAGTATTAAATCATTATAGTGATATGATAAATAACCATTCACTATCAGGTACCTGAATATAAGTATTAAATCATAATAGTGATATGATAAATGACCATTTACCATCAGGTACATGAATATAAGTATTAAATCATTATAATGATATGATAAATGACCATTTGCCATCAGGTACATGAATATAAGTATTAAATCATAATAGTGATATGATAAATGACCATTTACCATCAGGTACCTAAATATAAGTATTAAATCATTATAGAGATATGATAAATGACCATTTGCCATCAGGTACATGAATATAAGTATTAAATCATTACAGTGATATGATAAATGACCATTTACCATCAGATACCTAAATATAAGTATTAAATCTTTATAGTGATATGATAAATGACCATTTACTATCAGGTGCATGAATATAAGTATTAAATCATTATAGTGATATGATAAATAACCATTTACCATCAGGTACCTGAATATAAGTATTAAATCATTATAGTGATATGATAAATAACCATTTACCATCAGGTACCTAAATATAAGTATTAAATCATTATAGTGATATGATAAATGACCATTTACCATCAGGTACCTGAATATAAATATTAAATCATCATTGTGATATGACAAATGACCATTTACAATCAGGTACATGAATATCAGTCTTAAATCATTATAGTGATATGATAAATGACCATTTACAATCAGGTACATGAATATAAGTATTAAATCATTATAGTGATATGATAAATGACCATTTACCATCAGGTACATGAATATAAGTATTAAATCATTATAGTGATATGATAAATAACCAATTTCCATCAGGTACCTGAATATAAATATTAAATCATTATAGTGATATGATAAATGAACATTTACCATCAGGAACCTGAATATAAGTATTAAATCATTATAGTGATATGATAAATAACCATTTACTATCAGGAACCTAATTATAAGTATTAAATCATAATAGTGATATGATAAATAACCATTTACCATCAGGTACATGAATATAAGTATTAAATCATTATAGTGATATGATAAATTACCATTTACCATCAGGTACATGAATATAAGTATTAAATCATTTTAGTGATATGATAAATGGCCATTTCCCATCAGGTACCTAAATATAAGTATTAAATCATTATAGTGATATGATAAATGACCATTTACCATAAGGTACATGAATATAAATATTAAATCATTATAGTGATATGATAAATGACCATTTACCATCAGGTACCTAAATATATGTATTAAATCATTATAGTGATATGATAAATGACCATTGACCATCAGGCACATGAATATAAGTATTAAATCATTATAGTAATATGATAAATAACCATTTACCATCAGGTACATGAATATAAGTATTAAATTATTATAGTGATATGATAAATAACCATTTACCATCAGGTCCATGAATATAAGTATTAAATCATTATAATGATATGATAAATAACCATTTACTATCAGGTACATGAATATAAGTATTAAATCATTATAGTGATATGATAAATGACCATTTACCATCAGGTACCTGAATATAGGTATTAAATCATTTTAGTGATATGATAAATGACAATTTACCATCAGGTACCTGAATATAAGTATTAAATCATTATAGTGATATGATAAATAACCATTTACCATCAGGTACATGAATATAAGTATTAAATCATTTTAGTGATATGATAAATGACCATTTACCATCAGGTACATGAATATAAGTATTAAATCATAATAGTGATAGGATAAATGACCATTTACCATCAGGTACCTGAATATAAGTATTAAATCATTATAGTGATATGATAAATAACCATTTACCATCAGGTACATGAATATGAGTATTAAATCATTTTAGTGATATGATAAATGATCATTTTCTATCAGGTACCTGAATATAAGTATTAAATCATTATAGTGATATCATAAATAACCATTTACCATCAGGTACCTGAATATAGGTATTAAATCATTATACTTATATGATAAATGACCATTTACCATCAGGTACCTGAATATAAGTATTAAATCATAATAGTGATATGATACATGACCATTTACCATCAGGTACCTGAATATAAATATTAAATCATTATAGTGATATGATAAATGACCATTTACCTTCAGGTACATGAATATAAGTATTAAATCATTATAGTGATATGATAAATGACCATTTACCATCAGGTACCTGAATATAAGTATTAAATCATTATAGTGATATGATAAATGACCATTTACCATCAGGTACATGAATATAAGTATTAAATCATAATATTGATATGATAAATGACCATTTACCATCAGGTACCTGAATATAAGTATTAAATCATTATAGTGATATGATAAAAATGACCATTTACCATCAGGTACATGAATATAAGTATTTAATCATTATAGTGATATGATAAATGACCATTTACCATCAGGTACATGAATATAAGTATTAAATCATTATAGTGATATGATAAATAACCATTTACCATCAGGTACCTGAATATAAGTATTAAATCATTATAGTGGTATGATAAATAACCATTTACCATCAGGTACATGAATATATGTATTAAATCATAATAGTGATATGATAAATAACCATTTACCATCAGGTACATGAATATAAGTATTAAATCATAATAGTGATATGATAAATAACCATTTACCATCAGGTACCTGAATATATGTATTAAATCATAATAGTGATATGATAAATATCCATTTACCATCAGGTACATGAATATAAGTATTAAATAATTAATAAATATGATATGATAAATAACCATTTACCATCAGGTACCTGAATATAAGTATTAAATCATAATAGTGATATGATAAATTACCATTTACCATCAGGTACATGAATATAAGTATTAAATCATTATAGTGATATGATAAATGACCATTTACCATCAGGTACATGAATATAAGTATTAAATCATAATAGTGATATGATAAATGACCATTTACCATCAGGTACCTGAATATAAATATTAAATCATAATAGTGATATGATAAATAACCATTTACCATCAGGTGCATGAATATAAGTATTAAATCATTATAGTGATATGATAAATGACCATTTATCATCAGGTAACTAAATATAAGTCATTATGGTATCATAAATAACCATTTACTATCAGGTAACTGAATATAAGTCATAATGGTATGATAAATAACTATTTACTATCAGGTAACTGAATATAAGTCATGATGGTCTGATAAGTAACCATTTACTATCAGGTAACTGAATATATGTCATAATCGTATGATAAATAACCATTTACTATCAGGTAACTGAATATAAGTTTTACATCCTTATACTGGTATACTAAATACTAATTTAGCATCAGGCAACTGAATATAAGTCTGAAAGCCTTATACTGGTATGATATATACTCATTTAGCATCAGGCAACTGAATATTAGTCTGAAAGCCTTTTACTGGTATGATATATACTCATTTAGCATCAAGCAACTGCATATAAGTCTGAAAGCCTTATACTGGTATGATATATACTCATTTAGCATCAGGCAACTGAATATAAGTCTGAAAACCTTATACTGGTATGATATATACTCATTTAGCATCAGGCAACTGAATATAATTCTGAAAGCCTTATACTGGTATGATATATACTCATTTAGCATCAGGCAACTGAATATAAGTCTGAAAGCCTTATACTGGTATGATATATACTCATTTAGCATCAGGCAACTGAATATAAGTCTGAAAGCCTTATACTGGTATGATTAATAATCATTTACCATCAGGAAACTAAATATAAGTTCTGATTCTTATAGTTGCATGATTGATACTCATTTAGCTAACTGCTATGGAATTCTGTACTTGAAAGTATGTGGCCCTTTAGAGGTTATAATTTGCTTTATGGTAAAAGCATTTACACTCAACGCTGTTCAAACCTCTTGTTTAGATACAATACACTGTGCAATGTTTAGCTATTTAGACATTTCCTGAAAAAATGTTAATTAATTTGAGCAATCCTTTTATTGTATGAAGTTTCATATTGATTTTTTTCCACACCACAACATACATTTTGGTATTTGACAAAACGAATAATATTACGATAAAATCCACAATACTTATGTTCAAGAATGATACGATAAAATCAAGATCTTCAACATAGAAGATTTCGTGATTAACTAAATGCTTATAGTCTATATATTATTATTAAGCGGTAACAGCTTATTCCTCAGCACTATTGTTCACAAACAAGGCTTACAGTAACAGTGATCAGACAGTATCCATAGCTGGTGTAATGACACCTTAGATATGTGCAATGTATTCTAAGTGGCGTTTTCCAACCTATAGGTTTAATACTATTTAACTGTTATGTCTGGATTACCAGATTGTTTGACTATTATAGAGAAATAATTATCCAAAGCCATAGTTGCTGCTGTTGATAGTTGTATTTAACTTCTTAATACGACAAACTGCCTCTAGCAGTCAATATGAGGACGTTATATTAGGGGTGTTACTCTGGCTTAGAGTGACATATAGTGGTTTAACAAGCATATTAAAGCATATATAACACTGTTGGTGGAATAAGACAATACATATCATTCATATATACTTTGTACTAATTAACCGCGCACATTGGAATAGCTCAAATGTCCACTGTATACATAAGTCCCTCTTTGCAATTTCCAGTAATTTCTGTTTATTAATGCTAGTTCAAAATTGCACCACCATTTAACATGTATTTTCTTACAGATATTATAGCTAGAAATTACATATATGATTTCAATTTCATCCTAATTTGATATGTATCTAAAATGAGAATTCTGTCGTGATGATGAGCCACATTCTGGTCCACTACTAGCGATGCTTTGGTGCGGATGGACCTATTAGGTCAGAAACATACACGTGATAGGTAGAACCGTGCGTGGTTTCAAAGAAATGACAGTTGGTCTCAGGAATCGTGCGTGGTTTCAAAGAAATGACAGTTGGTCTTAAGTTAAGATAATACATATTAAGCTGGATATACCTAACTCTTAATCTTTTACATTTTAACTATCATGTTTGGTTTTGGGTTGTTTGATATCAGTATGACGCGTACTTCCTTGTATTGAAGCGGCGGGTGTACATCTTTGAATGTTACCACGCAATATTCAATGACAGTATAGACCGATCCGATTGGCCACAACTAGTTGAAACTCCTCCTCCTCCTCAGCTATTGTTAAAGGATTGTTACTCTCAATTTTCATTCATCGAAAGTCACAAACATTCCCACGTGCTACTTGGAATATCGCCAACAAATTCCACGTGTTCTTGTGTACGATATAGTTAAACCGGTAAACACGTGATATTCAAGTGCGATGATTGGATAATATTGCATATTAATTTGAATATGATTAGCATTTGTGGAAGGGTCTATTGTTATATACAGCACAGTATAACGACGATTAAACATTTTTTATAATAGGGTTTCATACGCACGTCCAGTACATAAATTAGTTCGTCAACATGATGTTTACCAATCGAGTTAAGGATCTCGTGTTTGATCACCAGTTAATATAAATATGTTTAATCATGTTTCGATACAACAATTGTAACTGTTTGACACACAGCAGCAATGAAAAAAAGATCATACTAGAATATAATATTGTGATGTGAATTAGATCATATTCACTTTACACATGCCGGCATAGTTGTTCAAATTTAGCACTGAGGTTTTCCAGTCAAATTTAATCCATATATTAATTAGAATGTATATGAGATAACAACGCATTGCTAATGTCATATCTGGCTACAAAAGTGTCTTCCTAAAGACTATCTGCACATTTCAATAATGGTTAAGTTTCCATGAACAACGACTTTGTATAAATGAACGGGGAAGATAATGCGTGTTTTATATTCCTTATTTTTCTGTACGAGTTACCTCATTTTAAGTCTAAACATGTATAGTCTTTCAAATATTGTCGGCCTTGAACAGTAAACTTGTATACAATGGTAATGACTCATTGGGTGCACTTTTAAATCTCAAACGGAATACATAAATGTTTCATAACTGAGTGTCTCTTATCGTCTGCTTGTAGTGGGTTATCCGTTTGCATGGTTAGCATAGTATTTTGTTCATATTTAAATCAGTTGTTAAAACATTGTGGTAAATAATCTTGGACATTTGCTGTTGAGATGTGAATATGGAAATAAAGTCGTGGACTTCATATTTAGATGAAAACTGTAGTTATGACAATAACAGTTCCACATTGCATAGGGTAACACCAAATACATATCAAAACCTCTATATTTCATTTCAAATATAAAATCACGACTGGCATGTACTATTTTATTAAAATAAGCCATTTGGCTTAAATAGGTATGACATTGCGTACGTACATTGTTTGTTACGCAACATAGATATCAATATAATAGATATAATATGCTATGCTGTTCGGCGCTGTGCTGTGCTGTGCTGCGCCGCACCGCACCGCACCGCACCACACCGCACCACATCACACCACATCACATCACATCGCATTATATTTAGACTGGATGAAAATATTACAGTGCAAGGGTATAAATCTTGTGGTTAGTTATAAAGTGTGTGCACGAATCATTCAAACAATTGCATTGTGTAGCACGACCGGAACTTAAAGTAACATTCAAGGTAAAATAAAAAAATGTTTAAGTGGTTTTCCTTCGTTATAGAAACGAGAGGAGTGTTTGTTTAATGCTTCTTGAATTGAACAGAAATTTAAATTATACCATGTTGTGAAACCAATGAAAATCACACAGTCAAGCGACTGCTATTTAATGAATACACCATTTTCCTCTTGTGGTGTAATAAATTCAGTGTAAGATGTCGATTTGTTATAATTTCACCGATTATATTAAGACTCAAACCAGTGGCGTATCCTCAAGTAATAATGAAACAATATCACAACAATGTTTTACGATGAAATCAACAACGTGTTGTTGTTTTCTCTAGTTAATGTTGTTTTACAAAGCAATGGTTATGTCCATGATGGTTGTGATGATGCTGTTTTGATGACGCTAGTTGCGGTAATTGTAGTGTCATTGATTCCTGTTGCAATGGTTAACGAATGCGTTGTTGATCTATACGGTGATGCTGGTTGCTTTGATGCTGGTTACGGTGATACGGTGATGGTGATTAATGTGATGCTGGTTACGGGTTTGCTGGTTACAGTGATGATGGTAAGTGTGATGCCGGCTAATGTAGTGCTGGAAAGTTTGATTACAGTAATGCCAGTGTTATGCTGGTTACAGTGATTAAGGTTACGGTGATGTTGGTTACAGTAATTTTGGTTACAGTGATTCTAGTTAGTGTGATGCTGGTTAATGTGATGTTGGTTAGTGTGGTGTTGGTTAGTGTGATGCTGGTTACGGGTTCGCTGGCTACGGTGATGCTGGGTAGTGTGATCCTGGTTAGTGCAATGCTGGTTAGTGCGATGTTGTTACGGTGATGCTGGTAACGGTTACGGTGATGCTGGTAAGTGTGATGTTGGTTAGTGTGATGCTGGTCAGTGTGATGCTGGTTACTGTGATGCTGGTAAGTGTGATGATTGTTAATGCGCTGCTGGTTATAATAATGATAGTTACTGTGATGTTGTTTATTGTGATGCTGGCTACTGTGATGTTGTTTGGTGTGATGCTGGTTATGTGATGTTATTTGGTGTGATGCTGGTTAGTGCAATGCTGTTTGGTAAGATGCTGTTTACTGTGATGCTGGTTATGTGATGTTGGTTATGTGATGTTGGTTATGTGATGATGGTTACTGTTATTTATGTGATGCTGGTTATGTGATGTTGGTTATGTGATTATGGTTACTGTGATGCTGGTTACTGTGATGCTGGTTATGTTATTATGGTTACTGTGATGCTGGTTACTGTTGGTTATGTAATGCTGGTTATGTGATGTTGGTTATTTGATTATGGTTACTGTGATGCTGGTGACTGTGATGCTGGTTATGTGATGCTGGTTAGTGTGATATTGGTTAGTGTGATGCAGGTTGTAGTGTTGCTGGTTTCCCTGATGCTAGTTACGGTAAATGTTTTGTGATGATTCTTGTTACAATGATTTACGAATGCATGTATCTGATGGCGCTTACGATGTTAACTTGAATATTTTTAATATTCAATTAGGTAATTGCCTATGGCAGAGTTAAGTTAATTGTACCATTTGACTCAACGGCATGCATGCATATGTCTTTTATAAAATGAAACCCCATTGGTCTTCAAACCATCATATTAAATATCGTTATAAATATAAATATTTTAAGGTCAACTTGTAAAAAGAAACATATTGTGTCAGGAATTATTGTTCATGAATTAAGTATTTTGGCAGTGCAAATATATGTGTATGTATGTCTTTTATTGAACAATTTCATAAAAACGCATTAAACCTTACACTGACTGCATATTTAACTATATAATAATTGTGCATTTGATTATTATTTAGACAATAATATACGGCAGAGCTGGACCGGGCGTCTATAATCGGCCCGCTGCCGATATAACGGCCCGAGGGCCGTTATACGGCTAGGGCCGATTATAGACGCCCGGCCCAGCTCTGCTGTATATTATCGTTTATAATACATATTATCTTGTCACAAGAAAAGAATCATGTTACTTTCTTTATTACACAAAATGTTAACAAAAACACCAAACCAACTTTCCGTACTTTTATTTAACATCCAACTAATTACGCAATACATGACGCAATTCTAACGAATGACGTAATTTATAAACAGAAAAACAGTGACGAAACAACCTGTTTTCGCTGAGCTTTCAGTTTTGTTGTGACAACGATTATGTCGTGTTTGCTTTTATTTTTAGTAAAATAAATTACAATAAGTCTAATAAATCGTGCATGGGCGAATTCTGAATGATGACTGTGTCAGTTGGATAAATAATATATTTTGAGATTTGAATATAATGGATTGAAATTGAGGTAAGTAAAGTAAAAGTTTTCGATCTGTTCAATTTTGTTCAGTGATTCTTTTTCTCAAACTCAAAGATGCATAGGCTATAGATCCTATATATTTATTGAATTTAACTACAAACTTTCGTTAATATTCAGTATTTGCATTTTTGGCCATTCGTTGTCGTTGACGTCGCGCGATCGGATTCTCTTCAATTAACGGCCCGTAATCGACGTCAATATGATACTCTTTTTAGTAACAATATGTATTATTTCTTGATAAATAGTATGGGTTTCCATTTCACAACCCCAGACGCTTTTAACCACACATGATAATCCAACATACATCTACAGTTCCAATAAATGTCAACACATTGTATTATGTATGGTGGCATAAACCATAAATTAGAGGGTTTGCCATTAAACGGAATTGGATTGAAAAGACTGAAACAAAAAACACCTTAATTTTAAATACCAGTCCTCTAAAAGTAGACCTTGACAGGGAAAAAGAAACACAACTCATTGTAAAATCGCGCAATCAAGGCATTTGTCAGTCAAACTGAAATAGATATTCTTGACAGGCTTCACGCCACTTAACTAAAGTGGCAATGCTTATACAATTTGCCTTTTGTTCGAACGATAAGAAGGATTAAATTTCTCCAAATCATGTAAACTTACAAATACCACGCATAATTTAACAAATTGCTTAATTGAATGCTATTTCAAAAATTCTACTCAGAGTTTTCTATAATGGATTGTTATACAGATATTTTAAACGCATCGTCATTCGTCCTAATTATTATATTTGCTTTACAAATAGTGAAACCAAATATTATATCTTGATAACAGTAAACACCATATCTATCATTTTAATCATCCTCAACATTTTGTTTTCGTTTTCTTTTACTTTTTTTGTCTCCTTCTTTGTCCTTTTTGTCTTCTTCTTCGTCTTCTTCTTCGTCTTGTTCGTCATAAAACTCATCCTCCATCTTATTATCAACATTATCATCGTCGTCTTTGTCGTCGTCGTCGTGGTCATCATCAACATTGTCCTCAATAAGCTACAATATAAATGCGATTTAATGAAATCCACTTCAGCCCTTTGGTAGAAATTTGATATATTACTCTACCATATACACATTGGCGATATTAAAACGAATTGCATTAGAGACAAACGTCAATATCATTGCAATGTGACTCTATCGGTTAATGTGATGACAACATTAACATACAAGTGTATAATGATTATCGAGGAACAATCATTATTTCAGCTACGGAGAACGTTTGCGTAGCGCCGTTAAAAAATTGAGTTAAACTAATAATCATTGTATGCACTCAAAAAGAGTGGTTGCCTTTTTGTAACAAATTAACCATTGAGTGTCATAAAACAGGTCGCATTGCTGAAAGACATTCTAAGGTCATTTATGCTACCGTAAATCCAAAATAATGAAGGATACCAAGTTGCTTGTTCTTCTGTTGTTGGCATGGTATACATTAATTAGACACTTGTATTCGACGAATAACATATACAATGCTTTGCTTGACCGTTTCAATGTGGTGACCCCGTTGTATTCATATTTGTGTTACTGCATTATTTGTGTTGTTTGTATTGTGCTATGCTGTATTGGCAATCGGTTCCTTACCCTAAATCAAGAACCGTTTGATGTTAATGAGTGTCTCACTCCTACTGATGCAGCAGGAGTTTTACAAATATTATATTGTAAATATAGTCACATTAGTATAGATCGAAACAGTCACGTAATGAGATAATATTAGTGAATGTGCTAATACTTGAGAGAATGTGTCTCGAGCAATGAGGAGGATTGGAATCGAGCATAAATTGGTTGCAACCCGTCATGCGGAAGAACATTAAGTGATATGAAACTGTTTGAACTATCGAACTCTTATCAACAAGTTTAAATCAACAAACAAAATATAATCACACGACCGAAATTATCATGACCAATTAGACGTCATTTCCCGTGTGCCTTATCAAAACACAACAACGGGATTCGCTGCAGTGGTTAAGCTGCTCATGAGTCATGAAAACGGTCATTAAAAAAGTAAATAATAAATATAAACAACAACACGAATGACAATGCGTGTTGTATACACGTTATTCATGTCGACAGTTATCTCGCCAAAATAATAATAATTTAATCGTGAAACTTGACATTCGTATAATTGACACATGTGCGAAATGTGTACCAGATAATCACTCAGGTACGCTGGATTTCCATTTTTTAACAACTTATAATCATTTAAAACGCTATAATACTGCCACTCACGTATGAGATACGTGGTCTCCACTGCTACAATTAATTTACGATGTAATAACAACATTACATTGCACAATTTTAATTGATGTACAATAACATACACCGAAAGCATACTGATCTAATCAAATGTGACTATAAAGCCAGAAGATGCAAGTTACTTCCATAATAAAGTATGTTTATAAGACCTTATATTGTGATATAAATACAAAAATAACACAATACAGTAAATTGCCATATATTTCTAGTTAAACTGGATGCAACTTTAAGAAGAGCAAATGTTGTAAAACGCATAACTAGCTGGTATTTTATTCACGTAATAGCTTCCCACTTTACAGCAAAAAAACTCCAATGCGAGAAAGGGTGACTCGATAGTTGTGGTAAACGATGCAGAAGTTGACTAATGTGTTTGTTTGTTTATTCGATATTGTTCTGTGTATTCGTTTAAAAAGACACAGTGTCCGAAAAATGTTGTCACGTACTCAGTCTGTTCCACAGAGGTGATCTGTAAGATTTAGGAATATTACAATAGATGCATGAACAATGTTTGTTCAGAAGCCACATGTTTGTGACTTAACTGCTAATATAAATGCTGCCATTTGGAGGCTGTTTGGTGATTCTTAACGCAGAACCAGAATTGAGATCATGTTGTTGTTTTGGGTTAATATTTATTGTGTCTACATATGTTACATGCAAACTACATATACAAAACCATATTCTCCGCAAATAGTAAAATCTCGATCATCATAATGAGTGTTGTAATCTCTTGGACAATGAACATGATCAGTGACGTGTTTTAAAATATATGTGCACATCTATGTTATATGTGAATAATACTAACGTTAATGCAAATTATGAACCAAGTTCAGCTGTATACAAAATTAGCTACGAATAAACATATTGGGTACTAGGTGTAGTGGATGATCGACCTAAACACCGACGAAACATTTACATTGTCATTTAGTGTTATTCAATCATAGTGTCTAGCATATTTTCATCACAGCCTTATCAGTAAACTCACAAGAGCATTTGAGTTTACACGTACATTTTCAGACGTCATTAGTAATCGTCAAGGTCGCATATTTGCTAATACCTTAAATTGATACATTGATGATGTTCAGAGCGGTTCAATAATTACTGTTAAAATTGGATATTCAAAGCGCGGAATTAACGACGTACTTGGTTTGAATTGTTTGCGGTTGACATAAGTGCTATGAAAACGTGGGTAAGTGGCGAATACATAGAGAATATGGTATGCCTTAATGGTGTGGCCTGTTTATTTTAAACAATCGTAATGAACATATTGGACACGGGCTTGCATCGCCTAATAGTGAGAGTTAAAATACCACTATCATGTTGTGTAACAAGGAACATACATACGCGTTTGGAAACCGTGGTTGTATTGGAAACAATGTAAGTAGATTATTCTTTAAGAGTTATCATGACATTTAATTCATTTAAAGATGTTTTCCATTTCAAATGTCAAGATGACTCACAAGGAGCAAACGACTTTCAAAACTGAACTCAGTGAACAATGTACACCCCTTAACAGCAATTGCAGTTTGCATTATGTTAAAGATGTGCTATGTGCCGCTTTGTCCATTATTGTTTTTAAAGATTTATTGCAAAGAAGATTTTTTATGAATTCTAAAAAAAGAGTTGCATGCTGGTTATATTATTCAGGCAATGTAATTTTAACGTAGTCATACTTTAATGACTAAATGCACGCATTAGAACTCTAAACGACATTGCAAAATAATTCGTGCATAAATCGGTTTTAACAAAACTAACACAGTGTT
Organism: Congeria kusceri; assembly: GCA_027627225.1. Lineage (NCBI taxonomy): Eukaryota > Metazoa > Mollusca > Bivalvia > Myida > Dreissenidae > Congeria > Congeria kusceri. The sequence continues at coordinate 30,999,181 of CM051026.1, forward strand.
TCTGCAGTTAAAAAGAAAGTAGTATAATTCTAATCCGACTAACAAGCGTTATGGGGGTGATATTCATATGACAGAGAAACACGTTGCACTCGATACAATGTCACTACACACGCGCGCCTATAATAAAGTGAAGTATATGCGTCGGAGTATCATATATATGTATATATATGTATATACACCTTACGATACACCTTGTCATCGTAAACTCCGCTTCTTCATACAAAACAATTCAAAATTTAAATGATACATTTTGACGTCTAACAACACATGCTTATTAGGTAAAATAAAACGAACAGGTTGCTGCTCACCAATAGAAATCGACGCAACAACTACCTGTTATAAAACTCAAAATATACGTTGACAATGGCACACACAATCCTTTGCAATAGTTTTCTTTGATATGGAACCGGTATGTCCCTAATATACCTAATGCTAATGAACCATGTAGTTAAACTGACATTTAAACAAAAAGGAAATGTACTTGTTTTGCAAATCGATAAGACCAACCGTGGGTAAAACTTAACTTGATCCTCTTGACAGGTAAGACGTCTTTTGGTATGTAGACAAGTAAACCAGCAATGCTTACATGCACGTAATTTGTTTGATGTTTAAACCATCGGTATGCAAACGTTCAGCAAGGTCTGGTACACATATGGCCTACATCGTAGCTTACAATGTAGATTTATGTTATTCAACAAAGTGTATCCAGAGTGTAATATAACTAGTCAGTATAAGGAGATTTAATGATCGTGTTTTTGTCTTAGTTATTGCTTTTTTGTGATGGCATTCATTTCATCTGGACAGGGAATTTTTACTAGTTGATAAATGTTTATAAATTTAATATAATCCCCAAAGAAGTGCGTCTAGTTATTTTCTATAAGCAATGAAGACAATAGTTGTGGTAACCCTTGTTCATTAGACCTACTTTTAAATATTGATAAAGTATTGATAAACTAGACCGAGTATCAAATACCATTTAAAGCAATGTTTACATATATTATTGTTTACGTTATCCATTAACTGACATTAAGATTATTGATTAAAACATCGATAGAAAATCAAATATTTAAGTAATTGGTAATATCACAAAACATGGGAAAACAGGGCATACGATGTAGTTTCAACAATTCATGCACATTAAAATTGCATACCTTGTAGTCAGTTCCATAGTTTGTATGTATTTAGGTTTCATTTTTTGAAGTCATTTCACAACTTTAACGGCATTTCTTTTGAGACAATTTGAAATGCCACGATGCACTTTTAGGTTAGAACATTGCCAAAAGGGGATATTCTAAATTAACTATTAGTTGTCGGTTGATTTTCAATAGCTTTGTACACTAAAAAACATTTGCGGCGTTGCTTGTTATGATGACTATTGTTGTAACGTTTATCTTGTTGGCAATGGTTGTGGTGATAGTAATGACTATATACCTGGTGACTGTCGTGTTGTGTTATTGTTTATAGTTACAAGGGTTGTGAATACGATGGGTGGGTGATGAAGGTTGCGGTGACATTGATGTGGACATAGTAATGATATCATCATGTGGTTAGGGAGTTGATGACTATTAGTGACGACTGTCAATATAGTGATGACTGTGGTGTTGATGTTTGCTTATGTTGTATCGCGTGTTCTTTAAATAACTATTTGCAATGTATAACGTATTTGGTCGTCACATGAAGCGATTTAAATATGTATACAAACTTCATATTAAATGTCACATTGCCTTTGTTCGACATGTCCTTGGTTTATATCACAAATACCCTAGGGATTTTTTTATTCATATTTAGTTTCCGTTCTGTAATGAACAAAAATGGTTTATTGCTCTTTTTTCAGTGTTCGACTGTCTGATTTTCAGATATGTTTATGCAAAATTGGCAGGGCGGACACGTAAACAAAAGTATCAGTTTCATGACAAAGGAAGGCAGTTTTTGTTTCTATTGTATCCGATTTAGTTTTCTGATATCAAAACACACTTGTTTTTTGTTCATTATTAGATAGAGGTCAAGCAGATGTTTCAACGCTATGATCGGTGAGCGTGTACAGTGCAGTTATATTTGGTAACAACACAAACCAGTTTTAACTCGACTGATATAAGATTGTGCTGTGTCGTGTTAGTTTGTTTTCAACATGTTTTAGCACTCGCGTAACACATATTTAAAGAAACCTTGCATCGGCGATATCTAACTTATTTTGGACGGCAATACGGATAATTGGATACAGGTTTCGAGACAAAATACGATCTAACATACACGTTTTGACCAGTCATGGCGATTTCAAAAACAAATCGCGTTTCTGGTTAGCTCGGTTCGCATGAAATAAAATATGGCCCAACTTAGAGGATAATTGAAAATGAATTGCAAACGCGTGTTGCTGGATATTAAGTGTAAAAGCAGTGGATTGACGTTAGTATTACTAAAGATAAACGTTGTTTTGTTTTGAGAAACGGTTGTTCTATTTTTTGCTCCACGCAAGGGTGACAGTATACTGTCGCATGTAACATTACGAATCGTTTCATGATAGATATATGGAAATTTAACACGGGCTAGTCTCTGAGGTATAATAATAGATAAGAACTCATTGCTAAGGTCATATCTGGCTACACAGTTGTCTTCCTAAAGACAATCTGCACATTTCAGTAATGGTTTAGTTTCGTTTCCATGAACAACGACTCTGTATAATGCATTGGGGAAGATAATGCGTGCAGTATATTATTCATGTTCTGTAAGAGTTGCCTCACACTAAGTCTACACACGTACAGTTTTTCAAATATTGTCGTCCTTGAACAGTAAACTTTATTAGAAAGAAAATGACTCATTGGTTGCAAATTTAAAACTGAAACGGAATACATTAACGCTTGCATTATTGCGTGGCTTCATATCGTCTGCTTGTAGTGGGCTATCGAGCTGCATGGCTAGCATTGAATAATGTTCTAGTTTAAATCAGCTGTTAACAATAATGTTGAACATTGCGATGTGATTGTTGAAATAAAGTCATGGTCCGCATATTTAGATTAAAAAGTGTTGTTATGACAATTACAGTTCCAAATTGCATAGGGTTGCATCAAATTAATATCAAAACCGATATATCCTATTTCAAATATAAAATCACGTCTGGCATGTACTATTCTATTAAGAGAAGTGATTTGTCTTCCATTGCATAGATGTGACATTGCGTAAGTGCATTGTGTGTTACGCAATGTAGGTATTAATATAATGTGTTTTGGCAGTGAAAATAATGCCCGTGTGTGTGTTCTATTTAACAATATCATAATAACGCAATTAACCAAACACTAACTGCATATGTAACTATGCAATACGTCTGCAGTTTAATCTTATTTCGTATCAATTAATTAGTATGTATTTTCATTTCACAACCTCTAACGCATTTAACCACACATAAAAATCATACATGTATATACATATACAGTCCTATTAAATGTAAATATTATGTAAAGTAGTGTTAACCATTGATCATGGTGTTTGCCATGATATTGGATTGTCCATAAATGACTGAACAAAGAAACTTAATTTAAAGACCAATGCATTGGAAGTCGACCTTGACTGGAAAAAGGAGACCACCTATTTTTTTCAATCGCGAAGTCAAGTCAATCGTCAATTAAACTGAAATAGATCCTCTTGACAGTAATTGCGCTTCATACATATGTGCCTTGTGTTTGAACGATACGAAGGATCCAACTTTTCTGCAAGATCATGTTAACTTATAAATACCACGCATACCACAAATTGCTTAATTGCATGCTATTTTAACATTTATATTCAGAGTATTCTATAATGGATTGTTATACAGATATTTTAAACGCATCGTCATTTGTCCTAATCATTATATTAGCTTTACAAATAATAAAACCAATTATTATATCTTGACGGTCAACACCATTTTATCATTTTAATCATTATCAAAATCTTATTTTTCGTTTTCTTCTACTTCTTCTTCTTCTTCTTCTTCTCCAAAATCACACACGCCTCCTCCTCCTTTTTACCATCAATATTATCATCGTCGTTTTATTCGTCGTCGTCATGGTCGTCATCATCATCGTCCTAAATAAGGTAAATATGAATGCGATTTAATGAAATCCGCATTAGCCCTTGGTAGGCAATTGATATATTTATCTGCCATATACACATTGGCGATATTTTTAAAAAAATGCATTAGTTACACACGTCAATATCATTGCAATGCGACTCTATTGGTTAATGTGATAACAACTTTAAAATAGAAGTGTAAAATGATTATCGAAAAACGATAGTTATTTCAACTACGGAGAACGTTTGCGTGGCGCCATTAAAACAATGAATTAAACTAATAATCATTGCACGCACTCAATTAGTGGTTGCTTTTTGTAACAAGGAAATCAATGAGTGTCATGAAAAAGATCGTATTGCTGAAAGACATTCTAAGGTCATAGACGCGACCCGAAATGCTCATTAATGATGACTACGAAGTTGCTTGGTCTTCTGTTGTTGTCATGGTATATATGTATTATTATCCTATAAAAGATCGATCGTATGACACTTATTATCCTATAAAAGCTCGAACGTAATGGCTGACACCAGTCCATATGGTTGCTGTATGTAATAGAAACATTACGCGTAAATACAGGAACACTAAGCAATAGTATGCTGACACTACGCGGTAGATATCAATATGGAATGTGTTACCCTGAATTTCGTATGCAAAAATGTGTTTTGTATAAACATATTTTGTATTAACTTCTATAATTTCGAGAACCTTGTATGCGTGTATGCTATACCATGACAACGGTTATATTATGATATGCAGATTGTTATAATAGTTAGACATGGGGAAAAACATGCACTCCTAACAGTAATCTATGAACACATCGGTTATCTCCCACTTGATTAATAAATACACAATACAATACCGATAACATGCATACTAACATAAATAAATTAATTAGACCCTTGCATTCGACGAATAAAATATACACTGCCTTGCTTTGACCGTTTCAATGTGGTTACCCCATTTTGAATCATATGTGTGTTTCATCTTGGTTCGTGGTGTTTGTATTATGTTGTGTGTATTGGTAATTGGTTACTTACCCTAAATCAAGGGCCAATGGATGTTAATAACTGTCTCAATCCTACTGATGCAGCTGGAGTTTCACAGATTTAAATATAGTCACATTGGTAATAAATCGAAACAATCATGTAATGAGAAAATTCTAGTGAATGTGCAAATACTGTAACAAATGTGTCTCGGGCAAGTGTTAATTAATTATTGTAACAATCACGGTAATGTTACTGACACAACAGTGGCAATGTTGACAATGTTGCAAAATGAGGAAGACTGGAATAAAGGCAGTGGTTGCTGTCCGTTATAAGGAAGAACATTAAGTGACATTAAACTGTATGAACTATTGACAGTTATCAAGCATAAAGGTTTTTTATAAACTAGTTTAAAGTAGCATACCAACTAGAATCTCACAACTGAACTTAGCATAACGCTTTTGTCGCCATTTTCCTCGCGACTTATTGAAACACAACTATGAGATTAGCTGCAGTGGTTATACTGGTTATGAGTAATAAAAACGCCCATTTAAATAAAGTAAATACAAATGAAAAACAGCAACAAACATGATGAATCGTGTTGCATATACGTTATACATGTCAAGAGTCATCTCGCCAAAATTTAGAGCATATACACCTGTATGACCCTGTTAACGTATTTGTACTACGTGTCAGACGAGCTATGCTATTTGGATAATCGCAATAACATTGTTCAACGCCATTACGTTGTTATGAAAATACATGTTGTGATTTAAACTTGTAATTTGACACTCTTATCATTGACACATGTGATAAATGTGTATCGCTATATTACTGCCACTCATGTATGAGCTACACGGTCCCCACTGATTCAATTAATTCACGATGTAATGACAGCATTACATTGCAGAATGTCATAGATGTACAATAACATACATCAGAAGCATAATAAACTACTTGAATATGACTATACAATGAAGCCCACAGATTCAGGATATTTCCATTATAAAGTATGTTTATACGGCCTTACAATGTGAGAAAAATACAAAAAGCACAATACAGTTTATTACCATATATTTGTAGTTAAACTGGATGCAACTTTAAGAAGAGCAAATGGTGTAAACCGCATGACTAGCTGGTATTATATAATCACGAAATAGCTTCCCGCTCTACAGCAACAATCTCCAATGCATGTACGAGAAAGGGTTACTCGATAGTTGTGGTAACAAAACTAATAAACGATGCAGAAGTTGAATAACGTGTTTGTTTATTTATTCGATAATGTTTGTGTTTATTCGTTAGAAAGACACAGTGCCCGGAAAATGCTGTCACGTAATCAGTCTGTAACATAGCGGCGCTTTGTAAGATTTAGGAATATTGCCATAGATGAATACACAATGTTTGTTCAGAAGCATCATGTTGTTTTTTTTTCTTTTTATAGTTACTGTGTCTACATATGTTGCATGCAAACTATATATACAAAACAATATTATCCGCAAATGGTAAACTCTCGATCATAATTATGATTGTTGGAATCAATTGAACATTGTTTATTAACTATTACAGAAGAACTATAACGCTTGTATAGAACTAACTTGATCAGTGACATGTTTTAAAATATGTGTGCACATATATGTTATATGTGAATAGTACTAATGTTAATGCAAATGATGAACCAAGTTCAGCTGTATACTCCACGAGCTAAGAATGAACGTATTGGGTCGCTAGGAGACGTGGATAATCAACCTAAACACCGATGAAACATTTACATTGTCATTTAGTGTTATTCAATCATAGTGTCTTACATATTTTCATCACAGCCTTATAAGTAAATTCACAAGAACATTTAACGTTTACATATACATTATCAGACGTCAATATTAATCGTCAAGGTTGCATGCTTGTTAATACTTTAAATTGATATATTGATGATGTTCAGAACGGTTCATTTATTACTTTTAAAATTGAATATTCAAAGCGCAGAATTAACGATGTATTTGGTTTGAAATTGTTTGCTGTTGACATACGAGCTTTAAAAACGTGGATAAGTGGCAAATACATAGAGGATATGGTATGCCTTAAAGGTGTGGCCTGTATTATATTAAATAATCGTAATCAACGCATTGGACACGCGAGAGTTAAAGTAACACTATCGTGTGGTGCAACTAGGAATATATATACGCGTTTGGAAACCGTGGTTGTAATGGAAACAATGTAAGTAGATTATTCCATGAGAGTTATCATTACATTTAATTCATTCAAAGATGTTTTCCACTTCAAATGTCAAGATGAGGCACAATGAGCAAATGACTTTCAAAACTGAACTCAGTGAACAATGTACACCCCTTAACAGCACTTGCAGTTTGCATTATGTTAAAGATGTGCTATGTGCCGCTTTGTCTGTTAATGTTTTTAAAGATTTCTTGCAAAGTATATATTTTTTTGTTTTTATGAATTCTAAAAAGTTGCATGCTGGTTATATTATTCAGTCAATGTGATCTGTACGTAGTTATACTTTAATGCCAAAATGCACGCATTAGAACTATGTAATTTATAATCTTAAAACGAAATTGCAAAATAATTCGTGCATAGTTCGGTTTTAACAAAACTAACTCAGTGTTTCTGCAGTTACGAAAAATATAGTATAATTATAACCCAACTAACAAGCGTTCTGGGGGTAATAGCCATACGACGGAAAAACGCGGTGCAATCGATACAATTGCATTAAACACGCACGCCTTTAATAAAGTGTAGTATATGCGTCGGAGTGTCATTTATATGTAAAGGATACACCATGTAATTGTGAACTCCACTTTTTCATACAAAACTATTGCAAATTTAATTAAATAGCAGAATACATTTTGGCGTATAACAACACATCCTTATTAGGTATACAATAAAACGAACACTATGCTGCTCACCAACAGAAATCGACGCAACAGCTACCTGTTATAGAGCTAGAAGTATACAGTGACAACGACACACACTACCCTTTACAATAGTTTCCTTTGATTTGAAACCGGCATGTCCCTAATATACTTAATGCTAATAATCCATGTACTTAAACTGACATTTAAACAAAAAGGCAAACGACTTATTGTGCAAATCGATAATACAAATCGTTGGTCGAACCGAGTTTGATCCTCTTGGCAGGTAGGACGCCTTTTGGTATGTAAGCAGTTAAACCAGAAATGCTTACATTCACGCAATTTGTTTGATGTTTAAACGATCGGTTTGAATGCAATCGTTCAGCATGGTCAGGTGCACGTATGGCCCTCATCTTTGCCTAGATTTATGTTATTCAGTAAATTATATCCAGAATGCATATAACTAGTCAGTATTAGGAGATTTAATGGCATCGTAATCTGGTCTTATTTCTTGATTTTTGTGATTACATTCATTTATCTGGACAGGGTATTTGTACTATTTAATACATGTTTATAAAGAAATATAATTCCCAAAGAATGGCGTCCTGTACTTTGAGTACATTATTTCATATAAGCAACACAGAAAATAAAAGCAATTTGAAATTTAGTTTTTGTAACTATACCAATTTCCCGCATTCCTTTACAGTGGCTTAATCACAGGAAATGTAAAGAGAAAGAGCTTTACTGCAGCAAAATCATCATCATCATAATCATCATCACCATGATCATCATCATCACCATCATAGTCATCATCATATTCATCATCATCATCATCATCATCATCATCGTGATCAACATCATCGTGATCATTATTATCAACACCATCGATATCAGTTTAATCATCATCATCATCATCATGATCATCACGATAATCGTCATCACCGTCATCATCATTATTAGTATTAATAGTAATAGTAGCAGTACTAATATCATAATCATCGTCATTCATCAGCAGCAGCAGTCTCAGCATCAGCATTATTATGATCATGAACAGCAGCAGAAGTTTAATCAGCAAATCTTCACCATCATTATCATTACGGTCATCATGCTCGTAGTCAATATATTATCATCATCATCATCGTCATCATCATCATCATCATCATCATCATTATTACCAACAATATGTTTAAACTTTCACTCAACTTAAATATTTACCAAGATCGTGTATGCAGATATCGTTCTATATGATTGCTTAAGTACTGTGAAAACCCCATTTGAAAAGCATTTCTAAAAAAAAAAAAATCAATACATAATACGGTTAACATGCATCCCAAGGAACGTGCACCACCTCCTTGGCAACCGTCTATAGAATTATTTTGCGATAGATAAACCCCTTGTTCATTGGACCTACTTGTACATGTTTAATAATTACTGTTATACTAGACCGAGTATCAAATACCCTCGAAAGCAATGTTTACAATCATATTTTCTTTTTACTATATCCACTAACACTAGACATAACGATTAATGATTTAAACATCAAAAGGCATTCAAATATTTAAGTAATAGGTTATATCATAAAACACGGGGAAACAGTGCATGCGAGGAGGTTTTACAATTTCAAATACATTAAAATTGCATACCTTATAGTCGGTTTCATAGTTTATGTGTATTTAGTTAGACCTTAACGACATTTATGTTGACACCGTGCAAACATTTTATTTTGAAATGGCACAACGCACCTGTAGTTGGAACATTGCCAAAAAAGGGATAGTTTAAATTAACGATTAGTTGTCAGTTGGGTTCAATAGCTTTGTATAATGATCGGTTTGTGTTTCGTGAAAAAAAAACAATCAGGGAATTGGACAGTGTTTATTGCGGCGTTACTTGTGGTGATTACGACTGTGGTAACGTTTATTTTTGTCGAAATGGTTGTGGTGATAGTAAAGACTATATACCCGGTGACTGTCGTGTTGTGTTAACCTTTATAGTTACAATAGTTGTGAATACAATGGGTGGAGTGATGAAGGTTGCGGTGACATTGTTGTGGCGATAGTAATGATATGTGGTTAGGGCGTTGATGACTGTATATTATTTGTCATGATGATTATTATTGTGATGAATGTAATAACGATGAGGATTGCTCATGTTTATCGTGTGTTCCTTGAATAATTATTTGCATTGTAAGATGTGTTTGGCAATCACATGAAGAGAAATATGTACAGTCGCTGTTTATTGAATGTCATACTGTAATTGTTCGGCATGTCCTTGGTTTGTATCAGTAACACCCTAGAAGCTGTTTATTCATATTTAGTTTCCGTTTTTGGTACAACAAACAGGTTTATTGCGCTCGATTAATGTTCGGGTGTCAGATTTCTAGATACGTTGATGCAAAGTTGCCGGTGAAGTCATGCAAAAACATACCATTTTCATGACAGGAACGTCAATATTTCATCCCCAAAAGAAGACAAGACAAGACAAGACAAATATTTATTAAGACTTGTACAGTGAACATCGTCTAAACACTAAAATGTTTTACATACATACATTTGGTCACGTTATAATGAATACAATAATAACAAATACAATCAAATTAACAGTCATGTACATATATATTTTTTGGTAAAAGCTTAATATAAATAAGTATAATGTACATTCGTAATTTCTATGGGAGAAAACTACTTATAGTTATGTCACAACATTAAGACAATTATTTCTTATAATTCGTGCTTCTTTTACAAATTTTGCTAACTTAATAAGTTCGCATGTATTAGTTGTATTTAACAATTGGTGGAATTTGTAAACAGAAGGTCTATTGTAATAACATTGCTTTAAATAGTTTCGCCTAAGAACAGAGTATGAAGAACATTTACAGACAAAGTGAAACTCATCTTCCACATCTAGTTCATTGCAACAAAGACAATAGCGTTCGTTTCTTGGGATATTCTGACCAGCATATCTTCCAGTTTGAATTCTCAGTGGCAGAGCCGAAGTTCTAAGCTTTGTGACATAATGTCTTAGTTTTTTAGGTAGCAAATCTAAATAGTATTCATAATTGAAAATAGGCTTAAATACACGATACATATCTAAAACAGAACTATTAACAACAGATCTAAACCACTCTTGTTTATATGTATCAATTACAACATTTTTAAAGTGCGTTATAAATGTATTAACATCAATAGAGCTTGGATTAATAAACACGTAAGACAAACCGTAATTGTCTAACAGCTTTTTAAGATTTAAAACCCAGTTTGAACGTCCGTTGTGGCAATCGTGTAAAGCATGCAAATATATGGATTTTATAATAATATTTTCAGTTTGGGTAATTTTAGACCAGAATTTAACAATCCTTACGTATCGATGAACAACAAGTGGGTATCTACCTAATTCGCCATAGACTGTAGCATTACAAACATTTTGTTTAACGTTTAATAGTCGTTTACAGAACTTTAAGTGCACCCTTTCCAATTCTTTTGACTTTGTATTACCCCATACCTCACATGCGTAATTCAGAATAGACCCAACAAAAGCATCGAACAGTTGGCATTGTGTTTTGGGCTTAAGGTCAAACTGTTTACATTTGTTAAATAAGATATTCATTGCTTTTAGTGCTTTACCACATACATGTTCTTGGTTCAAATTAAAATTTCCAGTATAATTAAAAACAGTTCCCAAATAGTTAAAATCGTTTACTACTTCAATTTGCTGACCGTCATATGTCCATTTTTCAGATGGCAATAGTCTTCCTCGTTTGCGGAACACCATTATTTTAGTTTTATTAGTATTTACCTTTAATCCTCAACAATTACAATAATTAGATAAAAGATTTAAATGGTTTTGCACTTCTTCTGGAGATTTACCTATGATTGCCATATCGTCGGCAAATAGTAACAATATCAGTACAATATCATCAATACTTAAACCGGAAGTAGCCTCTTTCTGCAGAAATAGTTCTAAATCCTCTATAAATAAAGAAAATAACAATGGGGACATAACTTCGCCTTGGCGTAGACCTACAGCATAATTAAAATATTCTGAATATGCTGAACAGAGCTTAACACATGACTTAACATTTTGGTACATATTTTTTATTATTCTTAATAATTTACCTTCAATGCCACATTTGAACATTTTTAGCCACAATGCATTTCTATATACAGTATCAAAACATTTCATCATATCAACGTAAATGACATATAATCTTTTATTTTCGTTAACATATTTTTGAACTAAGGACATAAGGATGTTAATTGCGTCAATTGTTGAGCGCCCTTTTCTAAATCCGAATTGAGCATCCGAAATGATGTTAAAATTATTACAAAACGTTTCTAATCTACTATTAATAACTGAAGTAAATAGCTTAGATAAACAACTAAGTAGGGTAATTCTTCTATAATTATTAACATTTGTAGTATCGCCTTTCTTATGTAATGGGATCATAATACCTTCCGTCCATTTCTCAGGATAATGACCAGAGTTCAATACCGCATTAAACAAATCGCATATATGCAAAGCTAAAATATCAATAAATTCAATTAAATATTCGTTCAAAATACAATCACTTCCATGCGCTTTATTACGCTTTAACAGTTTAACTGAAGCTTTTATCTCGTCAACGGTAAAAGGCTGATCTAATTCAGGGAGACGTGAATTTGGTAAATCAAACTTATGTGTTGAACAAAAAGTTTCGGCATCATCGTTTACACAATCAAACAAACCACAGAAGCCAACCGCAAAGTGAATAATTATTGTACATAGATTGCAATTAGCTCAAGACACATACGATTAGTTTTTGTCTGCCAGTCATACATATGGGCTCTGGAGTTAAGAATGCTTCCACAATAACAAGTTTAACGACAAAGCATATAAATGGTCGATTTTTAATGTTCGTTTCGGTTAAACAAAGATATTAATTTTGCGATTTTTTAACAACATCACGTTATACGAGAAGTTAAATATCATATATTAAAATGAGTAATGTTTTGTTAGCGATGTGTGCGATATTTGAAGTAACATTTTAATTATTGTGACCATAATTGATTTAACAAATCATATTTTAAGAGCATAGTTATCTAACAGACAAGTTGGATAGAAAATGTTGCTATTCAGTCATACATAAACAGTAGCATGTGTTTACATACATAATGCAATTAATTGGTATTAAATAAAGCAATATATCCCATTATAAACCCCGCGCTATGTAATATGTCTGTTAGGCGTATGGACTGGACCAGAGTCACCACTTATTTTGATAATCTGCTTTTTTTTATAATATTTCAGAATTAGATCATTACAACCATTATTTTACCCCCAATATATTTCAATCAGGTGTTCCCGTTGATCACAAATATACGAGTTCGTGTTTATTGTAACATACTCATTTTACTATTTGGCAATTAAACAGCTACTACTGAAAGTCGACCTCAAGTCCTGTTACACATATTACTTAGTACGAGGAAAATTAAACATCCCCGTTTTCTTCCTTTTTGAGGATACTTGCTTTGTCATTTGTTGTTTAAAGGGTCATTTCCTTTCAAAATTGTTATAATACTAAATGTGTATTTTACTTTATTGTTTAGCATACATCACGAGGAAGATTAAACATCCCCATTTTCTTCCTTGTTGGGGATATTTGCTTTGTCATCTGTTTATCATACTTGTTTCATCAACGAAAGCATTACCACAACAACCGTCATAGAGCAACTATCATATCAACCAGACTTGCATGCATTACTAACAACACTATCATCAAGCCTCAATACCATAACGATCACCACCATAACCATCACCATCACAACCATCACCGTCTTGACCATAACCACCTACAACCATAATCACCGCAATCATCACTAACACAATCATCTTCACCTCAGCCTTCATCAAATAGACCTTAAACACCGCAACCATTACTATCACGACCTTCACCACAACAGCAATCATCGCCAGCACAACCATCACCACCACAACCATCAATGCCTCAACAATCACACTACAACCATCAACCATCAAAAGTATCTCTACAATAAACATCACCACCTCCGATATCACTTCAACGAATCAGCACCTCAATCATCATCGCCACAACCATCACCACCACAGCGATCCCCACCACAGTCATTATTACCACAATCAGAATCATTCCGGCTTTTACAAATAAAAACATTTTCAACCACGCCATACACCACAACAACCATCACAACCACAACAATAACCACTACAACCATTTACACAGCAAAAAGTATCAAAACAACCATTATCACCAGAACTATTACAAACACAATGATCATCACCACAGTCGCCATCACCACAACCATCAACAACCATCAAGGCAACAAATAGCACCACAATACACATCACCACTTCCATCAACACCACCGCAACCATCAGCATTACAGCCAACATCACCAAAACAATAACTACAAAAATCATCACCACCGTCATCATCGTCACTACCATCACACCACAACCACGCTACAAAAAACAAGTGATCATCCTCTATACTACACTCATTAGCAGCCTGAGGTCCTTTATTTATGGCAAGTGACCAATTGCCACAAAATTACACAGCACATCACCAAAAGCGTAACAAACACAACACACACATGAATGAAACTGGGGTCACCGCCTTGAAACGGTCTATGCAAAGCTTTGGGGGTTTAAACTGGTTTACGTGCGCACGAACCTCACACTTGTAGCCAGTCATATACCGTTAAATCCGCGAAGATATATTAAACAAACAAGTACATATTGTTTTACTCCTTAAGAAAAGCGTGCGAAGTAATACGGCATATTGCATGTACAGTAGCGGCATATAATATTCTATTAAATTAAGTAAAACGTGCAGTTAACTTTTTTTTAATTATTGTCAATTGAATTTCAGCGCCTATGTCTAAGCCTAGGTAAGTTCACTTCTGCACTTGGCATATCAGCTTGTCAGGGTTGAATGCAATATTCTACATATGTCATGCATTATCTCACTAAATTTTTGCATTCCTGCTTTGATATACCCATCATGAGAAAGTTATCTAAAAGATGTTAAATGTTTGTACTATTCCTTTGCTGCCAGCCATTGCCGGAAAGTAGAAAAGGTTTTCAACAATTAAAAATGCTGACAAGGCACGCATTGAAAGTGAAATGTGAACATTAGAGTCGTTGGATTTATCGTACATAGATCAAATGATGACACAATATCCGCTGCCTAGGTTACGGATTTAGGATATAGGTTATCTAACATTCCCGACGCGCAGTTTGACACAATGATATAGTGTTCGTTTTCATGTTCCGACGAATATAATATACCAATATAATATTCCAAAAGTCGTCAAGGTGGCTTAAAACTGAAGTTATGGCAAGCCGATCAAAGCATAATGGTTTCGATCACCGCGCCGGCAAAGCCACCTAACCATTATAGGAATAATGTAATAAAATGGTTCGTTTAAGGCGTTTAAATGTCGAGTACATGGATTTATGCCAGAGCATAAGCACATGTAATCTCCCAAATAGCATTTGGCATTTAGAAATCTCCAACCTCTTTGATGTGTACAAAGCTTAGCTATATACAAATATATCGTCAATATAACTTTACCTAAATTAGTTATCTGATCAGTTTATGTCTTTTTACCGTTTAATCTGTATGCTTGTATTAGATTGTGTTTCGAAGACCGGCATGCACACGGAGACGGGCTGTAATATGTATGCTATTGATACCTCTTGGGGGACAAGTGTTACATTATTTATAAATATTAATGATCAATTCGAAACAATAGGAACCAATGTACTGTAGAATAGCCCGGATTCAAGTGGGTTGTATAATATACACAGAACACTTTGTTTTTAAATCTCCAGACCCTGATCCTTCAAGGCAGTTTACACAGTTTATTAGTGGCCTTATATGACTATTCTCATATGTATGGACCCTCTTGTGTTCACTAGCTCGTCCTACATTTTCATATACAAAACATGTTTTTAAAGCAGACATAGTATTATCAATATTGTTATGTAAATTCACAATTATATTAGCAATAACATAGGACAAGTTTATCATTATTGCAATAATGTTGTTGTTCAGAAATATTTCTGAATTCTTGGTTCAAGTAATAAATTTAAATTAACTAAAATGTGTTTATATCTCAATATATAGATTTAGTTATATGCTAAGGAGTTAATTAATTTTAATCACCAACTGCAATTCAGTAAACTAGTACGCAAACTCTATATAATCAATGCATTCCACATGTCCAGGGGTACAGACAAGAGCATGCTCAAGCTGAAAATCTACACCTATAGGTATTCAAAAGTTACATAGGTCTCAAGAATTAAGGAGTATACGATATATTTATTGACTTATAAGACTAGACTTATTGATCCAGACTTACCGTGTAAACTCGTATGAAGTCTAATAACAGCGGAAACTCAACCACACCCACATTACAATAGTCTGATATCATGGTTGTATGGCTATGGAACGTAATTGACTTGTGTTAAATACGCATCTGATCGCTGATTATAGCAGTCATTACCGTA
>CM051026.1:31020601-31025601 GCA_027627225.1 Congeria kusceri
GTTTGGCACTGTCCCAAACAAATTGTAGCCAAATGCAGAACACATTTTTTTTTAAATAGCCTCAACAATAAGAACGTATCTTCTGTAGAAAATAATATATTACTGCAAATTTGCGTTGTAGTTTATTTATGGTGAACTCTATCATAGTTGATAAGATGACGTCACGTATTTCAAAATCCACGCTCACCCCATTGCTCTTATAGTGATATATATCCAAATAAAAATCATCAATGTCAAACCACACTTCCCATTTGTTTCTTCCCATGTGTTTTGTTACCGAATTGATAAATTAATCAAGAGATAATTGCCAATTTATCGTATCACGGTCTTATGATTTGTGGATTCCTTAACAAATTAAATAACCAAATCAGCATGCTTAATCACTGGAGGCGATAAACAACCCAATTTGTCCAATATATTGTTATAAAAGAGTTTATGTTAGTGTAAAAAAAAACAACATAATATATCATTGTTTAATGGTGTGCGTTAGCGTTAAGTGTGTAAGCTGATACTCATATTGCGGATGTATGTACATGTTATAGGAGACTCAATACCCATTATTTCTTACTTTCTTACACGACACTCGCTAATGATTCAAAGAACATATTTGGTTGTTAAAGATATAAAAAACGCCGAAACATACATTCCAAACTGACGTCATACGTTCAGATTCCATTTATGAAAGTTACGTAACAAATAATTTTATCAAAAATTGACGTGGTATCACAGTGGTGACGCGCATTTGAATGTCAGCGAGGGAAAATATGCGGTGCATAGTAAAATGTAGATCTAAATGTATATTTTGCAATCGATATGACCGATCATGTTAGAATGAGGATAATGTTCGATTTACTTTTTTTTATTTATTTCGAGTTAACTTCTTCTTGAAACGTATATATTAAAGCATTCGGTCGGTCTGACGTCCTTGTGATCTATTTCCTATGCATCTTATCTCCGAATCTGTGAATTAAAGTGGCACGTTTTTTCGGATTTATTCAGGTTACACTGATGTTAATTAACAAAATGAAATTAAATAATTTCAAATTCAAATCACGTTCGCTCATTGGTTATGTATCATGGTCAAATGAGTTGTGTAGGGAACTTAACAACAAGGGGGTTAATCGGAAAAAAGTGCACATTATACCAGAACTTCATATCATAAAAAGACACGAACACAACATGCTGGTTATTCTTGTTATTTTATAACAACAGGAAACGGGGAAGATTAATTTTGTTGTTTTTGGTATCTGTTTGCAAGTCGCTCTGACATTTGTTGTATCTGTATATCTTCCTGGTAATGAGTTAGATTGTATACATGTAACATTTTTTGTGATTACATTGTGATGCTTTTTCTTCAAATTTAACGGGATTGTTATTTTTTATTATTAATGATATCTATTTTTACGTCGATGACTGCTGCTATGATTAGGGTTGTACGTTTTTGAAATCAGAACACACCACCCATCACATATGAAAAACGGTCAGCACACAATATATCATTACGTTAAATATAGTAACAACAACCATCATTACAACATCCGTCATGCACAAACCAACTCTACCACAATCATGGCCCTCACGCCCAACATCAACATCATCAGCATTTGATTGCATTTGTTAGGAAGGCTTATAAACATCGTTTGTAATATAATACTTGCTGAAGTAATGTTATGTAATAATCACTTATGTGATACTAAAATAATACTTGCTGAAGTAATGTTATGTTATAATTCCTTATGTGATACTAACTAATTTATATTTACAGGGAATTTATAGTAGTGGACATTTTTTTTTACCATAAGTTATTCCCAAATAATTAACTCAACAAGTTGTTTTACAACCCTCGATATAAGCAATAAGGAAAACAACAATACATACATTTCGTATTTAGTTGAAGTACTCTATCTTTATAAAGACTATAGACTTGCATTTCAACAAAGCAAGTGATCTGAACATCGTCAAGTCATGTTAACAAGTCAAGTCAAGTCAACTTTATTGGTATATACCATTGTACATAACCAAAACAATCAAGAAAGATCATGATGAACATAATAACAGTGTAAATCAAGATGAAAAGTATGTTACAAAGCGGATATGAGAAACTCATAAATAATATTCCAAACAAATTAGGTAGGTAATACACTCGTGTCACTCAGTTGTCAATAATCGGTGTTCTTTATGGCAAAGTCAGTTTTTCAGAAGTAATCATATGTTATTCTAAAATGTTAAAAAGTAATTGTTCAATGTTTTTAATGGAAACTCTATACTGAAACTACTTACACGCTAAACTACATTTGAAAATCGTACTGACAACAACAACAACAAAAAAGTTTATTTATTTTATTTGTATATTTTTTATTATTTAAGTTTTTTTTTTTTATATATATATATATATATATATATTTTTTTTTTTTAAATTAATTTAGGGTACATATCCCTCTGGTAGATTACCTAAATTAATGGATAGATAATCTTGAAGGATAGGTACTTAGAATTGATAATAAATTAATAATTTACTAATGAAATAAAAAGTAAGACTTAGTTCGAAAATCCCTCCCTGAGGATCATCTATACGAAACGAAATTATAGGTGATCTGGAAGGAAATATATTTTCACAACTTACCCAAAGTTTAGTAATAATAATGTAATAACTTTTTAATACTGTAATCTAAAGAGAACAAATATTAAAATGTCCAAAATCACAATATATATGTAATATTTTCAAATCTGACAATTCAATTAGAAGAATGGCAGTAAAGTATAGACCTTATGATTCAGCTGTAAAACACAATATTATGGACAAAATAACGGTACATGTTAACAGTATTAGGACCGGGAAGTTATACCCTCCCTTGCATAACGCTTAGTCATCGAAATTAGTCGCATTCATGTTTTATCTTGGTTTAGTCAGAGGCTATGCAATGCAAAATAATTGTAAAAAAACAACATATTCAATGTTCTTCAATGTTCTTTGACATCTTTGTGGTTATCATCTCAGTCACCATCGGGAGAATACAGTGACAACGTGACTTATTGAGTCTCCAATTGTGTCGGTGTTTAAATATATTATCTGCAGCTTACAGACGTTATTTTTGCACTGTGTTAATTGAATATTATTTAAAGGTACGATGACATACACGTTATACGTACATGTACATTTATTTTATAGCAGTTATCCCCACGTTTCCTCTGAGTAAACCATTAAGCAGAACGTAACATAGTTCAATAAAAATTTCAACATCAGAACATCATTTGATTCTCTTAAATGTAATCTCAAAATAAAACTATTTCAATGCATGTCGCCAAAGACCACATCAATTGAAGTTGTTAAAGGACGCAACATTAACACTAATTATTAAATTCATTATTTAATCTGGCATCCTATAGAATAGCATAAGATGTTGACAAATTTTTTTGTAATAATATAAAAAGAGTATGCGTCAGAACCGATACCAGTTAGAGACTTATGTTCTTCGAGTGTAAATGGTCTTAATCACAGATTTTACATATTTTTGAAAACTGTCCTTAAATGTATTAAAAGAAAAATCTAAATCAATTGGACATACAAATAGCAAATACTTATTAAGGAAAAGTAGTAAATTAAACACTCTCTAACCCCTCGGCTATTCCAAATTACTAATAATTAGTGTATTTTTCACGCTACATGTATGTAGGTGATACATATGAAATATTACGCTAGTCAATTGTTCCATGAGTATGTATTAGTCGAGTGGCTTGTGTGATGACGTATCACATGAGAGGTGGAGCCTCGAGTGCAAGTCACGAGACTATTACATACTCTTGGAACAATTGACTAGCGTAATAGTCCTTTTATTATGTACCATTATAAACTTCAAACGTGCATTTACCTTATGTTATTTTTTTTAAAACTACAATATTGACTAATCATTGTATGCATATATTATATTTGTTTACATAACTCTATGATGACGTCATTTAGAAGTAGTCCGTCTAGTATGGTATACGGGATTGAAAAAATAGCGAGTAGCATAATACGGAATTATTTTCTGTTGACATGCATTCCACCGATTGATAGAGCATGTATTTTGTGAAGATTTTAAACAGGTATATAATAACAGTATTTTCCAAAATACCGATGAATAGCGTTACACACGCTTTATAAATTAAAGTTTAATTATTAAGCCCATTTCATTTGATGATTATTTACAAACGACACTGTATTTCCTATTTATTTCTTTGTCAGAAGCGATATGTTGCTTGTTTTATATCTGTGAGCAGGTCCCTTTAATATGGCAATGTATCGTTGTATTATATATTGTATATATTTATATGAACGGTCCTCTTTAAAAGAAAATTCTAAAATAGCTGCTACAGATTGTGTTACATAAATGATACACGGCATGTACACGTACACGCATTCATGTTGGGATGTCTTATTGCTCTATTATTCATAAGTTTTTTTCTAAGTTTTTTTGACAATATTGTTGTTGAGTACTATCTAAATTCGCTATGAAGGACGTGGCTTTGCTATATCAAGTGTCATGGTGATTTATTTCAGAAATTGTATTCTTATTACTTCAAATTATATATCGAACCCCTTGTTTATAGTTCGACCCGATTTTATAAAAATCATTCATGTGTACAAGATCGGACAAAGGAGTTTTGCAATTACAATACGAACAGTATTTATCTGTACTATTAACGTCGCAAGTTTGCAAGCTCGTCAGCGCTCTTACACTGACCTCCTGCGGCACTACATGCATATCACTTGTCAATTATGAAAGCTAAATGAATTGCGTTTGTTTCGGGCGTACAGTTTTGATTTGTTTAATATTTCTTGGCATTAATTAATTTAGGTCGTTATCTTAACGATTATCATTTTTGGTGTTTTTTTGGCAGAATAAAAGCATCGAAGACAAAATACAAAATTTCTTAGTGCAAATGTATTCTAATAAACTGATTTCCAAAAGTTAGTACCGAACGTCGGGTTTCAAACAAATATCGTAACAGTAGAAATG
>CM051026.1:31030601-31035601 GCA_027627225.1 Congeria kusceri
TTAAATTTGCATTTCATTGGCGCCATAGAATGATAATGATATTGGCATTTTCTATTTTTTAGAGATAAATCAAATGTTCATATCCTACGTAAGATCAAATAAAAAACGTAAACATAGATTTGGAAATAATAAATTATTAAACAACAACTTTTTACACTACATATTTGATAACTAAAACATATATAAAATGATAGCGACATAAAATCGTATCCCTTAGGAAACAATTGTCACAATAGTAGTCGATGACTTTATAATTAGAGCAATAAATAAAATAACAATAATGCAAATGTTCGGAATTTAATGACAACGTATTATGATGCGTCCGCCATAGTCTGCATGCATTTATAGAAAACTATAAGCTTTATTTATAAATTCAACAAGCTCTACAAGAGTAGTTCAGAGAAAAATATAATTTTAAATAATTTCAAAAAATACAACCCTTATTCATACTAGCATGCTTGGTGAGATTATAAATATAAAATCTCTATTCAGTATGAAAGTTATTGCCGATCTTAGCTTGTACACGCTTTTAAAAAATACTTGATTTCTGAACGAAAACTATTAATCAAGCAAATAATGCAAGAATATACATCTCATTTGATTCATTGACTTCAGGTAAGTGTTTGTACAAATACAATATATTAGATGCTCCTTCTATATATTTCCGGTTAGAGTCATCACATATAAACGCCGAGCTCTTGATGTTAAGCAAAAACATATGCAGGTTTTACGTGTTGCTTTTGAAGAAAATAAAAGAAAGCAAAGCACTTCTGACAAAATCAACGGGTAACGTGTGGGATCCGTGACACTTGTATTATTTTTATGTTTTTTGAACAATTGACAGTTGATACAATATGCAAGATAAAAGAAGCTTTATTAATAAAACATGCATTATAACACTTTAAACAGTAATTTATAGTACTTGTACAGCAATTAATACACTAGTGTTTGTTATTTGTTTGTTCGGATTGTTCGCCGTATTCAACAGTATTGCAGTAATATACGGGCGGTAGGTTTACCTACTTAAACTTTTTCTGGGTAAGCTAGTTTACCAGTACGAAGTGCACATACTTATGCCAGTAACTGACAACTGCCCTAATTGAATCAGAGGTAGGGGAGAATGGCCGAAGAAATAGTTTCATGACCAATCCCCAAACAAGTTATGTACATTGATCAAGAATACAAAATCATAAAACGTTTGATCAAGTGTTAGAGTATAAAGTATACTTATTATATAATAGCACTTATCCATAAATTTTTGCATTACATACAATTCATGAAACAATCAAAATGCTGAAAACTATTGCGTTTTGGCTTCGTGATTATCAAAATGGCGGTGCCCATGATTCTTTCTTCTGTCAGTTAATAAACAGTGAAATATATTGTCTAAACACAAACAGTGTGCCACCAAAACGGCTCGTGACCGTATCTGATGATCATAATGAGCTTGTTGATACGTTCCCTATGCTGGTGTAATTATTACCGACTTGTCTACGTTACAAAATCTAGATCGAAGTGGAAGCCTTATGAAGGACTGTGGAATTTGTTGTTGTTTTTATTTCTGAAAATATCTACAATCGCAAACAATGCTTTCGTGGACTTATATCGGTGACAATATTGTGTGGAAGATTTTATTCCTTTGAACGTTACTAGCTACATCGGTACCAGAATAGAGACTGTTGGCTCATGAATAGTGTTGTATAAATGCAAGACACATGGTCCATGCTATGAGTTGAATTAAAGAGAAGACTGGCTTGATCTGCACCACATTTCATACAGGTTTGTTTGACAATTACAGTTGTACTTGGAATTCCTTTCTTTGTAGAATATATGAACATCAATAATTAGTGAATTATTACAATTATATGATTTTTTATTAATTCAGTTCTCATTCATAACCTTGTTCTATTCGAAAAATATATCATTATTTTTTAATTTATAATGTCTTTTGATCTGTACTATTGCACCGGCTTCCTGTAATTTTTGTGTTAACTGATTCACATTTTAAAAAAATGATACACTATTTGACATCTAAACTCTAATAACTGGAGCAATGTTCTCAGTGTATGTAGTTAACAAAAATGTTTCATTTACTTGTACATATACAATATAGACTTAATAATTTTGTATTTGCAGCTCCCTGGCTCATCAACGGCAACATGTATATCTTATTCTGGACAAATCATCAATGGACCTTTGAGAAAAACAAAATAATTAATCAGGCCAAGTTTTCACAGGAATACACCGGTCCGGGAAACTCTATTGCACAAGAAGAATTTCCAACAACAATCATCTAGATTACAGTGCTTCTATTCTTGCATTGAACACATTAAATGTAATGATCTGCATTATTGTGACAATTTTGACAAACGTTTTGATATACACTTTTAAGTATCATCTTTTAGTTATATTAGTACTTGATAATTTTTTTAAATGTTGCTTTGACAGCAATGACATATAGCTCGGTTTATATACTTCTACTACTACTACTACTACTACTACTACTGCTACTACTACTACTACTACTACTACTACTGCTACTACTACTGCTACTACTACTGCTACTACTATTAGAATTTATGAAGTGTTGTGACATGTTCAGTTGTGATATGTACTAAAAACAGCATTTGGCACGTTACTGTACTAGGTATTTTGAAAACCTACCCCTGTATAATTTAGCTGCAAATATTTATGTTATATGACGGTGAAAGTTAATACTGTTTGGGTATTTCATTTGCATACGTATGTGCATAATTTTGATGGGATAAATTCACCTATAGCCTTTACCTATATGATCACAACTGACTTTAAATTATGGACACGCATTTTCAAGTAAGTTAAATTTGTCCTTATTTTCGATAGGTGCACTCTACATATTTGTTTCTTTATATTGTTAATATAAAAATCACATAGTCGTTATTATTCTGCTTATAGATGTCCATGTAACTGTTATGATGCTTAAATTATGCTGAAAATGAAAATGCTAATTTTTTTTTTATTACACGGTAAAAAGTCTTTACATTTTCAAATACAGAGTTTTATTGATAGTAGATTATGATGGGAAAAAATTAAACACATTTGTGATAATGGCCATTAGTGTGGGAAAACCTTAAAGAAACGCAGAACCATTTAGTTTATTAGTTGAGATCTATATCTTATATATTAAACAGTAATGCAAACTTCTTTACATAATTAATTAAACTGGATATCGCGGATAGGGCGGATTGCAAATTCCATCTTAATTTGCGTGTATATACTACTGCTACTACTACTGCTAATACTGTTACTACTGCTACTACTTCTACTATTATTACCACTGCTACTACTACCACTACTTCTACTTCTACTACTACTACTGCTATTACTACTACTACTACTACTACTACCAATAGCAATGCCAGCAATTGCTTCATATCTTGATATTGTGGTAGTTCCCTATTACACGAACTAGTGCACGAAAATAAAACGTATTTAAACCGTGATCGACGTTGCCATCTCTCCAATCATACCGCTATTTTACCGATGTAGATTGACGTGTTTCAATATTGGATTTCGACAAAAGTAAACCATATTAAAAGCAACAAGCTTTGATGGTATTGATTAGCACACTATCGATGATCTTAACTACCTTTTCTGCACAAATATTTACGAGTTGGTATACAATTTTAAAGAATTTCAAATTGGACAGCCGTAATCATTATATTTAAATGCGGTGTGTGACAATTGATTGGTACGTGAATAGAAGCAAACAATGGTCTATAATTATAAAGCTGTAGTTAATACCTTAGCGGGAGTAATGTACTCAAAATGTTTTGTTAAAATCTAAGCGATATGAAACTTCAATGACGTTAGCAAGGACATGCTCATAATTTTATGTTTGGTTAAGTGTAACCAACCTCATGAATTTAACTTTTATCTTTGTTAAAAACATGCTTATGTATTTACATACAATAACCAATGCTAAAATGATTCGATGGTGAACAACACACACAGAAAATAGTATGTCCATTAATGGTGTAGTTCTTTATAAACCGAGATTGGAATGTGCAAAAGTCTTCTTATGGTATAGGGTCCAGTCAAAAAACACACTATTTTGACCTGACCTCCTATATAATTCTATATACGAATGTAATTCTTATTAGACTTGTATTATTGTACATCAAGTGCATTGTTTAGATTTAAGTCCCAGTCAAACTGCAGCTAAGATATGTATAAGACAGATCTGCGACTCAAAATCTTAAAAAAGTCCTGCGTGTTTCTACGTAGTTTTGGAAAGTCTTAGGGCTAAACTATGTTAAAAAGCCAAAGTCGTTGCGTAGGACGTCGTACGCACATTTTATGTAATGTTCACCCTCTTCTTAGAGAATTATCATATTATTAAATGTGTATTTCGATGTGACAAAGGTCTTACGAAGCCCTCTGTGACCCTGCGATGTTGTACGTGTGTACGTCATTGAAAGACAGAGCTCCTGAATCGATGTAAGTAAGATGCACTTTGTTGTCGTTCGGCATATTTAGGGAACGTATGTCAACGCACATTGCAGTACATTGACGTGCGTAGTCGTACTTAAGTAGCATAAAACCACGTTCGTCAACAACATTTGGCTTACGTCAACCTTATTATCATGTGTTCTAAACGTAAGATAAACTACTTCAACCTTCGAGTATGTTGACCTCTATTGCCTTTCAATAAAATATTGCATGTGTGCAGGACAGGGTTTTTATTGCCTTGTCTTGCGATTTAGGGAAATGCGCACAAACTCTCAAGAGTTCTACGACTTAAAATTCCTGACATTGAATAATACAATATTTTGTTTGAATTCCGTATACGGTTAGTGTTATACCGTGTGAGTTTACGTAGAATGTCAAACCAACTGATTAATTATATCTACTCTTAAATGAGTCAGACACAATAAATAAAGTTTGTCTGTCAAGTTCGGTTAAGAAAAAAATGCGAGCTATATTGATTTAAAACCAAATAGCGTATCACAAAATTTAGT
>CM051026.1:31038101-31345601 GCA_027627225.1 Congeria kusceri
AACGAAGTGATTGTTTTATCAACCAACACGGACCCATTAGCAATATATGGTAAGCTGAGATCAATATTTATTCTTTAAGTTTTAAGGATATTTGATTTTCTTGTCATTATTGAACGTAACGTACATTAAAGTATGACATCTGATCTTTGCACTCAGAATGTAAAATAATATTTAGACAAAATCAATAAATGTAATTGCGTTATATTCCAATAAATGCATTTATAAACACTCAAAATTTATATTACATAAACAGTATTTGTTAAGATTAAGTACAGTTTGCAGATGATATTTGATAAACATATAATTAAACCAATAAAAACATACACAGGTTATACTCCATTTGTAAATACAGCTTTTTTAAAATAATAAAATAAAATAAAAAATAAAATAAAATAAATAAATAAATGAATAAATAATAAATAAATAAATTAATTAAAAAACATAAAAAATAAATAAATAAATAAACTACACAAATTATCACATTGTACTTTATGTGTATAATTGCGGAATGCTTCTCAACAATTATTACATGCATTTATGTAAACGACGTTACAATTAGAAATGATTTTGCTATAAGATTGTCCATAATCTTTGTTTCAGGACATCATGATTTTAGTGGTGATAATATTATATCAAGGTAATTCTTTACTATCAATATTTTAATACAAGGACCATATATTACCTGAACGTCAAATCAGTGGCTAGATACACTCGACGGCAGTTGTGTTAAATCAGTAGCTTCAAACCGACTTTTCCACGTATATTATAGCAATGTATATTAATTTAAAAATTGGATAGTCATTTTCTGCATTTCATCGGTGTATGAACTGTCGGAAAAATTACGCCTAATTTGCATTAACGCCGAAAATTACTATAAACTGCAAATTTACCTTACTAAGGGCTGCAACTGCTCTGGCCTAGGAATACCCGTTTCAGATCTGGTTCTGTTTCGTCGAAAAGCACCTTAAACATGTTCTAATAATCTCGTCAAAAATTTCAAGTATCTTTGAATTATTTTAGAGTGGACTTTCTTGTAAAATCAATTCAATAGTCCCAATAATGGCGTTAAGAATTTAATCGCCAGCAACACCGGCAACACATGAATTAGCCGTTGTGGTTACGAACGATAATACACATCGTAAATATTCTCGCAAAACAATGATGTTATTTTGCAAAAGTTAAATAAAACAGAAAACATCGTAAACCTTCGTGCAAAACAATGACGTCAGTTCGCAAATAGTGAATGAAAGGTAGTTAACATATAGGGATAATGCACTTTGTTGAGGTCGTTCACGTTCGCAGACGCGCACTCGGGCTTTAACGCATTTTAAGGACCTCTGCGGACGTTAACGACCAAAAAGGTGCATTGTCGCTAGTAACGCATATAAAACAAACACATAGAGAAATAAACCCGGGGTACTTTACTATGAAATTGTATCTTTTATATTATACAGTAACCCCAAATCGTGCACCTGTACATGACGTCATTAATTGAGTTCACAAACTAGCCGGGCGTTATTGGCGCGGTACTTTACTGAATAATTCACCGTTTTTGACGATCACCGACCTTTAGGTTCGTTATCACACCGCAATAACGGACTGAAAACGGACTTGTTATGCTATTATAAGTGAATTTCTTTCATTTTTCAGTAATACGTAGTTGCGGTGACAGGATTGTTTTAAACACAACACTGATTGATGGCGCACAACTAATAGAATGTTCTTCAGCATATGCTTTAACGTTCAAGTTTTCTGACGAAAAACATAACTCCACAATGAACATTGCATCATGTGAACAGTCTTTTAAAACGTGTTATTTATTGCAAAAAAACACAAACGACACCTATCAGATCTCCCATACAGGCAGAGGAGGATGCCTGCGCGTGATTTACCTGAAGAAGGACCTATGGGGGACATACAGTTGCTGCGAAACATATAATCCTTCCAGTTGCCTTAATACAACTGTTAGGTTTAATGACAGTATAAATACGAGTACCACTACCGTCGTTTTTATAGTACAAGGTATTGTATTATATGTGTAAATTGTTTTGTTACTTTAACTACATATGATTGTTGATTGATTATTTTGTTGCTTTACATAAACCATGAACATGCCGTCAATGTACGCACAGGCCGTAAGGAGTGTATATGTGTTGATGATGTTTCTTCCGTTTACAATAAAATATTAAACTGTTACCTAATGTATCGTTACAAACACTGTCAGAAGAGCATTATACGCGTGTATGAAATTAATAAGACGCATATACATTACTGTGTAAACATTTACATTATACTTGCTTATTAATGTTTCATTTAAATTGGATCTGCAGGTAAAAATGGGGAACGTACAACAAGTAAACCAAACGACAGCAGAACCAGTGACGCGTTAACCACAAGGGTACTTGTTATCGTATCTCTGTGTATGAATGGTGCGATTGCAATATTCCTCATTGCCACCTGGGTATTCCGACGTGCAACAAGTGAGTGTTGACTGTTCACTATGCTTTGAGTATCAAAAATAAAAGCACTACTAATTTAATATGTTATCACCCACGTGTATAGATACTTTAACCTATATAGGGAGGTTAATGTGATTAGTTTATTGTAAGTAATATTATAGTTATACCATATTCGTATGTGAACTGATATGTTATGTCATTTAATTTAGCAATAATAATAATTAGGAACCTCTCTGGATGTTAAACTACAAGGAATATACATTTCCAACTATTGCGTGTAATTTCAGAGCAGGCATATACTCAAGCATCGACAATGGATTCATGCTATGGAAATAGTACATGAAAGGCTCAATTCGGTTTGGAATTAATACATAAGAATTGCCTTGCGCAACAATCGATCTGACTGGGTGAGACGCGTATACGTATGATATAATAGTTTGCTGTGCAGCAAATTATTACTTTAGTTTTAACATTCTCGCTGAAAATACGCATTTCTGAATATAAGTTCTTTTCAACATAATATTTTTAAAAAAGTATAAAAAGATCATTATAATAAATGAATAAGTTTTCGTTATAACATATGTACACAATCGTACAGTCTCTAT
Source organism: Congeria kusceri (assembly GCA_027627225.1). Classification (NCBI taxonomy): domain Eukaryota; kingdom Metazoa; phylum Mollusca; class Bivalvia; order Myida; family Dreissenidae; genus Congeria; species Congeria kusceri. Next base: position 31,041,166 of record CM051026.1, read on the forward strand.
TTAAACATTAATTATTTATGCATCTGATGAGTATAAGGGCACGCGAGAAGAGGATGGACATTACGATGCCAATTCCGATGATGACAATGCCGATGATGATGGTGGTGGTGATGATGATAACGATGATGATGACTATGATGGGATGATGATATGGTAAAAATAAACCTGTAACCGTTAGGACGAAACATTTAGGGACTACTTAGAGCGCCCTCCCTCAAGCGATAACATTCGCCGAATCCACTTTGAATAAATGCAAACGTGTGTACATAAAACACAGTTTTCAATGACAAAGATTGCTTGAATGCCATTTCATACATACAATGTAGTTTGCTTATCATGTTCATGTTCTGTGGCTAACCTTGTGTCTTTAATTATCAATGTGTTCATATGTTATACAGTATTGCACATATTTTCTTGACTTATTAATCTGAAACTCTGTAGAATTAACAAGTTGTAAACATGTTGTTGATTTACTTTAAATTAAGATTACTGTGGACATAACTGTGTTGTTTGCGTTTTTACAACTACATAATTATCATTTCAATGCAAGTTTAAGCAGGACATTAATAATCACAGCTATAAATATATGTAAAATGGAATGCGTTCTACACTGTCTGAGATCATGGTCACACGATAACTGAAAACAGGTCGACGCGCGGTCAGGTTAGTAGACGATGCAGCAGTATGTCGTGTGGTCCAAAATACGGTAACCTCAACACAGTGATACAACTTGTTCCGAGAGTAGTTCTACTATATCTCTGGCGGCATGATGTTCCACGTGACCATTGGCAAATTACATGCCGCAAATTAAAATCGATGACAAGCATAGAAGAAAAACATGGATACCATAAAAACCTTGCGTTGTTATATTAACTTTTTCATTTATGTATTTTTGTTTTTCATTTTAACTCTTAACATATATACCTGGACAAATAATGCAACGGTGGATCGTCGTGTGTCCAGTTCTCGTGATACCGAGATCCATGACAGTGACTAATGGTACCACCAATAACGCGTAATAGCAATATATTGCGACTACGACTCAATCGTTGAAAAAAGGTGCAAAAGCATAACGCAGATTATTGCGAAAACCTGCTCCAAATAAGTGGCAACACTTCCCTGACAAGATGTGTCTGCCATCCTCAGAAATCCAATGTTGCCAAATCTAGTCAGATGTTCACAGACGCTGTTCATCAAAATGAGCCGAGTAAACTTTTCATGTTGATCACAACATCTACGACCGTATGAACAATGGATTAGTAGGTCTGGTTAAATATGTATACATATCTAAACTACTGGTCTTAACAGATAGCAGTGAGATCGATCTAGCAATACCGCTACGAGCGGGGCCAAAATGGTGCGGTCGGAACGCCGCAGAGTCAATCACATGATCAAGTACAATGAGGACTGCTACCTCTGTTGCACTTCTCGAAAACTTTCGGAAACGATTGTCGCAGCTTAATTGTGAATGTAGTATAAGGCAATCAATATTTATCCCAACGCTACGTAATGAATGCTACACATTCTCTGCCCATTCTGCACATTAGTAAAAGACGTCACAGCGCATGCAATTTACAATATGCTACCGCACTGTATTTCTTTTTAGTGTCCGACTTAATCATGGAATTGTCAATCTGATTTTGAACCGAGCAGACATCAACATAAGCTCTAGGCGACATGATTTATCTGTCTATGTTGCAGTGGCAGCAATGCTTTGTCATTGCAACATTCAATATGTATGATTCGGACGACGAATTGAAAAGTATATTAGTCAACAAAGTAAACAGTTAGTCTGATGATAATGTCAATGGCGTGAATAATTTCAATAATGATTCGGACTGGACGGCGTAAAACGTCAGGAACAGTTCGACAATAGCATAGCGTTTACGTCGGTTGCAAATTTTAAGCAGCTTAAGTTTTACAGATAGGTTTCTGACTGGTTGTAAGTTCCTTATTTCTTTTGTGATAAAAACTCTGAATGTTCTGTCAGATGCCACGGATAAATTGAAAAATCAAAACGACCAGATTGGAACAGGTACGTTGGAATATGAGCAAACGGAGGCAACCAATGACGCTGAAGACGACGGGAAATCGTCTGCTTCGCCTGTGGATTTCTTCTGGCAGCCCTAGAGCAGCAGCAATAGATAGAGCTCCATTGCAGCGGAAATGGCACTGGAGAAGGTCTCTGGTCTTGAAACATGTTACAATTTAGGAAATTTTGTGAATGGTGCTAATGAAACTGTTATATATTATTAAAATGTATTTTTATTCAATTCGAAATTAAACCGCCGTCTGTTCTTTTTAAGAATAATATGCTGAATATTCCAAATCTAGTCTGATTCAGTCTGATTCAGAGCAGATGTGATTTTGAAGTTTTGCTTAAACGAAATAATTTTGTTTATTTGTCAGTTGCTATTCATATTAATATCTGGTAAAAACATCCTTGTTTGAATCTGAGTATTCCTAGTACTTTTAAGTGTAACAGAAAAAGTGAAATTCACAGATTTTAAGGCTGGTGTTCAATACATTTTAAGCAATAACTGTTTATAAAACAGGTATGCACATTTATGTACTGAATGAAAGAAATAACTGTAAATTAAAACCATTTTTGTCAGTTTAACCTTGACCTTTTACCAAACGACCATTGACCTACCTAATTTTACGAACCCATGCCAAAGCGTTACATAAATATAGAATGAAAAGGGTTTTACAATTATTTGCCAGTTTGACCTTGACCTTTGAGCAAGGGACTCAATTATCAATAGGGATCACTTACCTGTCACAGCCAACTAGTACCAAAGGTTACGAAGCAGACTATATATTCGCCGATAATGTTTAGAGCAAATCGGAAGGTAATGGTTTTTGAACACGCGAATATCCATGCTGGCTGGTTTTGTTTTATATTTAAAAAATGTTGATCCAATGCTCCTGTATAACAATGCGGTTGTTGTAAAACTCTTATTAAATGAAGGTATGCTAAATTTAGTAATGTAAATGCTTAACATTTGTGAATATTTTTTTATTTATATAACGTTTTCTGTATCGCGTAATTCTGACCAGTTAGCCTTCATAGCTTCATAAACATAACACATTAAATAAAAACAAAACAATACTAAATTAATTATATATGTTTTAATAACACTGTTATAATTAAGCAATAGCATTTTTGTCATAACGAGTGATTTGATAACATGCACCTATACTCCCTACCGTGGGTTATTCGACAACAAACTTCGATATAAAACTTTTATTTTGATCTTATATATAATTAGTCATTATTTTTAAAGATCATGAATGAAAACAATTCGTAACTATAATCCGCCCATCTTTTTTTCTCTAAGTACATTCGCAGGTACGTTTCAGTGACGTCAATAAACCAGAACAATTTAATATAACGTCAGCTTCACTGATGCATAGTGTGTGAATGGAGCCAGCTTCATTGGTTATCAACAAAGGGTAAATGTGACGTCATCTGTTTTGATGATACAGAAAAAATATAATGCTAACAAGCTCAAACTAAGGAAACATTTACTAAATGTCAACGTTTCGGGTAAACGTAAATACACAATATATTTCAGTGTAAATATCCGAAAGAATACAAATATCACTCTGATCATTCTCCTTTTTATTAACTTTGCTGCATCGCGTTTCTCAAAGTATGGAAAACTATTAACAAACTATAATTTTATGTCTCTAAACACATATGCACAGTAATATCAATGTCTGTCAACGTCAAAATGCCGTTGTGCATGATTATGACGTCATAAACGATGTTTCTTGAATTTGCTCCAACAAATGAAACAAAAATACGCCAAACTGAATTGACGTTACTCACATGGCATTCCACTAGTTAATATCAAAATGAATACAAAATGGTACCCATACATGTATACAGACGGGAAATTGTACAAGAAAACAACCAACACATTTTACATAAGGCATTCATACACGCTGGACAAGTTAAAATAAACATACTAAATTATACCTTTACACATGTCCGTATATACATACATGTATACATACCCATAGTATACATGACACTAAATATGTATGTATATTTTGTAGCAGTTAATTGAAATATGGTTAATAACCTCATGATATCATTTTTGATAATCAACTTTAAACTATTTTCATTGTGTGAGAGTATAATTTACACACCAAAACCTTGTCCAATTTAATAATATCCCTAGTGGATCTAATTGGTTGTTGTGGTAAAGTCCGTTTGGGGATTTTTTTCTGAAATTGTGTAATCTACTCCAACTCCGTAACTATGTCTGGAAAAGCGCGAACTATCCCTTATGGGTTTCTAACACTGATATTTCCAGGTCCAGATGCGTGTGACCACCCCTGTTGAAATGCTCCGAGATGTCTCGTTGGAGTCACACATCAGCCTCATGCTCCTTGGCACTTTTTTTTCAATGTTCTGCTTGTGTTCCCGATATACATCATTTTGCGGCATATGTTGCAGTATATTCCATATATAAGTGTGTGAATGCTACAGTTTTGTTGTTTAAATCTTTTAGAATTTCGCTCCGCTCCTATGATTGTTGTAGAAAGCTCTTACTACAGTCTACACATTCCTTTTTACACGCTTCAGGTTTTGTATGAAACTATTGTTTTTAACTTGTTTGTCTTACCGTGTACTAAAATGTCTTTAATATTTCTGGGACGTCTGCATGAAACCATTGGCATTTCTGTGAATATACGTTTTAGACGTTCAGATTTATAGAGCTTGTCTGTATTTTCCGAATTATAGCGTGGCTATTTGGGAGATCGTTTGAGTAAGTTAAGGCTAGTTGTAAACTGTTACCGGCTGATATAATTTTCTCTTTCTTCTATGGTAGGTCTGTTCTATTAAACATATTATATTATATTGGGATAATTCAAGATCTATAAATTATTCCAGCTTCGATCCTATAGCTACAAATTCTACCTGTCTGTATGCTTGTTCACAAAACTCAACCACATTATTTTCCAAGACAATGTTTATTATTTATATCACTGCATCTGTGTTTATAGTCTGAATCTGTCGTTCTTTGAAAGCCTGCCTGCATGATTCCAGGCTATCTTTCCTTGAAATGGACAGATACAATTTCACAAAATCGAAACAGTACAAAGTGCTTTCTTCCGGTAATGATTCACTGATTTCTCTTTCAATAACGTTCAACAATTCAGTGGTGCCTTTGTTATAGCTTGGTGTCTCTACTACATAATTGTTCTAACTATCTGTATTATATTTCTGCCATTGTTTGTGTACTTGTTAATATATATACAATATCTAGTCAAAGATGTGGTTTTATTGTGCTACATAATCCAGAAATCATTTGTTCCTCACGATTTTGCAAACGCGCGTTTAAGCACGTAACTGAATAAATTTCTGCGAATTTCCGGAACTTTTTTCAAAACGTTAGGCACCGCCCAACATTGTTGCAGAATAACGTATAGTTGATTTCCCTAAGTGTGTACGGACAAGTTAGAGCGCATCATGTTAGAATAGGAAATAACAGGTATTGTGTGGGATTAAATCAACTATAGTAATGACTACTTTATTTCATACATTTGAACATTGAACACAGTATTTGTGTAAATGTTATAATTTTCGTAATACAAACATAAACCGTCCAGATAAAGGGTTTAAGCAATCAAATAATTAACTCTCTGAAACGGTCATACAATCTTGTTAGATTAAGTTAACTGCCTAAGTTGAGACAGGAAATAATATAGAAATAGTCCGACTATCGTAAGAGCAACTGAGGAAGTTTCTTCGATATGTCTGTCACGTTCCAGATTTCAAGTGTCCATAAACAATTCCTCAATGATTTCACTTGTTAACGTAGTACTGAATAAATTTATTCCTGATTCATATCAAGCGGGACACAACACAAGTATTCTATGCTAACATTTATATTTAATTATTTTTATCAATTTTGTATTGTGAAACATGGACTTTAAAAGAAAAGATTTCAGATTATTGTTCATTATGTGCCTGATTATGAAATGTAAGTATTGAACTTAATGATGTACTATTATAATTTACATTACTAGTAGTACTACTACTATAATTACTACCACGTATACTACTACTACTACTACTACTACATCTACTACTACTACTACTACCACTTCTTGCTAATACTACTACCACTACTTCTACTACTACTTCTACTACTACTACTACTACTACTACTACTACTACTACTACTACTACTACTACTACTACTACTACTACTACTACTACTACTACTACTACTACTACTACACTACTTCTACTACTGCTACTACTACTACTACTACTACTACTACTACTACTACTACTACTACTACTACTACTACTACTACTACTACTACTACTACTACTACTACTAATAATACTATTACTACTACCACTACCACTACTACTAAATGAAGCTCGCCCTATTTTCATATTCTATGGGTCATCGGATAAACTTTCTCCATTCCGACACAAACCATGTATTCTCTATAATTGATTTGGCTGTGATTTGGTGTTTGTTCGTGTTTATAATATAATTTATACAAGGATATCTTATTCATAACACGTATATTTCATTTACAGCATTACAACAGCCAGTTATTGATATTATTGAGAGTTGGCCAACATATTTGCAATTCAAGTGTACCGACAATGGTGAAATGACTAAATCTAGCATATTTGCTAGAAAGAAACACGATGCAGTCACTTTTGATAATGTTGTCAGTGTAGTTAGCAATGTCTCCATATGTGCAGTTTTGGAAAGAATACAGCAGGTAGATGTACAGTGTGTGTGTATGTACAGAAATCATGTGCTATGCAATATAACTGAACACAATTACATTGGAGATCAATGGAAATGTCGGATTATCAAAGGCGATAACTTACATTTTGAGGGCGAACCTATCAGCATACTTAATATCGGTATGTATTCAACACGTTTTCCGTACGACAAGATTTAGTCCAACCAAAATGACTTGTTATGTAAATGGCCGATCACGGGGGTTATATATTCATCAACACTAAATTACGTTTACTTCAAAGCCGCAGTCCATATAATATAATTCAATACATCTTAAATTGGCATTAGTTCCAATGAACGTAATGACGTTTATTCGACTGAAAACTGTTTCTTATTTACGAACTACATTTTATAATGTTTATTTTCGTAAACGCTTGGTGCGAACGGTATATGCACTAATGTACATGCTGATTTCACTCCACTCCAGAGATATCACCAGCTATCGCATACAGATAAAACGTTTCCAGAACGTTATTTTTTTTACCGATTTCAATGCGCTTTTTGTATTTTAATTGGTAAGATGTCGATAAGAAACGATTTCTGCAACGTTTTACCTTTATTTACATATTTCTGTTAATAGCTATGTTTTGTCATCCCGAGTATTTAATTGATTATTATTAATACGTTGTCCATGAGTTTAATTTACGTTTCATTATGACAAGTTTACACAATGTGTGTGCATGTAAAGGCGATTAAACTGTATAATTCTCAATATTATTATAAGCTTAATGATATGAATTCGTCACTTTTCATACAAAGTGTCTCTAACAAAGGTGGACGTTCTCCAATTTCCATGACACATGTGCCAGAAGAAAATACGTTGGGGAATTCGGAAGGTAGAATTAAAAACATATCAGACGGGACGCATGACACAAGCACATTACAAGGTATATAAGGCATTATCAATGTATACACTGTTACACATTGTAATTGTTATAATTATACTGACACTACGGGTCCTATTGTACAATTTTAATCACATTAATTATTTATGGTTTAAAAGTGTCCTTATATCTCGTTAGAATGGTTTTAATTAAATGTTTACACTTGCATCTGGCAATGTGTTAATTTTGAAGTTTAATAATGCTTTTTGTAGACTTTGTACTGCTGAGAAATAGTGTGTCTTTTAAGGAAAAAAACGGAGCTGACGTTTACGTCATCTCATCGTGTACGATAATAAAGTACAAATTTACACGAATACACTTGCGTCTAGTGAAGGTTTTATTATGCGACTTGCTCACAATTACGTTGACCACAGTGACCCAATATTTGTACGTATTATTATAACCACTGACCGATAACACAATAAACTCCAAACTAGTTTTGTGATATATGTAATATGTACAAAATGCAATGCACAAATAATAATAATAATAATAATAATAATAATAATAATAATAATAATAATCACAATGCAAAATATTCATTGTGTTTTAAAAGCCCTTGGTCGGCTTTGGGCATACAATATTTTAAAGCGAACAACGTAAACAATATAACAAAGCCACGCTACTCATTGCTACGATACGTTCCACACTATATAAACAGCGTTTTCTTAATCTGACTAACATCTGTCAACCATATAAACTGTAATAACAAAACTAATCAAGTTTCTTTACATTTATGTCCGAATCGGAAAACACATGCATTAGGTGTTATATTTAATAGCATGTACTGTTAAAAACGCTACAAAACTTGCACAGTCGGACTAAATCGAGGTTTGCAGTATGTTGAACTGGCATTCACATTGTCAAAACATATATATATGACAATATAAACTTAGTTTAAAAATGCTTTTCCGTACACGGAGGTGTGTACCATTTTGATTTTGTCAATAAACTTTCATTCTGAACACACAACAAATTACATTATTTTTGAAATAATTATTTTCAAGGCGGACCCTCAGTTTTTAAATTACTTCAGTCCAACATGAAAAAAATTAAAATAATGATGGAAAGAAATAAGGGAAAATACGCATATCCAATAGAAGAAAATGAACTTGAAAACAAAATACTGATATAATGGTCAACTAGAAATTGTTTAATGTACAGTAACAAGCTACTAGTTAAATCCATTTGGAACTCATTGACATGACAATATGCCTACAATGTATTGATACAGTAACACGTGCTCACTCGTTAGTGTCTAAAATTGTACTGATTCAACATTTTACTTTCACGTGCCAGTTATTTGTTCACAGGCTGGCAACCTGGAAATGATAAAGGAACTCGGTCGCCGATTGAAAATAACTGACAACAACATAAACAAAGATACATATTATTCAATTAATTCAATAAATATTTTAATATTTGTCTCTAACAAGTCTATGTTTATTAAATAAGCAAGAACAATGTGCTTCGTAATCCACGTTGCTGTCGCACGGATATAGTGCAGCTCAGTAGCAAAAGTTTTTAAACTCATTCATAGTCAACAACAGTAACATATCACTCCAAACCCAGAACATAATGTTATAATATGTTAATGACCGTACAAATGTCAAAGAACACGTGTTTCTTCGTCCAATGTTCTAAACGTCAACACTGACAAACGTAAAATCAGCGTGTCGCCTACACTTCTACACCATGCGAACCCATGTAAAAAAACACAGACATCTGCTCCTCTGAATCCTGCAATTGCTTTCCCCATCCAGAAGCCAGCCAGTCATGTACATACTCATAACCTAACTTTGGAGTACATATAACATGTTTTGGTATCAAAATGTTCAGGAAGATGTCCTCTATTTGGATCTGTTGTATGACACTTTGTCACCCTTGGCCATTTTGAAATAATCCAAGATGGCCGCTAACATGGAGGCCTACAATTATAAACTGGTCTATGGGTTTGTATAATTATCATATATTAACATTTATTGTACATACACATTGATAGTATGTGTGTTATAAAGATTTTAGTTTTCTCAAACATATTTATAAGCAGTTTTAAATCCAAAATGGCCTCTAAAGTATGAAAAATGTATTTTTAACTGTCTCAACGGTGATAAATTGAAGAATTGTATTTTATTTGCATGTAATATGTATTTAAGCTAATAGTATGTGTGGTATTAATGTATTTGTATTCTTAAAAGTATATATAGGCAGGTTTTAAACCCAAAATGGCCACCATAATGGCCGCCAATGTAAAAACAATGTGTATTTAACTATTTCAACGGGGATACATGTTAAATAGGACATTTTATTATATTTGTATGAATGTTGTATTGTACCTTATAGTATGTGTGTTATTAATGTATGTGTATTCGTAAAAGTATTTATAGGCAGGTTTTATAACCAAAATTGCCTCCAAAATGGCCGCCAAAGTAGAAACAATGTATTTTTAACGGTTTCAATGGTGATAAATTGGGCAATTATATTTTATTTGCATGTATGTTGCATTTGAACTTATTGTGATTCCTATAAACTTATTTTGCAACTTAATATGTATATTATCGTAGTCAAAATTACAAGAATATACCCGTGGCCATGTAAAAAGTGCAAGATAATGAAGCCTTTTATTTGCACATAATTATCGACTAAATATATATATTAATAAATTGATTCAGGACACAATCTTAACTGTACATTTTCTATTTATACTCAGGCACTTATATGCATTTGTGTTTTTGAACTAATATTATCAACTGTCTTTGTCAGTACCAGATTCACAATCATTACTGTCATCATCTAATGCCTCTTTTGTACACCTGCACAATATGGCAGTTTTGCACTTACATCTATTTATAACACAATGGGTTTAACAAGTACAGCTGATAGGCTTCTTGTCGCATGGTAAAGATGGTGTGTTGTTTGTGTGTCAAGTACAAGTATCTTTGATGTTATTTCGTATCTCCATCGAAATAGATCAACATCAAAGTCTTGTGGATCGGGATCGAATGACGACTTCCATATATATGTTTGAAAATTTGAAAGTAGTTCCGCTTGGCAATTATCGAAATGACTCAGACATTGGTGAGATATTTGAGATTTGGGTATCTTCCTAATTTTTTTTCTCAATTGTTGTGTTCCAAACTCCGTAGCGTAGATCAGTCATCCTGCCCCCACCCCATCGCCCTGTTTCATAACACCAAACGATGAAAGCAGTGGTTTCAGTTACTACCGCATCAAGGATGCAATCAATTTCACCCAGAAGTTTAATTTCTGTACCCGTTTATAAATGATTTTAGTTGCCAATACCTATCGAGCAATCTTGTTATGATACTCATACCGTTCTCACTGTCATTTCATGAAAATGCCAAGCGGAACCACAGTCCGAAATGTGTATGGAAGTTGTCACTTGATCCCGATCCACCAAACTTTGTTATAATACAACAAAACACCAGCTCCACAATGCGTCATTAAGCTTGTCAGCTGTAGCCGTACTTCTGAAACCCAAATTGTTACAAATAGATGCGGGGCAACAATGCAAATCTATCATGTACACTATTTTGAAAATGCAATGAAACCTGTAATTGTAAAAACATGTGTACACAACAGGCATTGGATGATGACATTTATGATTGCAAATCTTGAGACGACACAGAAAGTTGAACGTAATACTTCCAAAACCACACATTTATATTATTACCTGTGTATAAATAGAAAATATATAGTGAATAATGTGTAATGATTCAAAACATTCCAAGTTTAAAAAAAATAAAGCTATGATTTGAGAATATGTGTGAATTAGTAAATAATTATACACATTTGTTAAAAAATATAACGCTTCATTATCGTGTACTATATTCAAATTACATCATTTTACATGGTTTCGGTATATTCTTGTAATTCTGAATACTATAATTGAAAAGTTAAGTAGAAATTAAGTTTATAAGAGTCACAAATACAACTTACATGCAATACTATAGTCAAATTTATCACCATTGAAACAGTTCAAAATACATACTTTGGCGTTCAATTTTGAGGCCATTTTAGATTTAAAACCTGCCTATAAATACATTTACGAATACAAATACATTAATAGCACACATACTTTTTGTTAAAAACAACGTACATGCAAATACAATAAAATTGGCCAATTTATCACCGTTAAAATAAAATAAAAATACATTTTTAATACTGTAAAGGTCATTTTGGAGGCCATTTGGGCTTCCATTTTGGATTTAAAACTTGCTTTCATTGTGTAAATACTTTTAAGAATACACATACATTGATAACACCCATACTTGAAGTCAAAATACAACTTACATGCAAATACAATACAATGCTCCATTGTATCACTGTTGAAACAGTTAAATCTACATTTTTCATATTTGGGAGGACATTTTTACGGTCATTTTGGATTTAAAACCTGCCTATATATACTTTTGAGAAAACAAATACATTAATAACACTCATATCAATGCATATAATTTGGAGTATGTGAAATAACTATTAAGATGATATACTAACACATAGACCAATTTATAATTGTAGGCGGCCATATTGGATTTTATCAATACGACCAAGGGTGACTGTGTCATACAACCGATTCTAAGAGAAGAAATCTTCCTGAACATATTGATACCAAAACATTTTGTATGTACTCCAAAGTTAGGTTACCTCCTCTTAGATCTGGACTAACACGGGTGAAGATTTTAGAGCAATAGTAAACATCTCAGCGTTGAACGTAGTATGCACTGCTGAAAAGTTGAGAAATGACACCGCTGGTTGTGTTACATTTAAGTGGTGTTTCTTTGTTTAATGTCTACATTACACACACTTTTAAACAGTAATCGTTCATGTCGACTGCAGTAAATGCATTGTGTGTGTTAATATATAAAAATATGTAAATGTATTTTATATTATGCCAAATGTTACAAAAAGTGTTTTTTTTCTGTTATTTTGCAAGACTCGACATTGCCTACTACTCATCAGACTCGTCAGATATCACATGGTATCAAAATTCACCAACCATATATTCTCAATTTATGTAAAATTTACAGAATTATTCCCGACAGGAGTTGCGCGTGAATTCACCACGATGTCTACAACAGACGAAATAACGCTTGGCCACGGCAACATATCTAGGAACGGTTCCATTTTTAATATCAACGGTACGAGAATGATTTTTTTCTTGTATATTCAAGTACTAAGTACTGGTGCACTGACATGAAACATGAATACATTACACGTTTATGTACATGTTGAAGTGTATATATATATATATATCATCATCATCATTTCGGTGACTACATTTAAATTCATATTTGTGGTTTAAGTTTGATTGGTGATTTTTGCAATGTGTTGTACTTTGTGAAATAAAGGGAAATATGTTGTTCATAAGGATTTCTCTCGTGCCGATGCTGCTAGCGTTTCATATAAATTATAGTTTGATATATTCAATCAATTAGTGTAAGTGCATTGACGTCCACGTTGTTGGAATGTAATATCCAAGTATTCAGCAAATGTTCAAACGCTCTTTAGAGGGGCGTAATGACCTATTAAATACCTATGTATATCCTCAAATCAGCTGTCGTCATTGGTGCCAGGTGACCGCCCAATATTTCACCATATGCGTACAATATTTACCGTATTAGACGGTCTGATGATAAATATAAGATAATTTCAGAGTACTCCAAAAGAGATCAAATATACAACTTTTAGTTTTACCTCAATATGTTGACTCAGATTTTCTGCTTTGAAAACGTCTTTTATATTTCAGCAACATTATTCCAAATCCCTTTTCATATATCCACGAAGCTTCATTTTCGACTTGACTATTCGAAGAATAGTTGAGCTTTCCAACTCGCCCTTGGCGTCCGCGTCTAAATTGGTTTTATGCATGCTTGCCAATGGCATGAGCACGAGTCTGTTTGTTTTTATTGGTTCGGTGCATACATTTTAAATTCATCTTCGTTATAAGTACTCTTATTTAAAAATGCATTGCAAACATGTACAATTCCTTGCATATTATCTGTATATAAATTTATGTTATGTTCTAAAGATATTATGTCAATATTGCATGACGTGTGTCAACACATATTTTGCATATTTTCTGACACTGGAGCTGTGTTTACTTTTGCAGATTTTCAGTTGAAATCTATTCAAATCGTAGATAATTTAGTGTATACCATACATTCACCATTCAGCTAAGAAATGATCTTATATCGTGTGCCAAGTCTAAATCCCTAGCTCGGCGATGTTCAAACTTCAGTTATGCATATGTTAGTTTTCTTATTTGGTCCTCTGTTCATATCTCTTTCTTTTAACCCCTCTCAAAACTTCGCATGTAACAGATATCTAGGTGACCATTCCCTTCATGTGAAAATACACACGTGTAATGTCAACGACAAATCAACAACGTTTCAGGCTTTTCTTGTCCTCATCAGCTCGATTACATGATGATTAGACACAACACACATCCAGCAGACGTTGTCATGTCATCTTACAGACTACGAACTGCATTTCCTTTATTATTACACTTGCTATTTGCCCTGTGCATATTTTTTAATACACTGTACTTGATATCTATCAAATACCGTATCACGATGTCTAATAATCAAGCTTCATTGATCAGACACCATACTTATACGTATGTTACAGGCTACAACGCTGAATCCAATGCGAGATATTCTATACAATTAGTGGTTATATTATTCGTACTGTCGTGTAGTCTATATTTACATATAATAATTTTATCCCGACCAGAAGACATACATTTAAATCATGGCCCTTCGTCAGTCGAATCTCATATCAGTTCGCTTTCCAGTGCGAGTTTTGCTGAAAGTTGTATTCTAAATTCTATGAAAAATCTGTTCTCATTTGTTCATTACAACGTACAAAGTATTGGCAACAAAACAGATCTACTTTACTCAAGTTTAAATTCATTCGATGTTATAGCCTTTACTGAAACATGGCTCTGTAGCGCAACTTCTTGCAGTGACATTTGCTTTCATGGTTACCATTCACCTGTTCGAAAAGACAGATCGCAAGATATGCACGCCGGAGTAGCAGTCTATATTAATGAAGCATTAGCATACATACGTAGAGAAGTCCTTGAACCGATCGGACTTGAATTTATATGGCTTGAAAAATAAAATTATGCATAAACAAAACAATTTTATTCGGAGTAGTCTACCGCCCACCAAATGCTGACACCGCATATATGAATCTATTAGAAACTTCATTTGGATTAGCGACCGACACTGGAATTCGCGATACAATTGTTACAGGCGACTTCAAACTTGATACACGGGCATTACTGTCAGCACGGAAAGTTGAAGGGTTATGTGCTAAAAACAATTGTACACAGATAATTGACGAACCAACTCAGTATACAGAACACTCGACATCTGTGATCGGCCTTATATTTGTTAATAACTCCGATTCGATCGTTTCATCTGGTACTGGCGAATAATTCCTTATCCAACACATACGTTACCACTGTCCAGTATTTGGTATAGTTAAACATAATAAGCCTGTTCGCAATAGTTTTAATGGACACATATGGCGCTATGATTTAGGTGATTATGAAAAATTACGAAGGTGTAGAATGGGATTATTTAGTCGATGACGATATAACTATATATACTCAAAATGTAACACGCTATTTCTGATGCTGCACTAAAGTCAATCCCTAATAAAAATGTTTGCATTAGGACAGGAGATTCCCCGTGGATGAATAATATCATAAAAGCCAAAACACGTAAACGAAAACGATTATATCACCAAGCTAAACTATATGGCTCACATATTCATTGGGCAAATTTCGAACTGTACGTAATGAAGTTGTCTCACCTATAAGTGAAGTCAAAACGCATTACATTGAAAATCTTAGCAAAAAATTAAAATCATCCAATGATAACTCAAAAGATTGGCGGAAAATTCTGCGACATTTCATTTCACCTAACGAATATATGTCAATACCATCTTTATGTGACGAAAGAACGGACGCTCTCATTACAGATGATACTGAAAAGGCTAATATGCTTAATGAATACTTCGCTATGCAGTCTTATATAGATGACTCTAATCGAGAAGTACCATCAAGCCACAACTATTGTCAACATATCATTCAGTATATTTCTATAACGCCCAATGAAGTATTAGACGCCTTTAAGAAATTAAAATTGGGTAAAACCTCGGGTCCAGATGGGATTGATAATCGAATCTTACGCGAATCTATGCATCAGTTAAAAAACCCGATTTGCAATCGTTTTAATGTTTGCCTGACCCAATGTAAAATGCCAGACGCGTGGAAAATTGCAAATGTGTGTGCAGTCTGTAAAAAAGGTGACCCATCATTAGCGTCTAACTATCGACCTAAATCTCTGTTAAATACTCTGGAAAAGGTGTTTGAAAGGATCCTGTATAAACATATATTTAATGTTATACAAGGTAACTCTTTCTTCACGCAGTCTCAGTCTGGTTTGCTACCAGGGGATTCAGCCGTAAATCAACGTACTTACATTTATGACAAATTCTGTAAAGCTCTGGACAACGGCCTCAAAGTACGAGTTGCCTTCTTTTATATAAGTAAGGCCTTTGATAAAGTCTGGCATAAGGAACTACTGTTTAAACTCTATTCTGCTGGTATTACAGGTGACTTACTAAAATGGATAAGTAACTACCTTTCGTTTAGAAAACAGAAAGCTGTGCTTCCAGGCGCCGAATCTCGTTTTGCTAATATATGTGCAGGTGTTCCCCAAGGTTCTATTCTCGGTCCGTTAATGTTTTTAAAATACATAAATGCCATTGTTTCGAACATACGTTCATGCGTAAACGTCTTTGCAGACGATACAAGCATATACATGATAGTAAATTCTCCCGATCATACAGCAACAGTAATGCAAGCTGATATTGTCCGAATAAATACGTGGGCTGATCAATCGTTGGTAAAATTTAATCCTGCAAAGTCAGAATCTCTAATAATATCTCGAAAACAAAACAGATCAATCCACCCACCTCTGACAATGCAAAACGTACCCATTCAAGAAGTCAATGTCAATAAACGACTGCACATGGCATGAACATAGTGCACATATCAAAGACAAAGCATGGCAGCGATTAAATATTATGCGCCGTCTTAAATATACTCTTGATCGAATCGCTTTAGAAGTTATATACCTTTCGTCTATACGACCTATAATTGAATATTCTGATGTAGTATTTGACAATTGTTGTCAATTTGAAAAATATGACTTTGAAAAATTTCAAATTGAAGCTGCGCAAATTGTATCGGGTTGTACCAAACTTGTTTCGATAAACGAGTTATACAGAGAGGTTGGGTTGGAAACATAAAATATGCGGCGCCAGAAACATAAACTTTGTATCATGTATAAAATTACCGCAAATCTAACGCCGACGTACCTTAAATATATAGTGCCTGATACAGTCGGAGCTAATAACACGTAACCATTGCGAAATGGACCAAACATTAGAAATGTGACAACCCGTACAAGCACATATTCAAACTCATTTGTACCATCAACAATAATGGAATGGAACAACCTTCCTCTGGAAACAAGAAATGCTGATTCTCTAAACACTTTCAAATTGCTACTCGATAATGATTATATTAAACCTAATTTATAGTATTACTATGGTGAAAGACGCCAACAGATGTCCCACTGCAGATTCAGAACTAAATGTAGCTCACTTAAGCAACATCTATATATGTGCAATATTGTTCAATCACCCTTATGCAGCTGTGGTGCAGTCGAATCAGTATTCCATTATTTTCTGAATGTAGCTTATTCAGGCAACAACGAGAGGTTCTTATCAGAACAATTTCTTCTCTGACATCCCCAACTCTAAACACACTTTCATATGGGGATGAACGTATTGACTATGATAAAAACACGCGTATTTTTGACGCAGTTTAAACGTACATAAAAACTAGTAAAAGATTTGATACCTAGCTCTCTGTTACAGCGAAAAGCTCATCTCATGTTAAACTGCTGTTGTTTGTTTTGTTTTTTTTCAACCTAAACCATTTACGTTTTACTCTCTATGCGTGGTTTCACCTCTATCATTTACAAGTCGTTCTCCACTCTCTATGACTTATATTATTCTATCGGATATTATCATATATCTCTTTCTAACAAGTACCCTAAATTGTTATATTCTAACACATGACTGCCATTTATAGAAATGTTACATACTTGCATGCAAATATTATTTATGGATTTCATCTTCCGTTCCTATCCATTTTCTGAACGTGCAAATTATTTGTAAAGTATATGTTTTGTATAATCATATGTGTTCATAAAATAAAATATGTTAAACCAAATTGGTTTTAATCAATGATTATTCAATTTTATTCAAAATTCTTGTAACTTTAAAACTACATAAGTTATTCACTTGTACATGGAATATACCTTTGTCATCACCTCTAGTATCAAGAGAAACACGCCCTATAACACTGTTTTGTAGTTTGAAAGAGTTATGAACCTTTTTCACTTACATGTTCCTGTTAAAGTTTAAATTCAAAAGTATGATAACTTCAAACTACAAACGTTATTTACATGAAACTTGGAATGCACCTTTGTTATCAACTGCAGCATCAGGGGCAACATTGTCCATAACTCTTTTTTGCATCTATTTTCTAGTTAAAATTTATATTCAGAAGTCTTATACCTTGAACCCTGCATAGGTTATTCACTTGAAATGTTGAATATACCTTTGCAATCAACTCCAGCATCAGGTTCAACAATCGCCATAGCACTGTTTTGCATTTTCAAAGAGGAATGCCCACCTTTTAAAAATAGTTTGTGGTTAAAGTTTTAAATCTTAAAAGTTATAAACAATATAAGGTTTTCACTTAAACATGTTGCATTTCAACAAGTTTATGCCCACTTTCTCTTTCCAAAATATGTATCGACTGAAATACAGTAAAATATGTCCAAACCGAACCCTGTCAAAACCGAATCCCTGTCAAAACATAACGGCTGTGTCGGTCTCGATTTGTTTCCTTCCTATTTTATATATCAAAAATCCTTAATAAACCGAACCCTGTGCATACTGAATACCGAACAATTTGATCACAAATTTGATCTCATTCTACCTTACAAAACCCGAATAAACCGAACGGTGTATCCTGACAGGTGTCACAATCGCAACACCTATATTACACACAAAAGGCATACTCGCCATGGTGATAACGGGGCAGTGGCGCAATCAGCGATCAGCCAGTCGGTGCATACCATAATAACCAACTTGTAAAAAGCAGATTAGTCTGTCGTGTTTTATGTTAAAATTGACGTACAGTGTGTAATGTGAAATTGTTCAGTACAGTGTAATTAATTTATACATATTTATACTAAATTCTGGCAATATTTCGACCAGTACTATTTATAAGCCCAAGGCTAGCAATACAATCGAGCTAAATGAAATAATATGAAAAACTACTCAAAACAGGTTGTGCGTTGAATATATGAACTTCTTTGATTGAAAAGTTGAACGTCGTTTTATATGCAAATATGCAGTTTACTTGCACATAAAGAAAATAATATACAATTATTTTATTTAACACTCTAACTAACATATAAAATAGATCATACATTTTACAGGAAATTGCATTTTTTAAAAACTGGGTAAATTGAACACCTCTGAAAACCCAACGATCGACGCGGTCGGTATATACAGGTTCTTGTTTCTTGTTTAACCGTACTAACCAGAATATTATTTTAATTGTTATAACGTTACCCGTACATAAATAAAGCCTGCAAGTTGCAACAGTACACACAACAAACCTAGAGTCCATTCAAAACTGCTTTCTGTCGTCACTATACATGTTGTTTACAGATTGCATCGTTATTCGAGTTCTGAGTTTTGATGAAACACTTTCAATGAACTGTATAATATTCCGTTCGACAACCTTCATCAGTGTGTAATACTGAGTTAATCTAACGCGCTGCAGATTGATAACTCCTACTTTTAAACATGGCACGTCTCAATATAGTAACTACGCACTCGATGTTTACAATAATCGCAAGGTCATGGTCGCATTGTTAGAAATTGTATAAGTAAGGCAGTTTTAGCAGTTAATTTTCACTTGTGAGTAAGATGTTAGTGCATGTGACAAGATAAAACACAACAATATAATAAATATATTCGTAAAAGATTATATATACAATTATAACAAGTCAACACGGTACGCACGAGTTTCAAAAAATAAAAAAATAACACAATAAAAGGTCGTATTCGTTGCATTTCCTCAATATTAAGGTCGTATTAGTTGCAATTACGTAATACAAATACACTACTTATATGCTATTCTATGTACAACGTTTGTGTTTATTCCATGTTTGAAGTGCCAGTGACAGAGCTCGCCCTCAAAATAGCTGGACCATTCGTGTTGATATATATTGGAATGGCCGTGTTTATTTTCCGAAAGAAACTATGCTCCAGGTTTAGACGGGCAAAAGGTACCGTGAGTTATTTGTTTTCGTTATTTTACCATGTATAACTGTACAATTTACCAAACTAATGTGTTGTACTACCACTTGTATAATTGTCATTGTAAACAAAAACTTAACCATCCGATGATTATTTTTTGTCATGCACACAACAGCAAACTGGACACTATGACATTTGAGGGTTTTAATTCCACAATTTGTGTTACTGCATGATGTGTTTTCAAATTAAAATATAGTAGCAAACATGATGGAAACATTGTTTATTTACAGTAGTTAAAACAGGTATATTTATACAGCGATTTAAATTGGCTATTTATTCATTAAACAGGAGAAGTGAGTGAAAGCAGAATATTACAGTCGAACATAGTGTAAGCAGATTATTTTCATTAGATTAGAAAATAAAAAGAAATGTGTCCAACCAAATGGAAAAAACCTGAAGGTTTCAAGGCATAAGCAGAACAGGCAATAATACAAAATAAGAACAACATGTTACTGATATTTATTTTTGACAGTTGAATAAAAATAAAATATTACATACAGTTTGCATCAATGAATACATTGCATAATATTTGCACATTTATTGTTTACTCGTTTCTACTTGTTTATTTAGGGCAATACCCGAAGCCAGTATATATTCCTGTGCACAAGAAATTGGTATGGGTTTAAGTTGGTACTTACACTGATGTCATTTTACAAACATTTATTAATTTCGGAAATTTTAAAGGAATGTTTTTAATTACAATTATTTAAAGGAATACTTCAACAATATAATCAATACGTATGCATTAAATGTTTGTTATCATATACATGTATTATAATATTTTATTATTTGCAAGATTGAGATTGATTGTCTGATTATGACAACGCATTATAGTTTGTTTGATATAAACAACGAACCACTCATTGTTTTAAACATGCAATATGTTTTGTTTCAGAATGCGTGTCAAAGGCGCCTTGGTAACGTGATATATTTGCTATCCATCAATATGTACTTTTGGATTTTGTTCAGTTTAGCTACATGCATTATGTTTACGAATAGTAAAAGATCTGAAATAAAAACATAAAAGTTGGCACATCAAATTTGTTAAAATAGTGCAGCTATAATAAACACATAAGATGAAAGCAGTTTGAAAAAAAGTCATTATTATATGATATTATTTAGGTCGTCTTTGTTTGGCTCTTTTCTTGTGTACATTTTGACGTAAGATTTGTCGTTACCCTATGTAACAATAAAATGCACATGTATTTTAACAGCACAGAATACACGTAGCGCAGTTGGTTAGAGCGATGACAATTGTCAATTGTTCTTACGACACTGTCATCGTCAGTTCAATACCCACATTTGGGTTCGTTTTGCTAGCATTTATTGTGTTTGTATCACATTCTGTAATGTAGAAAATTATTCATACTCTACTGTATACGCCTTTGTATTGCTCATTTTTATAGCATAATAACATTGCAATTGTTAAAAATTTATATTTATTTATATATTTATTTATTTGTTAATTCATTTATTTATATATTTATTTATTTATTTATTTATGTATTTATTTATTCATTTATTTATTTATTTATTTATTTATTTATGTATGTTTAATTAATTAATTATTTATTTATATGTATTTACTTATTTATTTTATTTATTTATTTTATTTATTTTATTTATTTATTTATTTATTTATATATTTATTTATTTATTTTTTTTTTTTTTATTTATTTATGTATTTATTTTTATTTATTTGTTTATGTACTTATTTAATATTTTTTATGAAATCTAATAATAATTTAATGCATTTTCTAACAAGCGGACCACCGCGAGTTGACGATGATGATTTGCGCATAGCGGAACTTGTTGACGACGATCCTATGTACTGTAGCGCGAAGGAGAATGTTGCAAAATGTCCAAGTATGTTTACAAATGCTTAAACTGCACATACACTTTATATACATGAGTTCGTGCCTATATAGTTCTAACACATAATATGCAAGTAACTCATTAACTGACAAATATAAATTATTTAGTCACACTTAATTTATTTGGCAGGTACAAGGGCGTGTGCTTCCACGGCGTTAACGTAAGTAATGCCAACATCAAATATGTCGCTATTGTTTATATATAATGCGTATGACTTTTATACAGTATTTGTTGCAAATCATAATGATCAGCCTTTCAATGCATCGGCAACACGATACAAATTGTGTTTTATGTTGCACAGCACGAAAGAATTATGCTATCCTTAAATAAAGACAATATTATTTGCATAGTGGTTTTCTCATACACGAATTTTGAAAAAAAAAAAGTATTATTCTACATAATTTAATACACGTTGTTTCATCTTCGTTTCTAATTATAGGTTAGATGTATTGGTAATGGAGCACAATGCCCGTTTCATTTATCTGTGTCAACACAACCATAGTTGCTGGGGTTGTATTTATTTTATAATCAAAATTGGCGTAATTATTGCATGTTTTTAACAAATTCAATAGTGTACAACCGACTTTGGTTGCGAAGCAGAACGACGATGATGACTATTCATTTTCCACTGATGTTGACATGGATGACCCATTTGTTGAACAGAAGAAAGGTAGAGAAAGTGGTGTTTTCATTACGTGCTAAGGAATTAGTCTCACTTGATAGCTATACAGTACCGTGACAGTCATAGGGTAAATTGTAATTCTTAAACTAAATTGAAATATCTTTGAACATTATATAACAATGCGTCAATTGTACATACGTTTCTTTTAATGCATATCAAGTAAGTAAACTATAGTTTTATAATGAACGCAATCTGCAGAATGAACACTCGCCTAAGGTTATAGTTCTAACCATTTTTATATTAGTTATACGTACATTTACAAATGTTTCAAATATAAACACCATTAAATTCAATTTCATTTTAAACCAACCGAAGTGTCTACATCTTATCATGGTTTCTTCAAATACATATAAAAATCAACCGAAATGTTTGTATTAAGAAACCAATGTGCAGATTGTACATACCATGGATAAGATGTCTAATCATAATATTATGCTCCCATAAGGATACGTACCCTAAGGTATGTTTTTTATCTTTACACAGTGAACTTTAATTTGACATATTTCCCAGGTACCGAAGTTACTGAACGCCACGCGTAAGTAATTACCTTCTTAAAGGCTCAGTTTTAATCCGATCTGGTTGAGAAATGACATAAATTTTTACCGATTTTAAAATTAAATTCAACATTTTCTTTCATGGTTTAATTGGATTTGCAAAACAGGCCAATCGGCCCTGCCCAACAAGGCACCGCATCCATTGATCCTGTTTACAGTGTCGTCAAAAAACCGAAGAAAAACGCAATTGGTAATAGGTTAAATTGTATTTTATTAACACGTGTTTATTCAAGCTCTAAACAAATACATCAATTGTGTAAATAGTTATAAACAAAATAGTTCATATTAAATATATTAATGTGAATTAATATGTAACATATTCTTGATAAATATGCACATGAAGATTTGAACAAGCACCATATTCAACATGTACATATACTTTTGTTTAGGTACTTCGAAAGATGCGGAGATGTACGTATGTTCCTAACTGTGTTAAGTATATTTGAAGAGAATTCTCACTTTATAAAGTTTATGAATGTTTAAATTCGTTTGATACTTACAGTGTACGTATACTGTACATATTATCATGGGGGGTACAGTGAAATGACATACACCTGAGATTACCTTCTGCGATTACAATAAATACGAGTGAGTATACATCAGAAATGAACATAATTTTATTGTGCATATTAGCCCGATAGTGTTAAGTAAACTTGCATCTGCCAAAATATATACATGGTTGCGAACAAAGTGTATTCGATTTAATTTTTCAAACAAATGTAAATACTATGTTTACATTGGGCATATATTTTAAGGACTCGACTCATAGCCCATTGTGGGACAATACATGATGTGTCAATATATAGTACACGTTGTGTTTTGTTTTTCATGCAAAGGGCAAGGTGTGTTCCTCCTCCCACATTGACATCAGAGGATTACACATACAGTGTAGTGAACAAGTGTAGGGAGACAGGTTTCGAGTTTTATTCTTACCCTTGTATATAAAACATCCAATACACATTTCTAGAATACATTAAACGATGGGAATATCAATTTATTACATTTTGATTCTTGCTTTGATAGATAAAGTTATGCAAGCAAAGCAATCAGACAAGCACTAATTTCATATCTGAGTTGCTCTATGAGCAAAACAAATTAAACGTACATTATTAGCTTGCTAAACACGTTTTTGTGGTATTGCAGTTGGCAAGACACCAGAGGTGCTGCCAAAGTAAGTATTCCCTTGCTGGTTCACAACAACATGTCTTATAAACGTGATTCTAGCATTATGTCACATAGTAAATAATATCTAAATCCATATAAAATATCGACTACTCAGTCCCAGCTATCGGCCATCTTTGCATGCATGTAGATGGCACCTTCTTGAAAAAAAGGAATGATGCTGTTTTAATTGTAACACCTATTCGACATGCACAGTGTATATTTTTTTATTTCTTCATTCACTTCCATTTAGGTTAGACAATATTTCTAGCTATACATTTTATATTGGGTATATATTATCACACACACGATTCTAGAACCATCACCCTTATAGTCTTTAATACCTGATGTTGTCGATTTTTTTTTCACATATAGAACGACTGATACCCCGCCTTCCGTATTGACTTCCGAAGACAATACCTACAATGAAGTGAACAAGTGTCGGCAAACAGGTGTCAATATTTGCTCTCATATATAAATGCTTAACATATCTCGATTGTATAATATAGTTAAACAAGGTGTTAATCCATGTATTAAGTGTAAATGCATGCGAATTTGTGTACAATTTGTTTTCAAAAGAATATAATGCATGTAATTTGTTTTATTTTGCATTTATTTTTTTTATGAATACACACATGCACACCCATATGACATACAATAATTAACCTGGATTATCGATTTGCACTATGAGAAAACATGTGTTACCTGTTTCTAATGAGTATGTTATTCAATGTCGAAACACGTTCCCAAATGTGTGTGACATTGTAACTGGTTTTGCATTATAGATGGAAAGATCCCAGAGGTGCCAAAGTAAGTTACCTTAGTTTAACAACTTTGTTACAAACTGTGCACCCTACACTATTAAAGCAAATATCAAGTTATTTATTCAAGTGTTATTAAATGTATACATTTACAAAATCGATACAATAATATAATATTATTTTAATTTGCAATATAATTTTTGAATCTTATTTTAAATTGATCACTTCTATGGCAAGAGTACGTATATGTTGCTCAATATATTTCAAAACATTGATGAAAACCTAATGTATTCGTGTTTTCAGGATATCTGTTCCAAATTATAATAACAACGTCGACAATAATTATGATGATATTATGGACTAGGAGACAAGTAACAATAACTAATGTGTTTTCAGGATATCTGTTCCAAATTATAATAACAACGTCGACAATGATTATGATGATATTATGGACTAGGAGACAAGTAACAATAACTAATGTGCTTAAGTTTCTAAATTCGTCATTTTATTAGCTTAAAATTATTTTGTGAGTAGGTCATTATATATACACGTTATGTTTTCACTTGAAATGTGCAACCACAGAATAAATGAATACAGTGCAATTGTATGTGATTTAGAGTTTTAATTTTGGATAATTTCCGTTCATCATTGCCGACATACACAATTAGCGTGTGAGTGTTTATGCGTTATGTGTCCATGTAAATAATGAAGATTCTGAATGACTAACGAAGGTTCTGTTTTTGTTGATTTTTTTTAAATAAATGTATATGATTGTGTTAGCAAATGTATATAATTTAGAAATCTGGTGTTAACTCAATGATCGATGGTTTACTTAGCATGATTTTATGTAGATACTTTTCACTTTTAAATGCGTTTGATTTTGCTATAATTATAGTTTACTGTATTTCCGTAATTGGTGTTGCCATGTGTAGGTATTGTACATTTATAATGTATATATTGTATAGTGTATATATTTAAGCGTCACATTAGTTAGCAGATATGAATGCACAAAACATACTTGTAAACGGTTCATTCACATAAAATAGCGAGTTATTACGTGTAACTAATTGCATATTAGACATGACCAATAAACACTATATTGGGCAAACAGTAATGTCAATTATCTACTTCAACGTTGACTTAAACATATTTAAAGCTGGCTTTTAGTGACTCATAAATGATACCATTTTGAACATTTTTTTAAAAATGAATTGATGTTTGTTTTGTGATGCTGCGTTCTGTGGTATTTTTAGCAATTTCTTTGACATGCATGAATAATATATTACAAATTGGTTTGAACTTTTTTCTCTGAACCCCGGAAATTTATTTAAATTAAGTTAATATTGTATAACATCAACCAGTGTTAATTCTCCTTTTGTAAATGATAACCGGACTTTCGACTTAAAGCTTTATACTTAAGGACCACTTATACATCCTCTTAAAGTCGTGCCTTTTTACAATGAGTCAGCTTCTATCAATTGTAAAAACTAGACCTTTAGTGCTACCCACTTACATCGTTCTTTGTTTAATAAAATGCCAACAATGACATGTGAGATAGTGTCGCCATCGGTTTCGCTACACATAAGTAGTGTGCGGGATTGTGCAATCTGGACATAATATTAAGACAATCACTATCGAAATTAAAAGACGTGCATTAATGTCCCTGTGTGGTTAGTCATGATCAACGTCACCATTCCAACACTTATCATCATCATCATCCGCTGCAGAAGCAGCAACACCAGCAGCACTAGAAATAGCAACATTACCAACCTCGACAGCAGCAGCAGGAACAACAACAGCAACACATCAATTACCATCATCATCATCATCATCATCATCATCATCATCATCATAGTCATTATCAACATCACCATCCTCATCATCGTCAGTAGCAACAAAAGCAACAACAACAACAACACCATAATAATAATAATAATAATAATAATAATAATAATAATAATACTATTACTAATAATAATAATAATAATAATAATAATAATAATTATTATTATTATTATAAATAATGATAATCATCATCATAATCATAATCATAATATTTATAATAATAATAACCATTGTGATCATAATGATAATCATAATAATAACCATCATCATCATCATATCATAATCATAATCATCATATGTACAATGTTTCATAACGCCACAAAGCGCTTTCGAAAAGTGTGTTTACGTATATGCATTTATTGAATTAAAGCTTTTACTGTTGGTTCTTTTCATAAATTTAAAATATTGCTATCCCGCACCTGTGCTATACATAATTATTGAAAACTGTCTGTGTATATATGTATGTGTATTTTGGTGAACTTGGTTATCTATTTGTAACTTTCTAACACTTTGTTTCTTTAATAAATACATTCTTCAACATAATTGTCTGTGTTTTTGCACCGCTGTATTTCGATTACTTTGCAAACTGTTATAAAAAATCGCGCACATTTACCTGACAACAGCCTTTATGAATATATTAAAATACAGTTACGATACATATAAAAGTTCCGTTGTAGGAATCGAGTTACATCGATAAAAGAGAATTCCACAAAAAATATTGTTATGGAAAAGTTAAACTCGTGAAACTCGTGCACGAACCAATCCAAATATAAATATAGGAAACAATTAAAGCTCGCAATTTATGCTAAAATAATTTATGAGTATCAGGTCAATGTATGCTAGCCATACCGTTGTCCCGGAAATGATTGTTCCGTTTAAAGAACTTATATATTAGACTGAACAGGAGAGATCAATGCGTCGTAACAGTCGTGTTCTGATGTCGAGTCGAATTATCTTCCATATTTTGACAAAATCTTAGATAGCTGATATTTTTAAAAGCTGAAAAAATACAGATATCACAAAAATTGAAATTCATGAATTAGTTGGATGAAATTTTGTGGCTATTTTGTATATCTATACTGAAAATTTGGCTAAGGATATGAAACCAAATCACTCAGACCATTAATTGTATCAACAAGTGAAAAGGAACTGCAAAGTCCCTAATTATTAATCAATATCCATGGATACACCATTACATAAAATTCAGTGAAATCATTGCTGTAAGTTGCAGTGTACTGTAAGTGTATGTCTTACCAAGGAGGATGCTACTAAAATAATTTATTTTGTGACACTTTAATACAAATGTTTTAGAAAAATGCTATTAATAACAGTTATTTTAAATAGACAATTAAAATGTTTTAATCATAAGAAAGCAAACAAATACTACGATCTAGCCAGGTAACAACAATTATTTTGTTTGAAATGAAGGGTAAAAAATATAAATAAAATACAAAAATTAAAAAAACAAACATGCTGTTCAAGAAACTATGGTCAATTTAATAAAAATGAACTCTTACTTTTTATTAGAAATTCAAATAAATACTTGCCATTATAATTTGATTCACAACAAATCAATTCATTTCTAAATGAAATGTCAAATGTAAATAAAAACATGGCTTTAAAAGATATAAACAATAGGTTTAGTTAAATAAAATGCAGAAAAGTCAATGTGTTATAATTTAAAACATGCAATAGGGAAAGAGAATCTACATGAGAAAAACCATTTGAATAATATGAAACGGAAAAAAATAGATCTAATTATGATGGTCAACTAGGAATTCTTCAATTTAAAGTCATAACAACTAGTTAAATGCAGTTTGGAACTCATAGACAAGATAATCTGCCTTTTGATAGAGTAACACATATCCACTAGCTATACATAGAGTCTAGAAAATGTCACATCCAAAATTGTTACTCTCAGTCTGTTGCAACAACTTTCATTGGCTGTGAACCTGAAAATATGAAAGAAATTTTGACACCATTTGAAAATACGGCAACTCACAATAACATAAGCAAAACAGCATATTATTAATAAATGACTAAATTAATTCAATACATATTTAAATATAGGCACCTATGGCTCTAAAATAAGCCAAAAACGAAGGCAAAATATTTTATTTGTGCACTCGAAGATAGTATTACCAGGGCACTTACCAATTGCTAGCTCTGACAGGAAGGACGTGATACAGAAGCTTTGTGATACCCGTTGCTGTCCCATCAGTATTATGCAGCTTTAATACGAGCCCACATCGCAAACACGACACTCTGCATCTCTGATTCCTGCAGACTGCAGTTGCGTTCCCCACCCAGTTTGACATAACACTTGGGGGACAGTTTTTTAGAGCAATCGTCCACCTCTCAACTTTGAACGCATTATGAACTGATATCAAAAGTCACCAACCATATATTCTCTATTTATCCTAAACACAAACACGAACTAGGCACCGCCTGCTGTCTTAAATATATACTAAAAAGTGTCCACTAATATACTGTATTGTTTTTCGACACCTGTATGTAATATTTAAACAAAATATAAAGTCAGTGTAGCTTTGAAATTAATCATCTTTTAATCAAATGGTAGCTTTTATTTCTAAATTTATTCCATATTTATAGTTAAATACAAAACAATAACGTAACAGATGTAAAAATAAAGCTGTATATTGGATGAAGAGATTGCAAATGTCGGAATTTCGATTATAAATAGCAACTGCGAAAACATTGTTTTTGTAAATAGTTATTATTATATAGTAGACATGTATAGACCGGACACATTAACCTGGCACTCGTGAACTCAATAAGCGTAAATTACGCTCTTGCAAATTTATAGTCTGCTTGTTAGTGCACCAGTTTCACGAGTATCATTATATCATAACAACATTTGAGTGCGATGCTATTTCATCGATTTAACTCGATTCGTGAACTAACATATTCATGGTAACGGTATCATGCTTAAAGGCCAGTGTTGGTAATGTTTTCAAGCTATATACTATTACATGTTTAAAACTGTATAATGTGCTAGCTCATGTAAGCATTTATTTTCAATTAGTTTTCACATTTTGCCAACGCTATTTGAACGTTTAAACAACATATAACACGTGTATCTGGGAAATGCTTTGATGACAAGGTAGTCGCCATACCCGATGCAATACCAGAGTACTAGATTAAGCGTGCAAAAAAATGTATAAAAATAGTACACCCTACTTCATGTATAAATTTGTATAATGTGCTAGATACTGTTCAAGTAGTTTTCAAACTTTGCCAACGCTATGTGAAAGTTTAAACAACATATAATACGTGTATCTGGGTAATGCTTTGATAACAATATAGTAGACATACCCTGCCCAATACCAGAGTACTAAATTAAGCTTCCCAGACAAATGTATAAAAAGAATACGCCCTACTACGTTACATGAGATGCAATACATTTCACAACTGAACTCAACGTGAGTAGCAAAAATAAAAAACACATACAGAACAGTAGCGATTATACTGCACACACAATAGATTTAATCACAATCACATATCAAAACATGTTTTATTATACACTATGGATTTAGTCACTATCAATTAGATGACAGTTATTAACCCTGTTTTTCTTGAATGGTCGGGAATTTTCATGTACTTGTATGCGGCGAATGATGGTCAACGTTTAAGTCGATTTTGTTTCTACAAGTTAAACATCAACTTCAAAATATTATGAGTTTTTCGTAAACTATGTAATTACTGATCGCAATAAGCCTATATCACAAAGCTATGCCTACAGGTTTTCACACTGAGTTAGATTCACAAAGCTTTGCCTACAGGTGCTCACACTGAGTTAGATTCACAAAGATATGCCTACATGTTTTCACACTGACTTAGATTCACAAAGCTATGCCTACAGGTTGTCACACTGAGTTAGATTCACAAAGCTATGCCTACAGGTTTTCACACTGAGTTAGATTCACAAATATATGCCTACATGTTTTCACACTGAATTAGATTCACAAAGCTATGCCTACAGGTTTTCACACTGAGTTAGATTCACAAAGCTATGCTTACAGTTTTTCACACTGAGTTAGATTCACAAAGCTATGCCTACAGGTTTTCACAATGAGTTAGATGATAGATGTAGTATATCGCCAAGGGCTGTCAGCAATGCCAGCATAATAAAGGAACTGACTTGTTTGTTTATTCACTGTCCGTGCTTCCGCTTCTCTCAAGACTTTCATGGAAATGAACACGCATTACACTCACATCGTATGCGATACACAATTTAATGACTAAATCATTGTTCATACACATTCTAGTACATACAGCACTGACTAGCTGACGTTTCCGTATCCATTGTTAATACGTGTCGGCACGCCTCTTTTCTAAATCAAAATAAAAACGATCATAAATATCATGTATTTAGTATTTAGTAGATTAAATGCTGGTATTATATGATTCAATATAATATCAGTGCAATGCTAAGTTTAATATAAGTTTAATAAGTACTTTCCAATGCATTTCTCCATTCCTTGAACTCATGTCTAATTAATATCATAATTATCACCTCTTTTATAATCAAGATGATAACATATAGGCCTACGACGGTGAGGCAAACTTTCAGTAAGCCCGTTAAACCACTGTCGAAAACGTGTTCGGCTGCTTGAACTGACATTCCTCCTGAAATTACAAATACGTTGAAAGGTGAATAATGTTGTGGCGTCTGATGTTTCTTATAGGCTCATTATAATGGCAAGTGAAATACAAAGGTAACATTGGTACGACTGTTGGTTTCTTTGTATTTTGTTTATGTTCGAGCTATTCAATACATTGTGACTAATAAATCATTACGTTCACTGATCACTGTCAAAAGTCCCCCGCTACTAGTGGGTGTAATCAGGTAGTTGTCATCCATTGTGCTTCGGAGATAACACGAATGTTCAGTCGTTTGACACTGTGCAATATTAACGGTTTCGTTCGTTTTCACCACGATACGTTGAAATGTTATGTGTGTATTGGGTGAGCATTCAATAGGTATAAACGCGTCGGCTTTCATAGCCTGCATTTACTTCAGAACAATTCTTCCAGTGTCAGCCGTTTTCTCTAAAATAAGAGGCATGCGAAAATTAAAACCAAATATGAACTACATTTATTGTGTTGATAAACTTACTTATTCTAACGAGGATGAACACTCACTTCGGCTTTAAAAACATGTATACGCATTCTATCAACTTAATTTCAAATAACGGCATATAAAGAAACTAAGATGACTCTACAAAGGCAAAATAACACTAACTAAGTCGACTTAGAAATGTACTATATACCTTGTGCGCCAGGGAAATAAATATTGGGCGGTTTTGTGTCGGCATCGGGTTTCCTAATCCCGACGGTGTCTCGCTTAGTATGATTGAATGTTTCAAAGCAAACATACGTCCCAAGTGTTTCTTTGTTTAGAGTTCTCACTACAAGAAGCCCGCCATGACTAGTGTTAGTTATTATGTAGTTTTCCTCATTTTCACTTTCTGTTAGATAGCACACTTTTTGGGGCGGGTGAAGCTCGGCGATAATTCTTGTTTTGTTGGTAATATCGTTGATGAATTGGAAAGAAAGCTCGTGCTTTGATGAGCATTCGATTGTTTGTGCACCTCTTTTCTCAATAAAACAACAATTTGAGACCTCCACTAAAACTAAACAAGAAGGGACAAAAATAATGGAGTTTTTGATATCATTATATGTAGACTGATTGCATAATTGCTTTTACTGTGTGTACTACTTACATGTACAACTATAGTTCAATCTATTATTTTATTAAATTAATAATACAGCATCTGCGTATAATGATATAAAATGTTTACTACTACATTTACTACTACTTATATACATATGTAAACAATTAATGCTAAGACATCTGTTGCTATTAATAATACTTTTATGACTTACCTAAAATCATGAACAAGGTATTCCTGAATCCGTTATCCATTGACTGAAATGTACCACAATCATTAAAGTATAAACATGCCAGATACGTTAATCTGGTTGTATATAGTCAATTGACATCTGTCCGTTCTAGTAACAGTGGGCATGCCCACTATACTTAACTATCTAACACTGGAACAAAAAACAACAACACGATTAATAGTAATGACTAGATACGATTTACCAAAGCTAATGCGCGTAAAAAATGTTAGAAATAACGTCGGTAGAGGAAACCGATATGTGGGATCCCAAACAACTACTGCTCGTGATAAAACATGGAAACTTGAACCGAGGTTATATAATCGATACCGTAAAGGTGTCATTCATATTCAACATCTAAGTTTGCGTATGTCAGCGGAGAGAACATGAAACTGTTCAAATTTGTACAGGGATCCATTTGTTAAACGAAGCAACAATACAGTATATCTTTTAATAATGCGTTTTCACCGAGACAATGTATAGCAAGGAACAATCCAAGCTGTATACAATGTTAATAATTGCATATAGTATGTGTTTTCTTCGTGTGTTTGTTAGTTCTACCTATTGAATGTCCGTCCTTTCATCATCAATCCATCCATTAATTTATCCATTCATAATTCAATCATTCACTTCCTCCATTCATCGATCCATCGATCCATCCATCGATACCTCGATCCATCGATCGATCCATCGATCGATCCATCGATCCATTCAGCCATCCATACATCCATCCATACATCCATCCATACATCCATCCGCCCACCCTTCCTCCGTTCCTCTCTCCGTTCCTCGCTCCGTAGAATATCGTGCAGCTCGCCGAATGTTAACGGTGAATAGTCGGATTTAATCCGCATAGCCACGAAATTCGGTAGCGTTTGTAAACAGTTTAACTTATATGATCAGTGTTTGTATTTTTCAATAAACATTGTCCTTCAAACCAAAAGTGTCTGACGTAGGTTATACACTTACGTAAATACATGCTAAGACAGGCAATATGAACACCGTTTTATTGTAGAGTCGTTTGCCGTTTGAACCTTGTGTGCGGCTTTATCAAAATTTACTATTTTGGTGCCGTCAAACGTCTCGAATAACCAAACAGGCTATTGGATTCAGAAGTTTGAAAATAAATAGTTTGATTGAGCATGGATGTTTAACGCTTGACTTAAAAGTGTGCACATGAAATACCATATACATGTATATTCGATATAAAGGTTGTTGTATAAAGTTGTTTTATTCGAATATATCCGCCGGTCTCATTACAGTCCATGGTCCCGGATGAAATGATATCGGTTTATTGTAACACACGCAATTTAAACCCGTGTCAGTACAGTTGGAATGTGATATGTTTACGAAATGTTGTAAAATCCCCCACAGTGAACTAGGCGGGTGTTTGTATATAACGGACTACGTTTTAGACAGTCCAAAGTCTGTAAAAATGCAAGTGGGAACGTTTTGCTAGTAAACATAGACGCGTCGATAAAGGTAAATCAGACGATTTATAAATGCTGACCATTGCAGCGTCTTAATAAACAGAAACCCACGATTCCCCCTGTTTATGTACAATAAATGGTTTACCAAAAAAAAAATCATTATCAACACAATTTAAACAGACTATAGTTATTTACGCGTCGGGTCACATAATATACACCCAACCAAATAGTATTAAACTCAAGGTTGTCTAAATATAAAATGCAAATGGATCGACATAAGTTCACGACGGCCAATCAAAGATCGACATAAGTTCACGACGGCCTATCAATGATTGACATAAGTTCACGACGGCCTATCAATTACGTACATATGTTCACGACGGCCTATCAATTATCGACATAAGTTCACGACGGCCTATCAATAACGTGCATAAGTTCACAACGGCCTATTAATTATCGACAAAAGTTCACGACGACCTATAATTATCGACATCAGTTCACGACGGCCTATCAATTATCGACATAGGTTCACGACGGCCTATCAATTATCGACATAAGTTCACGACGGCCTATCAATTACGTATATAAGTTCACGACGGCCTATCAATTATCGACATAAGTTCACGACGGCCTCTCAATTACGTACATAAGTTCACGACGGCCTATCAATTATCGACATAAGTTCACGACGGCCTATCAATTACGTACATAAGTTCACGACGGCCTATCAATTACGTACATAAGTTCACGACGGCCTATCAATTATCGACATAAGTTCACGACGGCCTATCTATTACGTACATGAGTTCACGACGGCCTATCAATTACGTACATAGGTTCACGACGGCCTATCAATTGCGTACATAAGTTCACGACGGCCTATCAATTATCGACATAAGTTCACGACGGCCTATCAATTACGTACATAAGTTCACGACGGCCTATCAATTATCGACATAAGTTCACGACGCCTATCAATTACGTACATAAGTTCACGACGGCCTATCAATCATCGACATAAGTTCACGACGGCCTATCAATTATCGACATAAGTTCACGACGGCCTATCAATTATCGACATATGTTCACGACGGTCTATCAATTACGTAACATGATCAACACAACTCAACTACATGTACTTGTATTATATATTTTTGTTGCACTTAACAGTGTATCCTTTACCAGCAAACTAACCCAACGTAGTTATAGATGTAATCGAACGTAATATCAATCGACGCTTATTCATATGTTTGTTTAAATTACCAGAAAACACACTGGATTCATTTGTTTTATTTCAACTTGTATATATATCCCTGCTGTAAGTGTCATCAATTACATTTTAACATCATGCACTACCGATATTTGCGACAATATTTGCTGTTTTTTTTAACGTAAATGATCAGAAGACAAAACTTACTGTGATGAACGCATGTTCTTATCTAGTAAACTCCAGTTCTTCGTTGCGATTCACTGACACTAAAAGGGCTATGTCTACAGTAAAAGTGATATCCTATAACAATGAAAAGAACGAGCAATACCAAGACGTATACAATAAATTTATTATAAACATAATACAACATTACGATATATTTTATATAAAAGCAAATACAACAAAATTGATCGAAAATAATACAGGGAATCCGATGGTGTGCATTGAATTCACGACGTCGGAGTCGTAGATCAAGCGGCAATTAGCAACACTTTAATCAACTGCGCTATTCTGATTTGTGAGAACAATGCGCAAACTTCGGTTATACATGATACTCACAATTATTACGTCAACATGTAAACAACAAAATAGCCAAAGAAACAATATCGAAACATTATGATTTTTGTTTATCATAATGCATACACACTCTGTCAAGTATATGCACCTTATTTTAACCTTCATTATATGCCAATTCGTATTTATATGTAAATGTCACATATTTACTGATGTTTTTCTCTTGGGGACATTCTCGTAGACACAGTCCCTTTAATGATTATAAACAATTGCCCATTTTTTGAAAACATCTATGTAGAGCTTATCGATTTTCCCAGTACACTACAATTGCAATGTATGAACGTTGTTATTAAAGTTGCTGATCAAACATGTGTTTATAGAAAGTGTATGGTAACACATATGGAAGAAAATACATGTTTAAACCCCACACGACAGCCATTCGAGTTCATTAGTGAGCACATTTATTATTGTGTAATAAAATCAATTACTACAACATGTTTGCCCGGACAAGGGCATGCAACTAGAACACAATGAAATGTCATAATTAAACAGTGGAATGCCAGAAATAGAAGATATCCATAGAATGAACATCGATCCGATACGTTTTTTTGTTTAAAGAGTACAACACGTTCCGACTTGTTAAATACCCGGCAGTGTTAGGCCGACATTTTCATAAATAAAAGTAACGTAATGGAAGAGGAATATATATGTGGACACCGTAAATACCTATTGCAATATTATTGCATTGTACACTCGGTAAAAAATGCAAGTGAGAACTGTTCAAAACATGGACGAATCGATAGCGGTAAATCAGACGATTTATAAATGCAGACGATTGCAGCGTGTTTATCAACATAAATCATGATTTTCCCTAGTAAATGGTTCATTTACCTCATTATCAACAACAATTAAACCTACTATAAGGTTGTCTTTCTGTACGGTATATCAAGTACAAGGCATAATATGTATTTAATATAATAAGCAGATCAATAAAGTAAGAATTAGTGCAAATACATGGAATATATCATTTCCTTTTAAAGCAATATAACATTATAAAACCAGATGTGTAAATCAATCAATACATTTACAAGATAAACCTTTAATAGTGTAATCGTTGTAACGTTAATAGAGTGCGCAAATAAGTTAGAATATGCCTTAAGGCACAGTACCCAAACACATTAACGGTTCAATGCAAGAAGGCAGACTTAACGTAAACGAATGCAAAACCTGTTTGGATACAGAAAGCGATTGAATGAATTCTTTAGCATTGGAAAATAGGGCATATTGGCACATTATGTTGCATATTACATACTTTGCACAGCTAACCTTCGCCTGTGTGCGTTTTACTTACCAGAAATATCAGAGTGTATTATATAAAGAATATATTATATTATAAAAACGTGGAGCAAATAGGTTTTAATGGGATGAACTAATTGCTTAATCAATAAAACTAAAGAGCTTTATTTAAAAGAATCGTATATTTTACGATACATATACACATTTGTTGTCTTCACATATACATACTTGTGGTCGTAAAATATTACAACGTGACAAACGTGATAAACAACATAAAGCATGTGTACTTTGCGACAACGGAATAGTAGCTCATCAGAATACAAACACATACTTATATTATTATTGAACATGATTACATGATTGTTTTGTGATCAGCAGTCTTATGATTAATTGTTTATCATATTTGAAGTGAAATTACTTGTATATGTAATATAATAAATACATATACGTTAGAAAAACTAACTTGCAGTGATTGTATACATATTATAAACAGACGTTCAACAGGCAACACTACCTTTGTTTTTATTTTGGATACAATTAATACATTTTCAAACAATTTTTTATTTAAATAAATGTACAGTTGTTTATTTATCTATTACATCATGATACTTTTCTTAATATAAGACTATCTATTATAATAATAATACTAATTTTGTGTACTGTGATTTTATGATTTTGAAACTGGTTTTATTTTATTATTATTATTTCCCAATGATATTCCTGAGGCGCCGTGGTGGTAAGTAGATAAGTGATGTCGATTGTTAATTTGTAAACACTTTCAATAAATATAATAGTTCTTTAAGGTAAAGGGTATATATATTTTCCTTATTTTGCCGCTTGTGTCTGTGTTAAAAGAGCTACTTTGTTTCTCAATATGATTAAAGTCAGCTACAAAATAGCACGGCGTAAAATAAATGAAACGCCCCATATTAACGCCAACGGCTATATATGAAACAAGAGTATTGTGCATTAATAAAGTTTAAATATGAAATGGACGGTTTATGCAATTATTTGGTCAAAGCACAAACGTCATTAAGTTACACATATCGCACTCAAAATTTATTTGAGAAGTTGTAGATACAATTGGGACAGTGCTGAAAAGATTTAGAACGATCTTTATTTTCTGCAGCAATGATGTTTGTGCAATATCTAGTCACGAAAACATGTATACACCCCAATGTTTCATTGTTTATGTCGAATAAATGTCCTTCGTAAACGTGCGCATGTCGCATTTGTTTCTAGTAGAACATGTTCAAGTACTTAAAATGAGGTTATTGATAAAGGGATCACTTGTTG
The DNA here is from genome assembly GCA_027627225.1 of Congeria kusceri. NCBI lineage: Eukaryota > Metazoa > Mollusca > Bivalvia > Myida > Dreissenidae > Congeria > Congeria kusceri. The sequence goes on from CM051026.1 coordinate 31,079,896, forward strand.
GAACTGACTAATTACGGATACATCTGAATGTGCAGTCGTTTGCCAACGTATATATCATGAAGCCATTTACAGAATCCACGTATTTAGTGTTCATATCGATGTGTTATTGTAAGTATTGTTTATCCCCTATGGAAGTTGAAAGGAGTTAAATATATTTGATATATATTAAATATATTTGATCGAGTACAGTGTTTTGAGCAAGTCACAGAAGTACAAAATGTGTCAATGAATAGATCAACTACAGCAACATCAAACTATTATGTCAATAATGCAACGGATAATAAACTTGGTAAGAGGTATCATTAGGTTCATTTGTTATTTTGTTAAACTATATACTTAGTACATCATGTGCAGAAGGCAATATGCTTTTGTGGCGACTTCGGTGTCGCACGTAGGAGTCTTTTATAACACGAAGGATACTTTTTACTTTTTGCAAAACTGCATACACATACACATGTTCAAGACTTTTGGTGTCCTAGTTTCCCGAAAAAGTAATGTAGTTCCCATGCGTGACTTTTGCATAGGAAAATCTAGTTATTATGGTCAGTAAATAATTTCTATTTCGAGGGTCGTCTAATAAACCTATACTAGTGTGGTATCAAGATTGCATAAATACATTGATTAATTTGGTTCAACAATTTCAGAAATCACAGGAAATTTTAAACAAAGCAACATGGTTTTGCTCTGCAAATGTATTTATTAGTGGTCAGAAACTGACCAATCTTTTTCGTTTGTGTAAATTGTTGAATGTTTGATATATTTCTAACTCCAAATACTGTACAGCATGTTTCATAGGGGGCCCTCAAAATGAATTGTCCAGTTTATGACAATTGATAGTAGTGTAATAAGTAAAGTTAGTCATGAAATGGATGAAACTTGTGCAAAATATCACTGTGTTTTTATGAATAGACTGACATTTGTCTTGAAGTAAACTCATTATTTCATTTAAAACCATTATCCATATATCAGATTTCATCAATACATATTTCATCATCACAATTGCTGCCACTGGCACATTCGTTCTTCTGGCCATTGTTATTTCCGTGTTTGTGTTCGTGTACCGGAAGTATACATCGCAATTCCCTGGTATGTACAACATAACAATTTGTGTTTGGTCAAAGTGAAATGTTTTGTTATGACCAGAACAGGGTGAGGTGATTTGAGTTAGAGTTGAGGCTGAGGTGATGCTGAGTTAAAGTAGAGGTGAGTGTGACATTACATGCGTTGTGCGTGAGGTGTTAAGATTTGTTCGAAGCGGATATATGCTGTGAACAAGAAGGATGGGTGTCGTTTAAATCTGTTAAGTTTGTGACGTGAAATTAGAGAGTGTAGTGCGATAGTAGATGAGTGTATTGTAACAGTGCGGCAAATTTCAAATGAGAGTAAGATATATTTTATTTGAGTCTTAATTGAATGCTACCACCTGTCTCAGTTTGGTGAGGCAAAGTATGAATGAGTATGGTGCTGTTATGAACTGGTAAGGATGAAACTGATAGTGTACGCAGTTTCTATTAACTTATTCCGTATGCCTGATATAATATATATTTCTTCGTTTATATATCTCATCTGTGGCTATGTTTAGATTGCCAGGTACTTTCGGTGAAATATTATCGACCATGACCACCGACAACACATTTGCGACTGGAGACTGCTCCGATGTTCCAGGCAATGACCGACAGACCATGCACTCGTACACTCCATACCACGCCAAAGCCCAACTGACAAGCAGCATGGCATCCGGTGTAGAATCGGAACCAAATCCTGCGGAGTCAGCTGCAAATATTCACCATTACGAAAGTGTTTCAACACCGCCTTATTCAGCAAATAGTGTTGATTAACCAAATATATAAATTAGATCAATCAATCTCCCTGGGAACACGGGTGTCAAACCTAGCAGAGCAGTCGTCTTTGACACTGTCCAGCTGGATACTTTAGCGGATATAGCGTTTGTCAATGGTATGTAAGCAAATACTGTACCAGTTCTGATTTGTTTTATCGTTCTATGTTCGTCTTATAAGATTTCATGAGAATACAATATAGTTTAAAATTAAAGTTTGTGTTAATATAGATGTTGTTAATGGTAATTTTATTTATTAATCTAGACACGGTCACTACTGAAGAAACAGGAGGAATACGACAAAGGGTGTAAGTATGTTACATTATATATAAAAAACACATTGTTTTCTACAGAAAAAAACGCTCCATAATATTATCACAATCTAATTATTATTTCCAGCTCTGACGATGACCGGTGAGAGAGCTTTAAAAGAACCGGAAATGACAAATCACAATACAACACATTGACATGTAATTAAAGGGTGGAATGTGTATTTCTTCCCACGTACCGACTTTTATGTATATAATTGAAAATTTAACACGTGCATGTTATATAATTGGCTATCCTGTTAGCATGCGGTATCTGCTGCATTATAATTATATCTGGGATATTTTGATTTATATTTTCAACAAACATACGCTGCATATTGAACTGGGAGCAAGATCATTAAAGTAACAGTTGTATAAATGTGTAAATGGATTTAACAAATCTCTTTGCACTGTACTCTATATAATCTCAGTCGGTGTATTTTCACAGTTTTAAATGTTCATGAAACATGCCAATGCAGAATCAATTTTTGGAATAATTAAGGGCAGCCAAATGCATCTAAATCAACGTTGGTGCTGTGAGTTAGGGCGACTTATCATTTGTGATGAAATACACGTGCCATACTGTAAACCAGACTTAACTGAAGAGTTTGTGTTCTATGTTGTTTAATTGATACATTACCTAAATGCCACATTGCATACCATGTTTATTGAAAATTGTAGAATCACGCATGTTATTACATGATGATGTATTGTACCATATTTGTACAAATATACATCTGCCATTTTGCCTTTTATAAATGTTACTTTGTATTGTGGTCATGACCGTTTACCTTCTAAGCTGATCTTGCACATGTACATATAATTTAACAGTGACCTTGCATACTTCTAAGCTGATCTTGCACATGTACATATCATTTAAAAGTGACCTTGCATACTTCTTATGCGCTAATGACTTCAAACATGTTTAGATGGCTCATAGGCAGTTTCTTGTGATATTTTGCCGATCTATTTGACGTATGATGACGAAACATGTGCATTTACTTTCAATTCAAAAAATGTTCGTGTTCTAACCAACTTAAAACTTATTGAGCAGCATCATTAATGATTCCATCTGGAATGTAAATTTATCACATGCTATACCTTGTTCGCCATGTAATACAGCCATTACGAATATTTTTAAATATTTTAAACATGTGTAAGATAACATTTTGAGCGTTTTGATTGGCTACATATTCTTTGATTGACCAATCGCATGACGTTTATCTGGTGAAATGACATGACGTCGTCAAAATGAAATGACGTCACGTCAGTACACAACTTTGAGGATTTACCAACTCTTATTTTGGTAAAATTACAAGGGTTTTATTTCGTTTAAAAGCATGTGATAAAAAAGATTTGACGCTCATTGTTATTTCATACTATATTTTATTAAACTCGTCCAGGAAATTCGTTAGTAAAGGCTCGCTTACTAACAGAATTCCTGAACTCGTTTAATAAAATATGGTATGAAATGACAACTCGTGTCAGATCCTATATATCCACATATAAACCAAAGATAAAAAATGAATGCGAAGCATCGAAGGGCGCCGTAATATATATGTGAAACAGTAAAAATGTAATCACGTATAAGCAAATCTAAACTATTATATAAAAAATACTGAAATAAAATATATACTTTATGTGAAATTATTTCAAATACAGAACTTATTAAAACAATGATTAAGAATGTTAAAAATTAACGCGTCAGCATCAAAACCGATATTTTCTTATTGTTGTGTGCACACCCACCATACGCATGTTACCGGCTACGAAGCTGTATCAAGTCTGCTTCCATGCTGTCTTAAGAATGATTCACAACCGTTTTCTTGATGTTAGATTAGTCGCCGGAGCAAATTAAAGTTTGACTCCGCTACTAGTCAAATTTACAAGGAGCAGTTATTTATTGCGTGATATATCGAAAGTGTTGGCGAATGCGTAGATACTACGTTTTCTTAAAGCGTATATTAGATCTGCATAATACTCAATTTGAAGCAGCAACATCAAGTTCATGTTTGTAAATATAATGTATAATAACGCCCCTTTCATGTGATTCCGGTATGAGTCATCACATATAGACGCCGCTTTCATGCGCGGCGCCAATTAAACAAAATGCGCCCTATACACCAACAAGGAAATAATTTAGTTAAAACAATCGTTCGTTATAACATTATGTTTCATCCAGAAGATTCGTACCATTCTGGTCCGTTTCACATATTGATAATCAAAAATATTAATAGCAATAATGCAATATAGAGCCTCATTTTAAAACACAATTTGACGTCGTCAAACGTCATTTTGTTCACATAAACACTCAATACAAAATTATGCAAGTGACCAGTCTATGCACGTTTTTTCTTGTTCATAACGACATTCTTTTGCGAGCTTTTGTAGCAAAACACGCTGTTCACATGGAGATACATGTACGTGATCGTATTTTATGTCGGTTACGATCCGCTTATTGATGTATTTAATAACCAGGATTTACTTTTTTCGGCTTTTAATGTCCGCATGTAATATAACTGATAAAGACGAATGATTTTTATTCAAAATCAAAAACAATCAATGAAATAAACCAAGATTTTGACAGAATTGCAAGGCTTTGCGAGAGGGGTCGAGCATGGCCGCCGTTTTTGGGCCGGTGGGGTAGAAATTGCGGCCGATTTCGGGCAGGTGTGGTCGAGCGTTGCGGCCTATTTTGGGCACGTTGGGTCGATTGCTGCAGCCGATTTTGAAAAAGTGGGGACAAAGCCGCATTCGCGGGGGTGGGAGGGGAGGGGGGTAGGATAAGAGGGCGGACATCGTGACATATCGATATTTATTATACATTTATTTTGCTTTATAGGAATCTCACGTGTTTGTCCGTACGTCCGAATGTGTGTACGTCCCTAAGAATGTTTAAATATTAAGTCAAACTAGTATTATATTTAATTGGCGCTCATATAAATGGCAGATCTACTTATTCAGTCCTAGAGCTACTAAGCTTTCCATGACAATCAACACGGAGATCTTACAGCCAAGTCAACAATTACACGTGTTTTTATTTATTTCAGTCTTTTCGGTGAGCGAGTAGAAAATATGGATGATAACTCTGGGTCGTGTGAAATGGAAACAATTTCTCATTTCAGTCTGGCTTAAATGGAACTACTTTTTTGTTATTTTGTTTCATTTAATTCTATGTGAATGAACACCGGTTTTACATGAAGCTATAACAACAAACATTTAGTTGTTATAACAAAAAATCGGACAAAGAATATTAAAGGAACAATGCATATTTATATTCAGTGACGCATTTCACATGCAAAGCACAAGCTAACCTGTCTGACGAGACCACCAGTGGTGATTCTTAGAAGTGGTCACTTCATGCAGTGTTACTTGCACACGCAGCTGGTCGTTGGTTGAACATGTGTGTATGTGATGTACCTAAGTAATCATGCTATATCATATATTCATATACATCGTGTATGTTCATAAATAATAAATAATGAATAAACGAGTTTAAAAATATTTGTTTATTGACTTCTTAATTTAATTGTAATTGTTATCACAGTGTACATGTCTTATTTTATACAAGTGCATTACATAACATAATCTCATGCATTCACCTTCGTGTACATTTGAATTATAAATATGTATACATGCATATACATAACATATAAACAGACATGTATTTGCGTACATTTATTTTAATATAATATAATATATGATATTTACACATATTTACACACACTCAAGCATACGCAACACTACATATACTTATAATCATTCACTAACAGGACCTCAATCTGTGTCTGCTTCACTTTCTCTACATCTATTGCAATCTCCCCTAACGAATTACTATAGTGTCCAATAATGACTGTTTCACCACCCATTGTTTTATTTTTCTGGTCTGTTGTGCTGGTTTTGGTGTCTTCGTCTTCGGCGTTTCTTCTGTTGGGTTGAATTCATCGTTTGATTGACATCCACTTGCTGCGTCGCCGAAGAACATGTAATACAACAGGATCAAATTGAAATGCATTTGTACAATAAATATAACTTACACACTTTCGTTTTATTTTTCAGTAAAACAACTACAATTAACTTAATCATTTTGGTTTTAAAATAATTACATTCTTATCGTCTTGAAAATGCGGACAGAGACAATTAACATAAATTGACTTTTACACATTGAATGAAGATAAAATTATATTTGAACATAACAGTTAAGATCGTTTTCATGAGCAACTAATCGTACACTCTAAGTTTGACATGTTGCAACTAGTCTATCAGTCGAGTCACGTTGGGTGGTTAGACAAAATGTGTGATTTCTCCGTGCTAAATATTTTCTCTTTAATTAAATGAATGCTGCTTGACTTGTAAGTTATGCATTTATCAGTTTTTACACAAAAATACACCATCAACCATCATCACAATGAAATATATACGGCAACAAACTGTGCTTCGTATAAATAACCGCGATTATTTGCAAGTTTTTAACACATTTTCCATATTATTTCTTTATTTCTCGTGTGTTACAGTCATAGTGCTACTTGAAAAAAATAATAATATGTTTTAACAAATTTGAAACTTTAACCTTAGCATCGCCTGATATACATATCAAATTAAAAGTTGTAAATGGCACCAATTCATGCAGGATATTTATGAAAAAAATATGAATATTCGTGTTTGTGCCAAAATACTATTGCTGTCTTTAGGCGACAGTGTGTACAACTTGCGGTGATCGTGCGATTACTATGCGCTGGTCGTGCGTCGACATACAAAGAAATTCACTGTCGCACGGTTAACGTAAGGTCGCCGTAAGACAGACGCACGTCAATCGCACGATTCGCAGATACAGATGCGGTCTGCTAAAACTGAAAACGCGCGACAGACGTACGGTGAACGCACATCACCCGTACGTTGGCCGCAAGAGGCCCTACAAATTCCACAAGTATTTACGAAACGCATGCGTTTGTCTTGCAATCTCAAAATCGTGCGTTTGGTCTGCGGTCTGTGGCCACCGCAGTGGGTTGTGACCGAGGCTTTAAGTATGTACAAATCGTCTTAAATATGTGTAGTTTAAATAAGTGTTAAATACACTGTCATTTTAGACAAACAGAAAGTAGTGTAGTTGCATTGCTGGTTACAATAAACCACTTAATATTTCACAATGAGGCTTGTTTAAGCGATCTTTTATTGATTCTTATTTATATCTTTAGTTCGTCTTTAAGTCCTGTTTTCGCGACTGCGTCCGTCAGTCATTGGTATGTTCGTCTTTAGCTTGTTTGTTTGTTCTTATATATTTATGATTTCATTAATTGATTGATTTATAATTTCTTTTATTATGATTAGCTGATTAATTTAGTTGTGTAATTAGGGTCACAACATTGAAACGGTTTTCGCAAAGTACTGCTGCTTAAGAGCGGTTTAAATGTACACTGAAACTCATTCTTTGCCCAGAATCACAATGTATGTTCATGTAAATAAAATATGACACATATTTGCAGGTCAAGTTAAATTGTAATAACATATTATATGTATAAAATTGAATTGCAATAACATCCCTAAATGGATGGATGCTAACCAGAGCAACCCCATAACAACTGTACATGGAGACGGTTCAGTTGATTCAGGTTACAGTTTATTCAGAAACACTACACAAATGCACATAACAATACATCTACGCAATTAAAATGCATGCACGTATAGAAGTAGCATTGTATAAATAGTGTGTATATTTGAAAGTTTAAGACAGTATATAATATCAACTATTATTTAATACAGTAACGCCCATTTATTACATAGAACAGTCATGACCATACAAAATAAATAAAAATGACGTGATACGTGATACCGTTTAAATCAGAAATGAGAGACAATAATACCCATAAATAAGTAACTACGCAATAAGCGTGGCACAATATAAACATACAACTATTCATTTTATAAAACTGTATTTTAATTAAGTGTCTACAATATTAATTTTGAGACAGTAAAGATAATACTTACCAGCATTCAAAATATGTCACCCTTATCATACAACAAAACATGTCACCCTTATCATACACAAATATGAATATACTAAAACTAACCAATTTTTCGTGATACAGCTTCATTCAGAATTTAGAAATAATAATGCCCACAATTAGCAGTGATACATACATGTACATACATGTATAGCAAACGTATTTTGCAACGGTTTTATTAAAATCTCAATATTTTGAAATTCGCGACATTATATTATATAACACTTAGCAATGTGTGTATACAATGACGTCCTTAGCATATCCAAACACATGACTTTATTTATGAAATAGCACAATTGACAGGTTTAACTAGTGAAGCGAGACTATTTCAAAGATAGTCTAGACTTTCATAAACTGCTAACATGATTTTAGTTTCTGTTTCGATTTCAAACCGCATGTTTATAGTAAAGGTTTTTATAAATACAAAACAAACGAGATACGTGCCTTCTCAGAAAAAGTAAAATAAACCACGTGTGTAACCAGTAATATATGTGAAATGTTTCACCTTGTATTATTAATAGAAACAAATCAGTACATGTTTACACAATAAAAGCATTGTCACGTTGTACAATAAAACAGTAGGTCGTTACAATGATTTACAAAAAAAAATAAGAACAATGTGTTTGACGGAATTTGACACATTGCACTACATGTACCGAAGTTCCAACTGGCCATTTAAAATATGAGGCTTACCAAATCTTTTTGCAAATAAACAAACTCAGACTCAAAAATATGTCGAAGCAGATACAGTTGTCCTGGTCTTAAGTACAATTATTCAGCAATACCAAGCAACACGGTCAACTGCAAAATCCAATAGGTTGTTTATTACGAGTGCAGGTCAGTATCTACCGTTTAATTTTAAAAAAACGGACTCAAAACCATCAATGCTATAAGAACCCTTTATCTTACAAACAAACAACTACACGTTGTAACCACATGCAGCACCAAAATCATATGTCAAGCTTATATGAAACTTTTAATAGCTAAACATAATACACGAGCACACGTTTCATTGAATTGCTAACACACAAAGTGGCCATACGAAACAAATGAATGTATGTACGATTTCATACAAACGATCTTCTTTCTGTGATTTCTTCGCCCCCTGGTGATTCGGTAACCTGTAACACAAACACAATGCGTTTTGTGAAGCATCACCGTCAAAGGCATGCAGTTATTGTCAACATAAGCAGGCTTGTACTTATATCGACAATATGTTGAATCCAGAAGATTTTAATCATCGAAATAAATAGCATGCGTTATAAGAGATCTAGCCCAGGGGATATAGAGTAAAAAGTTGATTTTTTTTAATTATTAGTGATTAAATAATATACGTTTGGTTTATTGTTGTAAACTAGTCGTGTGTACATGTATGTACACGCTCAATAATTTTAAAAATTGAACACGATTTGAAGATTTACAAACATCTGTCATCAATACAGATCTATTCACTATAATGCATCCGCAGGGTGTAAGTGCTTTGTGCATTAGTTAGAATTATATCCACATTTTAGAATATACTTTAAACACATTATATTCATATTAGTCATTAATACCAACGGGCACAATAGATACACTTCACGTCAATATTTGTACACATACAATGCTTACGAAATGTTGAATTCATCTGTTACGGCTAGCAAGAAGCCTCATCAGCAGTGTTGCTATACACTGGACAGATGTTACATGCACTGTAACTGCAATCGTGCATATGCTTATAGAACACATTGCTGGTCACTTTGTATACAATGTTATCGGGCGAAGACTGAACTATCGTTACGCAAAATGGCATTCGCAAACAGATAACTAAATACGTCGTGTATATTTGTAGATTTACACTCACTTTGTATTTATTTCATGAAAGGAAATATATACAATACCGGCTTATGTTACAGGTTGTGAGAATATAAGAACATGTTTATATACATACCGGCACTGACTGGAGAGAGAGAGAAGATTGGGGCCTAAAATAAAACAAAAAAATACAACAACACCAAACTTGCCTACATATCAATGTGTTGAGCACTAACGTATCGAATACATAATCTAATAGCAATGTGTGTGTATAAACATTCTGACAATTGATGTTACTCAATTCCTTCGGACATAATATTTCATGGGAATGCTATTTGACGTGTCAAGCTAACAACTGTAATAATTATATTTAGAGTACCAACATTACATATACGAATAATGAAACTCCAGAGACATCACTAGGAACGAAGCAAAAATCGAAATATAGTTTTTCCAGGCTAGTTACAACGATATTAAACACAGCTTGTGGTATATATATAATTTTAAATTATGTGCGTTGCTCTAAGGCATAATTATGTAAAATACAGTGCATGCGGTGTTTGCATGTTACCCCTGTTGCAGACTTTCAAGTACATCAATGAAGAGATGCAAGATGACGAGGATAAGCATAAGCATGATGCACACAGACAGAAACAATATCGTAGAAACGCCGCGTGTGATATCCTCTTGGTGACATGACTTTGCTACTGAAATACAAACAAACCAACCATCGAGCAAATACATAAATAGTATGTAATTCTTTAAATTATAAGCATTTCATTATATTATAAGATTTACAAGATAAGCCATCGAACCGAGACTCGCTCGTCAAGTGTCGCCACTTCCTTTTTATACAAAAGTTACCTTAGTTGTTGCTACACCCTCTATTCAATTAATACATCTTCATCTATAATCAAACAACAAGCATAAAACATGTCGCAATCGCGTTAAACAAATATATTAACAGATTAACAGTACATAAAGAAACGAAATACGTTATCTGATTTATATTTACCATATTATTAAATATTTAAAATTGAAACCTATGTACGGTTACATAAATACCTTGCTCAGTTTTGTGCGTTGTTGTGATTGTGGTGGCGTCGATATCATATGGCATTATTTCCCAGCTGTTTCACATTCCTGGATTGTAGATCTCGCAGCATCTGTACGTCCCATATGTGTTTTCGTTCAGGTTGATAATCTTTAAAATTCCTCCATGTCCTTTCACATAAATAGAGTAATTTTCGTGAAGAGACACATTTATAAGATAACATGTCTTTACCTTTTTCAGGCATTCAGCTATGTTTATTGTTTGGTTTACCATCTTATTGATGAACTGGAAGCTCAGCTCATGGTTTGAAGAACATTCGATTGCTTGAACGATAGTCTTGTCTAACCCAACGCTTTCAACCGCATGCACTACAAAACAAAACAAAAACTTAAGCAGAAATCGACGATGTAGTAATACTAAAAGTACTCGTAGTAGAAGCAGTATTAGTAGTAGTAGCAGTAAAAGCAGCAGCAGTAGTAGTAATAGTAGAAGTAGTAGTAGTAGCGACAGAGCAGCAGCAGCATCGGTATCAGTAGTAGTAGCATTTGGCATTGACAGTGGTAGTCAAGCAGTATAAGTAGTGTTTTCCGAAGTAATAACATTAGTATAGGCAGTGGCAGCATTAATAGTTTTAGTAGTAGCAGTAATAACAGTAGTAAAGGCAGTGGCAGAAGTAGGAGTAGTAATAGTAGTATTAGAAGTAGAAATAACAGTAGTATTGACAGTGGCAGTAGTTTAAATATTAGTTGTAGTTTTAGTAGATGTGGTAGTAGTTATATAGGTAGCAGCAGCATCAGCAGTAGTAGCAGTAGTAGTAGTAGTAGTAGTAGTAGTAGTAGTAGTAGAAGGTGTAGTAGTAGTAGTAGCATTTGGCATTGGCAGTTGTAGTTATACTAGTATTAGTACTAGTACTAGTAGTAATAACAGTAATATAGGTACTAGCAGCAGTAGGAATAGTAGTTGTAGTAGTAGTAGTAGTAGTAGTAGTAGGAGTAGTAGTAGTAGTATTTATAGTGATAGCAGCAGCGACAGTAGTAGCTGTAGTAGTTGTAGTAGTAGTAGTAATAGTAGTAGTTATAGTGTAAGCAGCAGCAGCAGCAGTAGTAGTGTTCGTAGAAGTAGTAGTATAAGTAATAGTAGTAGAAGTAGTAGTAGAAATAATAACAGTAGTATAGGCAGTTGCAGTTGTAGGAATAGTGATAGTTGTAGTAGTAGTAGTAGTAGTAATAGTAATGTAGACAGTGGCAGTCGTATGAATATTAGAAGTAGTAGTAGTTGTAGTAGTAGTAGTTCTAGTGGTAGCAGCAGCAGCAGCAGCAGCAGCAGTAGAAGTAGAAGTGATAACGGAAGTATAGGCAGTTGCAGCAGTAGGAATAGTAGTAGTAGTAGTAGTAGTTATGGTGGTAGCTGCAGCTGCAGTAGTAGCAGTGGTAGTTGTTGTAGTAGTAGTATTACTAGTAGTTTTAGTGGTAGCAGTATCAGCAGCAGCAGAATAAGAAGAAGTAGTAGTAGTAGTAGTAGTAGTAGAAGTAGTAGTAGTAGTAGTAGTAGTAGTAGTAGTAGTAGTAGTAGTAGTAGTAGCAGTAGTACTAGTAGTACTATTAGTAGTAGTAGTAGTAGTAGTAGTAGTAGTTGGCATTTGACAGTGGTAGTTATAGCAGTAATAGTAGCGTTTTCTGAAGTAATAACAGTAGTATAGGCACTGGCAGTAGTACAAATAGTAAGAGTAGTAGAAGTAGTATTAATAATAGTAACAGTAGAATAGGCAGTTGCAATAGTAGCAAAAGTAATAGTAGTAGTAGTAGTAGCAATAACAGTACTATGGACTGAGTGAGTAGTATAAATATTATTAGTAGAAGTGGTAGTTATTGTAGTAGTTATAGTGGCAGCAGCGGTAGCATCATCATCATCAGCAGCAGTAGTAGTAGTATTAGTAGTAGCAGTAGTAGTAGAAGTAATAGTAGTAGTAGTAGTAGAATGAGTAGTAGCAGTTGCATTTGGCATTGACAGTGGAAGTTATAGTAGTATGAGTAGTAATACTAATAGTAATAACAGTAGTGTAGGCATTGACAGTAGTGGGAATAGTAGTAGTGGAAGTAGTTGTAGTAGTTGTTCTATTAGTAGGAGTAGTAGTAGTATTAGTAGTAGTAGTGTTAGTAGCAGTAGTAATAGCAGTTACAGTGCAAGCAGCACTAGCAGTAGTAATATTAGTACCCATAATCAATATTGGCACCAAAATTCGTCCTCTTTCCTTTGCCGGAAAAAAAGTAGTTGTACCAAGTAATGTCGTTTAATAACATAATGCAAAAACAATACATACATGTATAGAAATACTTCGTTCGTTTATTTTCTGTTTCAATAATTTAATTTGCCTACTAATTATGTTAATGACAGGATATGTTCGATAAGTTTGATATTTGTTTATTTGTGACTTAAGCCTCCGGCCCCTGACACATTTGTTATACAATGTAGACAAATTCAATGATGTATTATTTCCATTATTATACAACCGTATTTCGTATTTTGCATGACATACTAAATTTGGACAATAACACTAATATTGGGAGCAAATTCAATGCATTAACATGTAAACTGAAAATAAATTAGAGTCACATCCGGCTGAAATCCGATGGGCACTACATGTATGCATGATTCAGAATAAACATAATCAATACAATAAACTTGTATAAGAAAACACTTGTAAACAATTAGAATGATGTTCAATTTTTATGCGTATACCTATGTCTTTACAACTTTCGATTTCAAATCAATATATTCGGACAGCCATTCCGGATATTACTCACCGACACACATATGTTGATATAACAGTGTAGATAACTACCTCGCGATTGATAAGTTAAACAGTAAACTTCCTGGGTAAAGTAAAACGTGTGGTTATTGTAGTTAACAACTTACCCAATACATAATCCTGTTGATATGTTCACTGTTGTTTTGAATACTATCCATCGGTATCCGTAACGGAGACAAAGAAAAAGGATACATTACAACAATAGTTAAAGAATTTCGCAAGAAAAAAATGTCAATCATTTGGTTAATTTCTCTTTTTGCTTCATTTTTTCTGTATTGTATAAAAAATACTATCTACTAATTTCATCTATAATGCCCATTCAAATTAAATATTTTAAATACGAAAAATTCATAAAGCAAACATTATAATCAAAAACTCACTATGCAATGTATTTCCAAACAAATTTAGTTTAAAAATGATCCATTAAATGTTTATGTATGTTAAAACGAAACAGGAAAAAGGCTACACAGGTACCCTATATGAAATCAAATATTTCCCAAACAAGTTATGAGGGCCATTCTTTTTATTAATGTTTTGGTGTTGGCAAACATTGGAACATGTCCGTGCGAAATTGTAAGAAAATCTGTCTTTTGGAACAAAATATGCATTTGATAAAAATGAAGTTTCAGAAAGCACAATTAGTTCCCATTTGACACACTTAAATGTCCAGTCAAATTTATTATTTAAGTAGTAAATGAAGGTAAAACGGTTTTATTATCAACATACACATGTATTTTGCCAAAAAATATACATGTACAAACATATCAGTTGAAAGAACCATAACCTTGTTTGAAAAATAACTATCCTATATACTTAAAACATTGATAAAAATACAAACTAAAAAAGGGGCTTCGACAGGTACAGTATTCAAAACCTAATATTTGCGGAACAAGGCCGGTGATCCCTATTTTTTAAGATTGTTTTAGTTTCAGTATACAATGAAGCATGTATGTGGGATCTTTTAACAAAATCTGTCGTTTGGAACAAATTATATTCGTATATTTGATAATGTGTACATGTTTACATGTTTTGCAAATTTAATGCAAAATTCACCTCGTTAAGTGTCTATTACAAGTCATTTGTTAAATGATAACTGTCGAGAAAGCGCGTTCTATCATTAAACTGCACTTTTATATTACCACACGAAACATTTCAAACAAGATGCATTTAAAAATCTCCATCTTTGTTAGAATATAAACGCTTTATATTATTCAACATTATAAGTAACACAAACTGAAAAAAGGCTTCGACAGGTACCGTATTTAAAATTCAATATTTCCGGAAAAAGGCCGTTGACCCTTTTTGTTTAAAGGCTGTTTTAGTTTTCGGATACATTGACGCATGTTTGTGCCAAGTTTTAAGAAAATCTGTCGTTGCAAAAAAATTGAAGGACATTGTTGCGAACGTCTTTAAATACACTTTAACAGCAAAGAAGTGTTGGGGAAAATGTCAGGCTTAAAACGCAATTCGACATATGATTTTTAACCAAATATTTCAAATTAGTTTATATTAAAATGCAGCAAAAAAGTAGTCGGCATTTTATTGGTATTACTGATTTTCACATCTGAAGTCTAATCTATTTTACATTCCATTTAACGGGACTTGTTCACAGATTTTTAGTATTTTTGAAATTTGCCATTAAACGTCTTAATTTATCAAATTATATTATCTGGAATTTAAAGCTCAAGTACTTTAACAAGAAAACAAGACAGAAAAAACCAGTTAATACCACCGGGTTTCGAACCTCTGACCACCGGATCAAATGTCTAACGCGTTGCCTTTCGGCCACTCCGAATAATATTTTGTGCTAGGTTCCCACTATAACGATTCGCGTCACGATTGAACTCGTTGTCTTTATCGTCAACCAATCGTGGCGATCAGATTAAATCTAATCAGATCTTAACAAACCTTGAGTCAGTCGTGGCAATCGCGTTAATCTTATAACAAATTAGAACGGTTCAAAAATTCTATACGATGAACATGATCGACTGCGCTCAATTGTCCACCGGGATCATCGTATCAGATCTTACTGCATCGTAACAACGCGCGCAAATCGTATCTAATTGTGGTGATCGTGATCGATCGTAGACAAGAATAAACACCACGCTGTGTTAAGATGTACTGCGATCTCAAGAAACAATGAAGTCAATAGTCAGCCGGGCTGTATTTATATCATTCGGGTCCAGTCGTAGCTACAATCGTGATTTCCATCGATCACGATCGTGAAATACATCGCGAACACAATTGTATCCTATCGAAACGGCGCGCATGTATTCGGGCTAAGCGTATCAGAACGTACCTGAACGTATAAGAACGTCCTAATTCTGGGAACCAATCGTGACCAGATCGCAACAGAGCGCAAAACATCGTATCAAAACGTATGGACTCGCATCACATCGTATCCAAGCCTGAAATCTCAGAGAAATACCACGGTCAGCTACAAGTGGTCAATCGCGGCGTTTGTGACGGATCGCACTATAGTGAGAACCTAGCAATAGGCAGTGCATTTTTTATTTTAAATGATTCACGCGTTTTCAACAATTTCAATTATTCAACAGAAACACTCAAAGTTATTTCATCATTTTACGTTACAAACGCTTTATAATTGTATCCATTTTAACTAACGATTACTCATTAATCACACAGTATTTACAGTACATTTCAAGGTCCGTAGTTTTATGTCGCTTCTTTATATTCTTTTATTTTTTAAATATGTGACAACAAGTTAGAAAACATGTCGTTTGGTCCAAATCTCCGAAAAGGTCATTTAATTACTTAATTAACAAAATCAACTATGCTCGGTAAAATAATGTACGATTGTAAGAGTTTGCTGTTTTATGAGAGTTTGAAATGCATAATTGTCAACAATCTGTGTGTGTGTGTCTTATTACTTGGCAAGCCTCTGTATTTTAAATATTTGATCCTTTTCATTGTTTTACTTGAAGTATTATATACGGGTGTGAAACATAAAATTATAGTTTAAAACTTTTGAAACTAAGCGTAGTTTACTCATATTATATTCGCCGATTTGTAATTGAATTATGGTATATGTAATACTGCAACAATGACGAAAACAACAACTATTACATTTTGCTGGCATATATACACTAGGGATCTATTTGTTTTTAGAAGTTATATATACAATTCGAAAACCCATACCTAGTATTAATCATAATAGCTGTGTGTGTGTTGTTGTATAACCTGTTTTGCGCAAAATTATATTGAACATATCTACACAAATAGAGATGTCATATATAAATTAATAAAAACATTATGTTTCATTATACAATCCCGCATTAGTATGGCATCAATACAAACTAAAACGTATTGCTAGCATATTTTATTATGAGATTTTCGATAAAGAGCAAATCGACAAACATGCTTGAAAAAAACTTCCTAATTGGGTATAGAACTCGCGACGTACACATTTGGCAGTTATATAAATAAACAGCAACACTGCGTTGTGTTGTTGTGTAAGGATACGTGCGCGAGCTACGATAAAAAAAAAAAATTAACAAAAAAACAATATCGATGTAAAATAAAAATATGCCTATAAAAAATACGCCTAAAATTATATATTGTTTGTATAGATTTTTCTCTTACTATAAAAGTTTTGTTGTAAAACGTTTGTTTCACCTGAATGCATTGAATGGATAGTTTAATGTCTTAATATCGTATGTGTGTATTATATTACCCCCTTAAGACTGTTTCCGGAATCATCTCGTGATTGTTAAACAGTGCTGTTAAGAAGGATTAATTATTTCCTTATAAGGAAATAAATGCGTTTCCTTCAATTGTATATCATCTAACGTCGCTTAGTAATTTAAATCATCGGGATATCTTACTACGTAACTTAGAACTAATAACGTTCTGTTCATCTGGCTTACCGTTACTTGGAAAGATGGATACCTATAGAAATTTTGTGATTTGTTACTTGTTCCTAACAGGTTAATATTATATTTGGCATGTTACTGTTATAGCGCCATCAACAGCGAGACGGAAACAATGCATTTATTTACTGATATTTTCTTACAAGCATAAGTTAACATGTAATTCTAAACATCAATACAAGCATTATTTTAGCGTGTTATTCTAAAGATTAATACAAAAAATATTCAGCAAATTTTACTCAGGATTAACAAATGCAAAAACGTGCCGAATGGACCGCGTCTTATGTATTTGTTAATGAACATGACTTTACATGATTACACATATCACGTGTCACATGCATATATGGAATAACATCACATACAATCAGTAATATTTGAATAGTTTGGATATGCTACAACGTAACATTTAATAATTAAATGAAAACATAAATTATAAAAGTTTATGCACATTTATTTACAGGTCAGGCCGGGCTGGATTTAGCAATAAACTATAGGCCGTTGAATTCAACAACGTTGGAGATTTCATGCCTAGGAACCCTGAATAAAATTCGAGTCTTTCATAGAAAGGAAAATGCCTCTCCTAGTTTTGACAACATGATTCAAGTTGAAAACAAGTACGCTCATTGCGAAATAAACTCTAAATCTCTGAAAGCAGTGCACTGTTCTTGTATGGAAATAGATCGGGCTACATGCAACATTTCTGATGCACTGAATGATAGTGAAGGAGACCAATGGAAATGCGCGATATTTAAGGATGGAAAACCAATTTTCAGCAACGTTATTACCATTTCCAGTCACTGTAAGTAAATTAAGTATTTAGCAATGTTTTTTCAGATTTACTGATGCTTGTTTTTCTTGTTGTGCTTTATGTTTTCATAAAAATGGGTTTTAAGATTGACTTCTATGTCGATCCTTTTTTATGAGTTGTGTTTAGTTTTCCTTTATACTATATAGTATATTTAAATTGTTTTCGTGCAGCTCAAACTACATTACCACAAATGAAAAGTCAAGTCTCGGAAGAAAATGTATTACTCAATGTGACCAGTTCGTATGAAAGTGATGAGAATGCTACAGGAGTTGTCAACGACTGTACAAATACGGTCACAGAGGTAACGGATGCTACAAACGACAAACGCAAACATATCGGTGAGTTGGTGTACCAGTTTTTCCGAAACGTTTAATATGTACACTGTGTGTTTCAGTGGGATGTTGTGGAAGCATCTGTCTGCCAAGTTGTTAAGATAATAAGCGGCTATGAATGTGTGTAAAGCACAGCTACTATTGAGGATAGCATTCTGGATTCTGAACACAGAGAATAATGTTCTATTTATACATGTAGTTTCTCATAATACTTTGGAACCAGCTTTAAAATGAATGCCGGACCATGTTAACTTACGTTTTCAGGCCCAAGTCCGTCACCACATGAGACGGAACGTTCTACGCAAGAACTAGCCTTATTGACAGAGAACAGCGCTTCAGTTGGTAACTCTAATAATACTAGATCATATATATATATATCACTTAAAGGAAATTGTATTCTCACATTGTTTTAGTTCACCTGAGCACAATGTGCTCATGGTGAGATTTTAGGATCGTCTTTTGTCCATCGTCCGTCATCCGTCGTGTGTCGTGCGTCGTGTGTCACCATTTTCATTCAATTAGCATCTCCTACCAACAAACTTCTTGACCCTTGGATGACCCTCTTTCAAGCATGGGTTAATCGTTCCGGTCCGCTGCATATGCATGTCACCAGAGCTAAACATAGATTTAAAGACTGACAACTTTAAAATATTTGACATGTGACATCCTCTAGTGGCATTCTATAAAGTTAGTTCAAATTATTGCCCTGGGGTCAAAACTGGGGGTTACATGGTTTATATAAACTTCAAAATGACTTTAACGATCTTTTTCTCGGAAACCGCAAGGCCCAGAGGTTTCATATTTGGTATGTTACATTGTAAAGTTGTCCTCTAGAAAGATTGTTCAAATCATACCTCTGAGGTCAAATCTGGCTATGCCCCGGGGTCACATTTTTTAAATGAATAAAAAAATCTTCTCCCCTGAAACCGCAATGCCCAGTGGTTTTGTATTTGAAATGTAACATTGTAAAATGGCGTTCTTTAAAGATTGCTCAAATGATGCCCCTGGGGTCAAAACTGGCCACGCCCTAGAGGGGTCACATTGTTTATTTATTTAGACTTAAATAGCAAAATGAATTTTAAAATGTTCTCCTCTGAAACTGCAAAGCCCAGTGGTTTCATATTTGGTATGTAACATTGTATAGTTGTCCTCTACAAAAGTTGTTTAAATAAGATCAATGGGCCCTGTGGGTCACATGGTTTATATAAACTCAAAGAGCAAAATAACTGTTAAAATATTCTCCTCTAAAACCGTAAGGCCCATAGTTAACATATTTAGTTTTTAACATTGTATCTTTGTCCTCATCAAAGACTGTTCAAATGAAGCCCCAAGGGATCAAATCTGGCCACGCCCAGGGGTGACATTGTTTTCAAAGCTTTAAATCACAAATTAATTTTAAAAATTTTCTTTTCTTTTCATATTTGGTATTAAACATTGTATAGTGGTTCTCTACAAAGAGTGTACAAATGATGCTCATTGTTTATATAGCCTTAAATGGCAGAATTACTTTAAAAATATTGTCCTCTGAAACCATAAGGTCCAATGGTTTTATATTTGGAGCGTACTAGTGTATAGCGGTCCTCTACAAATATTGTTTAAATGACTTTAAAAATATTTTCTTCTGATATCACAAGGCCCAGAGCCTCAACCGTTTCATATTTAGTTTGCAACATTGTATAGTGGTCCTCTACTAAGATTGTTCAAATGATTCCCCTGGGGAGGGGGGGAAAATCTGGTTACGCCACGGGGATTACATGTTTTATATAGACTTATATGTCAAGTGGTCCTTTGAAATATCAAGCTTTGAAACCGTAAGACCGATGTGTTTCTTATTTTGCATGAAACTTTGTGAAGTGGTCCTCTACAAAGATTGTTCAAATTATGCTTCAGGCGTAAAAACTGGCCACGCCCTGTGGGTCACATGGTTTATATAGACCTAAAAAGCAAAATAACTTCTCGTCTGAAACCGCAAGGCCGCAAGGCCCCAGAGGTTTCATATTCGGAAAGTAAGATTCCATAGTGGTTCTATATTGCTTTAAATCTCTTCTCCTCTCAAACCGCATGGCCCAGAGTTTTCATATTTGGTATGTAACATTGCATACTTGTCATCTATCAATTGTTTAAATAATTCACATGCGGTCAAAACTGGACACGCCCCGTTGTCGCATGGTTGATACAGACTTTAATAGCAAATTAACTTTAAAAATATTCTGTTGCAACCGCAAGGCCCACATGTTTCATATTTAGCCTGTATCATTGTATAGTGGCGCTCTACACAGATCGTTCAAATAATGCCCCTAGGGTCAAATCTGGTCATACTACAGGGGTCACTTTGTTTATATAGACTTAAAAGCAAAAATGTCTTTAAAAATATTTTTCTCTCAAACCGCAAGGCCTAGTGGTTTTATATTTGGTAAGTGACATTGTATACTGGCGCAGTGCCTAAATCCGCCAAATTTGGGGGTTATTTTTACGATATTTTCAAAAGTTGTTTACCGATTGACAAAAAATTTACATAAATAAAGTTAGGTGTAATGTGATTTGCTGGCATGTTTTGGTTGCATTTCAAATACTTGGCAAAGGAAAAATATTTATCGAGATTGAAGGCCTAAACAGTGTAAAAAAAATGAGCGCGGGAGTGCCTAAATCCGCCACCCCTCTTTAAAATGTTCAAACTGCTCGAAAATAATTATGTTTTATCAATTCTGTTTTCAAAGCAAGTACTATTGACTCCTATTGACAAAACTCCCACTTCAGTTTATTTAAGGTTCATTTTATAGTGTTTAAAAAAAACACACGGTGATCCGAAGTTGCTTTGTGAAAATCGTAGATCAGGAACCATGACATGCCTATTCCACAATTAACTATTGTTCATTTTTATTTTTCTATATTAAGCTGCGTGTTGTCTGTTGTTAATACAATGTTTCAATTTCTTCCAAATAATCATTTGTTTTTATAGAAAATAGCCCTGAAACTGAGGCCCTGCGTGCATGTTGGACAAATAAGGAGGGTTTTGAGTAGCGAGACATTTGCGCTCTTTATATTCAGTTTTATCCGCATTTTATTGTATGCAATGTAAATGAATAATTGTTATTTTTATGCTGCACATGCTCACATGGACATAATATTAGAACATGAGAATTTAGTTTTACTATGGACACCATGCGGGGCCTCAAAACTGCGCATGCGCAGTATGAAATAGATTCCCCGCATGCTGTTTGTTTGCATTTCGGCTTTATTACAAAATAATTGGATTAAGTATTTATTTATGCACAAATCAAGCATTGTTAAAGGAAAGTATCTGATTGACTAAGATCAACAAAATAGAAATCGCCGGTAAAAAAAAACGCTTATTCGGAAGGGGTGGCGGATATAGGCAAGTGGCGGATTTAGGCACTGTGCCAGTAGTGGTCCTCTACAAAGATTGTTCAAATTGGCCACGCACTTAGAGTCATATTGTTTCAATTGACTTATATGGCAAGTTGGCATTACAAATCTTCTTCTCTGCAACACAAGGCGCAGAGATTTTTTTTTGTTTTACGTGAAATATTGTATAGTTGTCCTCTATAAATTATGCCCCTGGGATAAAAAAGGATCCGTGCCCCGGGTAAACATAGTTTGTATAGACTTATGTGGAAAGTCGGCTTTAAAAATCGTCTTATTTGAAACCGCAATGTCTACTACAAATATTGCTCAAATATATCCCAGGTATAGAAAGTGGCCATGCCCTATGGATCACCTTGTTAATATAGACTCTACAAACCTTCTATAGAAACTGCAAGGTCCAGATATTTATACTCAGGTAAGTGCTGTAGGGTCATTTGGCCCTCTTAATTATTATAAGTCTTTATGATGTCTTAAACTCAAGTGAGCGACCCATGGCCATCCTGGCCCTCTTTATTATAATAAAACAATCGTTGCAAAACCGGTTGGAATACTATGTTTACTTTCAGAATGTTGTTAAATAAATGAACACATGCATAACAAATGCATGCCTGGATGAATGAAAGAATGAATGGATGATGTCCATAAATGGATCAATAGATCAATTAATTACTGAAAATACATACATCCATGAATAAATAAATAAATGAATATATGAAATAAATGGACGAATGAATCATGCCTGCATGAATGAATAGATGAAAAATGAACACCTAAATAAATGAATAATATCGAATAAATGCATTGATAAATGAATTAATAAATGAATGAAAGAATTAATGAATGAATTAATTAATTATTTAATTAATGCATAATTGACAAAGGAATGAACAAACGAATAAATGAAAGAAAGAAAGAATGAATGAATGAATAAAGGAATACATGCATGAAAGAATGAATAAATAATTGAATTAATGAATAAACACACGAACACATGAATGTATGAATGAATGAATAAATAAATAAATACACCAATAGTTGAATGAATAAATGAATGAATGAAGAATGAATGAATGAATACATGGATGAATGAATGAATGAATGAATGAATGCATTAATGAATGAATGAATGAATGAATTGATAAATTGATGAATTGATGAATGAATTAATTGATGAATGAATTAATGAATGATGGTTAGATATATGAATGTATGGATGAATGTATGTATGGATGGATGGATGGATGGACGGACGGACGGACGGACGGACGGACGGACGGACGGACGGACGGACGGATGGATGGATGGATGGATGGATTTGTGAATGGGTTACTTAATTAATTAAGTAATTATTTAAATTAAACAAATCATTTAATATTGATATTACATAAAAACTACTAATTGACATTCAACTTTTATTTCAAGCTTCGGTAAAGACAATTGCTATTGCCTTGGCTGGTCCACTCATCCTTCTGTATGTGGGAATAATCGCGTTTGTCGTTCGAAAGAAGCTGGTACTGTGCTGTAAACGAAATACAGGTATTTTTATTAATACAACTATTAGTATTGACATTTTGATCATTATCCTGTGCATATTTATTAAGGGTTGTCATCGTCATTTATGTTATCTAAAGTAGTAGAGCGTTATTTATGAATTAGGCTTGCTTAATGAATTCATTTTATAACATCGTGAGTTTATAATAAATATGTAATGTTTCAGATATATTTGTTTGTAAATTACTTATGTGGCACTATATATAACTGGTATTTAGAATAGATGATATCATGTGTTTGTTTAATAACGAATGTACTTTCTAATGTGGGTTTGTATATTTAAATGTTTAGCATTAATAAATATTTAAATTGTGTTTGCAATTTAAACATTCAGATGTAACCAACGAAATACACGATGCATCAAATGCAAACGAGATCCAAGGCGTAGCGTTAGTACAATATGCCACCAATGCTCTCGGAGCCCATGGTACATACATTATTATATGCAAACTGTACTATTTAAATATGATCTCTATGGTTGTAAACGAACACAAACGGTCGGAATACAATACCTCATCATACCCAGCCATTCTAAATCAATAGTATATTAGCGTGTGCAAACAATTATCGATGGTCTGCTCTTTATTGCAAAATTTAAATACACATTCAAAAAAATAACTTCGATATTGTTCATTAATTACAAACAAGCATGCCCAAAATGATATGAATTTTGGTAGCACTAGGCGTAATTTAGCTTTGAGATTGTATTTACTAAAGCTGTCAAACAGAATGGTCTGTTTCCACGGACGACAACTCGTAAATATTTACAATGTATTGCATGGGTCACAATCAAATATACATAATTATTAAAATGCAGACACTTGATAAGTATATATCTTTACCTAAATATAGTACATGTACTATTAACGGACTATGTCTAAAATGCGTTTATTGCCTTCGCAAAATGTATTTAACGAGATACATATGATTCCACATTTATTTTTCAGGTCAAGCCACAGCACAACGTACATGGTAATTATAGCCAGTTGACTTAATTTTAACTAACACGTGTGATACTTTTTTATGACAGCAACTACATTGTATACGTGTAATACTTGTTGGATTTATCGAGAATTCTAGGCTAGTGTTGAATAGATATATAGAGAAGTTTATCTGGCGAGGCTTAGAACACCGGAAGCGCGAGCCTTGTCTTTATTCAACACTAATCCTAGTACTCTATTTATCCCATCATTTCTACCTTTGTTTTGAAAACGAACTTAAGAAAAACACAATTAATATAACGAAAAGCATAAAATGACGTAACGATAAACAACAATTGACGTAATTTAAATGTGCGTGTTTGCTGTATTCCACAGTGTGTAATACAGTTAAGTTTATCCCACGGGATGTTATATCGTCAATGACATTTTGAAGATGGGATAAACATGAAATATCACTTAAATACCAAATAAAAGTGTGTATACATGATGCATATGAAATAAGGTACACGTATACTATTGATTGATTAAGTAAGTATATGTTTCAATATCAATTTCAATTCCATCTAGTGTTACCAATCCTTTGGAGAATGAAGTTATGTTCAGGGAGCGGAACATCGACGATGAACCGATATACAGCTTTGTTAGGGAGAGTGTAATTAGCAGTTCAGGTCGGTAGACATTGATATATGTTTCCTTCCAACGGACTCCTTATGTAACAGTCGCAAGGTCTGGGGGGAAAAAAACAACACAATTTAGTGATTAAGCATTACGATACAGTACAGGGCAGTATGCTTTTAACTAAACAAACGAAACAAAACACACAAAAAACGTGTGTTTGAAGCTAAAAGTCCAGATATACCTGTACTATGTGCTTTTTCCGCATGAACTCGGACTCATAAGACACAATTTATAACAAATGTATAATGTAATTGAATATGAATCAACTTGTTATTTTTCTTCGTATTATAGGCAACGCTTCAAACGATATACAAAAGTAAGTATTTTTATTGCATTTTTTATGATTCATCTTATGTACATTTGTGGTAGTACATGCATGCTTGAAGACTTCAAACAATACATATTTTTGCTTTGGTATATTATTATATGCCGTTACGTTTTGGTCACGATATTTATTGTAATTGAACGTTTTATATGCATATCCTAAAACATGTATTTATAGCACATAAGCGTCAAATTATCGTAACTTTCTTTTTTATATAAACTTTTTTAAACAGTAAAACTAACGTTTACCATGAGGTTCGTTTGACATATACGAAACTATGTTCATGACACTGTTGAAATCTTAGGCCAACACCTGCCCAGACTTATACAGTATCGGAAGATTACACCTACAGCGTGGTCAACAACAAAACCGGAAGAACTGCTGGTAAATATTTGTTGATTTCGGTGAAATATCGCATTCGATTTCACGAGTATAAGTAGAAAAAAAAAATGAAACTAGTCGCGTAGACACCAGTGACAATATACTTTTCTATGACCACGAGTATAATAAATATTCGATCACTTACTGAAATCAACAAATATTATATTTATTTTATGCTTTAGGACTATAAATCATTACAATTGCGAGACAAAAACTTAAACGTCACAAGGTTTGTGTATAAAGGACGTCATAAAAACGACGTCATTAATGATTTCAAAATTGTTTATCATAAGTATGGTGGGAACAACTGCCATATTGTGTGCGTCGTTGTCGCTAAATTATATTTTTGTTGAATTTGGTCATGTGTTTTCTGTAAAAGAATGTATGTAAATATTGTACATGTATATACATTTGCCGAGGGACGTAAACCTATACCGGTAGATCGATATTTCTGATAGAACACGAGTTTGTTTTATGTTATATTCTCTCTGAAGTAAAGATATACAATCCTATATTTTCACAGCTCCAACAGTGAATAAATGATAGTTTATTTCACAAATAAAATAGTTATTTCAATGAAAAGCATATAATACATTGGCAATACAAAAAACACTCATTTTAACTGTTTGTGTATGTTTCTTTAATTAGTATCATTATCAATATTTTTATTCGCGTACACGTTTGCTTACTTATTTAATATTTGTGCATATAATTTGAGGGTTGACAAACAAAAGGAACTATCTGCCATTGAAATCAATATAGCAGTTAGTACCTTTGGTTTTTCGCCGTCGTTGGTTAGTCCAATTAAGTACATGTATTAGTATTGTAATTTGCCTTCAATTTTGCTTACTTATATAATAGCTGAACACATACCTTATTTCGTAAATTAAAGTACAATGTTATGTATTGATAATTACATGTGCATATTATGAAAGCATGGCCAATGTGCGTATTAAAAACAAATAATTCATTGCCTAGGGTTAGTTATGAACACGCCATAATATAATTGTATATGTTTAATATTGCAGACGAGCGCCGTACTGATCTGACCATGTAAGTATTACATTGTCAAATAGAGAGAAAACATTTAAATGATGTGATAAATGAAACAGTTATGAAAGCGAAAAAAATACATGGTTTTATTTTTTAAATCAAAGGACATCCCAGTAACAGAATTAATAGCACATCAGTAGCAGAATCAGCACAAGCAGCAGTAGAAGTGTTTCTTCTTTTTCTTCTCCTCCTCCTCCTACTACTATTACCACTACTACTACTACTACTAGTACTACTACTACTACTACTACTACTACTACTACTACTACTACTACTACTACTACTACTACTATTACTACTAGTACTACTACTACTATTACTACAACTACTACTACTACTACTACTACTACTACTACTACTACTACTACTATTACTACTACTACTCCAACTAGTACTATTGTTACTGCCACTGCTGCTGCTGCTCTGCTGCTGCTGCTACCACTACTACAACAACAACTACTACTACTACTACTACTACTACTACTACTACTACTACTACTACTACTACTAATAATAATAATAATAATACTCATACTAATAATAATAATAATAATAATAATAATAATATTAATAAAAAGAGATTTTGTAAAACATATTTGCCCACCGACTTGCAGCCAAGTCGTCAATATGTGCAATTGTTAAGAGATGTTTTAAATATTATATGTGCAAATTAACACATGGGGCGGAACTTAAAGTTGATGCTTAAGAAAGTAAAAACAAAGCTGAAAGAAAGATAGAGTTTAATTATGGATTTATTTTTACCGTCTATTAAATAAGGATACAGGTTATCTGTTTGATTTGAACATCTAATAGGCCAAAACATCTCTAGATATCCTGCGGAAAAAGAGAGAAAACAGTTTTCATGTTACAAGATCCTGTGACCTTGACCTTTAACCTGTTGACCTCAAAATTGATAGTCGTCTTTCTTTCCTCCCGAGTAACCAGCACACCAACTTGGATGATCATAGGTCAAAGCGTATTCTAAATATCATGCGGAACGAAATGGTCTACAGAGGAAACAGTTTTCATTTTACAAGCCTCTGTCACCTTGACCTTTGACCTGTTGACCTCAAAATTGATAGGCGTCTTCCTATCTTCCCAAGACATTAGCATACCAACTTAAATGATCGTAGGTCAAAGCGTTATCAAGATATCGTCGGAAATGAATTTCATGTTACAAGCCCCTGTGACCTTGACCTTTGACCTGTTGACCTCAAAATCAATAGGCGTCTTCCTTTCCTCCCGTGTACGGACGGACGGACGAACGGACGGACAGACGGACAGACCGACAGACAGACAGGAAGGCAGGCAGGCAGGAATGCGGGCAGGCAGACAGACAGACAGACAGACAGACAGACAGACAGGAAGGCAGGCAGGCAGGAATGCGGGCAGGCAGACAGACAGACAGACAGACAGACAGACAGACAGACAGACAGACAGACAGACAGACAGACAGACAGACAGACAGACAATTTACCATTAGTACAATTTTGATCTACAATAGCCTGCTTATATCACACTTTGCTTATGCCAAAAACATACATCTATAAATGCACACACTATTGACCAATTAACTATCAATGAACACCTATTTTTACAGTTACATGTACGGTTGTTAATACATAACCCTACGACATACTAACGCAATCATGTATACCATGTCATATACTTTTTATTGCGTTTATTTACAGTGAGAACTTTACATATAAGCAACTATAAACATAAAAATGCCAAATATGCAAATAATGTTTTACATGACAGGATACACTGTCTATTTAAGCTAATCTTCAAGATGCAGTTGCGTAGAACAAACCGATATGAAATAAAACATAAAGCAATATTTAAGTCAATGATGTGATGTTTGTTACAGGGCTGTGACAGCCCCACCATGTTTGCCCTCAAGTAGCTATGTTTATAGCCTGGTCAAAAAAGAGAAAAAGCAAGGTAAGCCCGCAAAACAAACACTTAAAACTGGAAACGACGACATAATATGTAATGAATATTTTTCAAAAGTATGTGGTCAAAGACGACGAAAAAAATGCTACTTAGTTCACTTAAACTTTACATCGAACGATGACTTATACCACTACATATGCAATGAAGTAATGAATTGTGTTGACATGTCGGTTGGTAAGATTAGATATTTATATGATTATAAATCTTAAAGTACAAACTAAATTAATCGAGCATTGATAACTTGCATCTTTCAGGAGAACCAATATTGGATGAGCAGTAAGTACAGACATTTTAAAAATGTGTGAGTCGCATTTCGATTTAAATCACCGTTGTCAATATTTTAGAAAATTGTAAATCACTAAGACACTATTTGGGGAATTTCCACTGTCGTTGCAATTTGCTAATTGTAGAACACCAACAAATTATCTCTAACAAACACTTTAGTCGTTTTTTGTTCATACTAAATATGTGATGTCCATATTTCGTCCATATTTTGTGTGCCTTACAAAATAAATCCTATTGTCTATATTCCATTTTCCATTTCAGGACACTCGCGTCTGAATGCGATGTATTTTCCGAAGATTACCTTTACAGTGTCGTCAACTAAAGTGCATTGTAGTTTGACAACGTTGAGATAAATTTGGCAATACATTGTATGAACTAGACATGTGTATAGTATGGCATTTTTTTCGGTGATACCTGTTTTATGTCCAACTGGAGATACACATTGTGGACTTGTAAATATACACGTTTTAGACTTTCTGTATATGTCTATATATGTCTGCATCTAATTGCACACATGTTTATATCCGAGCACTTGCATAACATGTTTCTCTAATATTGTATATTAGTTGATCAAACGAGGCTATGAGGTTATTTTTTATTGACACATTTGTTTTCTGGATAATTATGGGCCAAGTGTGAAATGCGGGCGCCCGTGAACAGGTTTAATCACGCAATGCTGTGCATTGATCGTTCCAACGCGATAACCCCAGTTTTATACATGTATGTTTTGTGTTTGTTATATGTTTTGTGATGCGCTGTGTTGTTTTTGGCAATTGGTCGCTTGCAATAAATAAAGGACATCGGGCTGCTACTATGATTTCTATCCTGCTGTCGCAACTGTTTGTTTATATTTAAAAAAAAAACATACGTATTTTATCATTGTTGTATTTGTTGTATGTTTTCTAATTGCAGATTGATGTCTTTTGTCTATTTATTTATTTCTGAAACGTTTATGCGCTGCTTGACTATATATCTTTTATTTATTTCATTTGACGCCTACTTATCAATGCATTTGGTTATACATAAAGTATTTGCTGCATTTGACTATACATATTGTATTTAGGTGGAACATTCTGTTAAACTGCAGCATTGCTGTATTAAGAAAGTGTTATATTTAATCTTCCACTAATAGAATCATTATTATTATTATTATTATTAACATTTTTATTGTACTGTTTAAAATAATGTAGCTTTCACGATAATGTGTGTATTTAACAAATTCACGGACTGTTCAGAATAGATGGAACACTTCAGTGAATTCATAAGTGTATGTTAACGCTTATTTAATCCGCGCTTACATTATTTTATTTAACATAAAGAACGTTTTAAATGTTTTTGTCACATATGTGTACAACATCCCATAAGTGTATTCTCATTATCATGACTAAACATGTGACATATTCCAATGTAAACTCTACGTGGATTATCATATTATGAAAACACTTTTTTGTAGAAACGTAGTAGCCAAGGTAGTTTATTAAGTATTTGCGCTTATATCAAGTCAAATCTAATGACTGATCGTGAGTGTTTAACTGTATCACATAAATGCTAATCGTATCTCTTTCAAAAAGCTCACACTTGTTCGCTTATTGTTTTGACGTACTACAGTTTTGCGTATGTGTGTGAACATCAGGGTACACGTAAAATGTATTGACATATTATTTATTTTCAAAATGTGTACACAAACAACAAACCATTTTAATATAATAATCAACAATAATCAATAATGACAATAACAAAATAAAGTGCACATGCATATACTTTATAACATGACACGTGCATAGATTTGTGTAGATAAATAACACAATTTACCGTAAGTCATTCAGCAAAAGACAACGGAAAAGATGTCCGAAACTAAACAATGTAGCTCCTGTCGTAATGGCATGGTTTGTCGGGTATGTCAAGTTAGAATCGAAATAATTTACAATTGACCTTTGTTTATCTGATTATAAAGAACGGTTTGTCATTATGATGAGCGATTATCAAACCATTTGAGCTAAAGAACAAAAAACCGTTGTTTATTAGCCCGATAAAGCAAAAATTTATTTCCTTACAACAAAGGTAAAACAGTCGGGTAAAACTGGTACATTTCACAGTCATTTAAAGTGCATGTTTACCGCAATGTTCGTATTATTTGCAAATACATCGTTAAATAGTTTATTTTACACACAGACTAACGAATACGTTCTATACGCAATCGGTTTATTATAATATTATCATACTGTCATGTGCCCATCTACACATACCGCAAAGTAATTTGGCAGTAATGTTCTGTTTGCCGGTATTTGCTTCTCGCATTTTACTTATTTAGGATCGCTTCTGTTGTACTGGAAAAAAGGCAGTATTTTCTTAAGATTTAATCATTGTCATTTCTGCCTCACTATCGCACTTGTCTTGTGTTGTACCGCTTCTCTGGAAAGATAATATCAAACATGTTCAGTACCTGGAACACTGGCTTACAACCAAACTACACACAATTTTGAAAATCATAAAAAGGTCAGTTTTTTTAAAATGGAATCTCGTGTTTATAAATTCGTTTGTCACCTCTTGGCCAAAACATCTAGTAAAATAGTAAATTTTGATTAATGGCAATTGAAGCAATAAAACATTAAAACACTTAAAGTCAAATAATATAAATTCTTCTTCCAATATACCTTTGTGCGAGGTTCCGAAAACAAACAGTAACCTGCAATTAGAAGAACTGATATAAAATCATGAATATGAATGAAAAAATAACGACAATGATTATAATGTCGATGAATATGATGATGATGGTGATTGTTATTGTCATAATCATCATCGTTAATATTGTTATTATTATTACTATTATTATTATTATTATTATTATTATTATTAATTTATTCGTGAAATTTAGTACTATAGCTAGCAGTAATAGTTCGGTTTCTTGTGGAAGTAACACACATATTTCAAAGTGTGTTAGGTCAAGTTTTGTTTGAAAAATAAAACGTATTTTTCCCTGCACATGTGTGTTTCGAGCAACACCAATCTGTTAAACGTTCTTTGCACAGCCAGACAACGACGACGAGGGTCAATCCACAAATGCTCACTAGTACAACCACCAAGCTGTTCATTGTCGCGGTGTCAATGTATACACCAATTTTGACTAAAACAGTTAATATATATATATAAAAATTATAAATTTTATATAATAAATACATTATTTGAATAGTATAAACTTCAATGCGCGGACCAAAAGTGTCAATGAACCGCCATATGAACTATAAATGTATGGATTCATACATAAATGAATATATTGATGTATAAATGGGTGGATCGATCAATGGATATATTAATTCAATCGACAGATCAATGTGTGGATAGGTTCATGAATTACTAAGTTAATTAATCATTAATTTCCGTGTTTACAAGAGTTTAAATAATGGTACTAAATACAAGCATACGTTTTTCTGTGACGTCCCTTGCACCACTTTGTGTTGTTGCATCTTTGTCACCTGGTATGATATGTGTGCTCTCACATACATTTGGATTATACATTTCACAGCATCTGTATGTTCCAACCGTGTTCTCGTTAAGAGTAACGATCATAAGAATTCCTCATTCCTCCTCTGGCTGTATGTATCACTGCATAGTTCTGCTCTAGTGATTCTTCCATCACATAACATGAGTTCACTTTTTTCAAGCACTCGGCGAGATTTATTGGGGCATCGGCACACACGTTTATGAATTGAAATGTAAGCTCCTGCTGTGCAAAACATTCAATTGTCACAAACGTGTCTGTTTTAATTGTGTTTAGCAGAATTAAGCCATTTCCGCTTGAACTCATTTTAACTAAAAATAACATAACACATGTTACATTTTATTTACTTCCGTGCAATTAGTACGTTACTTAAATAAAGTAAGGTGGCATGTAGCGTAGCGACCTTGATCAATCATAAACCTAGGTTACATACCTTATGTTTCAATAAATCTTTATATATGATGCTACATGAAACGAAGCTATATGAAATATATAGAAGCAACGGATATATTGTACTGTATATCGAAATATAACTTTGTTTTGGAATCTTGCATTTTGGGATTTGTTTAAACAAATAACATTGAAACGTCAGTGCCGATTGCAAATTTCATGTGCATTGCATTTACCTAGAGATAAGAAAATTATGAACGGGATACAGCTGTATAAACCCTGAAATCATACATTAAAGTTTTGCATACATACTTGAGTATTAACATGTAGCACACTTCATGTTGTTTTTCCATAATTACAGTCCTGGTGTTGACTGCATGTTTTACTGATTGTAATTTTTTTGTTAACGTTTTTGAACCAAAACTAGCATTGATATTTCAAAAGAAAGACGCTCACCTTTTAGTCATGTTGGCTTTGTTTATGTTAACACGTATTATATTTCATGTCTTTAAGATTTCAATATGTACACATCGTACAACACAATGAATATCCACGTAACCTGCACCCGCTGGCTTTTATACTTCCCTTACACTCCTGTCTCACATAGCTTTATGTATTTGTGTCATTTCATACGAATTATATTTACACACACGTCTATAGTTAATCTTTTGAAAGACATTAACAAAAGAGTCAATCAAGCGAACCAGTTAAATTAACCAGTGTGTTTTAACACGTAAACATTTCAGGGACTTAAATGAGAATACTGTTTAGGATTACTGTTTGCAAAAGCGGCTTACCTAAACGACCATATTAACTAACAATAGGTCAGCGATATACTAGACAGGATTTTGATACAAATGGGGAAAACATATTATGTGTCTTTTGGTGAAGTATTTCTTACGGGATCACTGATTATATTACACATTCCTCGGTGTTATGTTTCCAAAATTGGAGAAAGGTATAGACAACAGCTATAATATAATTTCTCTTACAACCTAACATGTAGACACTAATTTGAATATGAAATAACTTAATTTAAACCAAGTTTACTGTTGTTGATTGTCATGATTTCAAAGTTTGCGTCGCGTTGATATGTGTACATTGATACAACACCAATACCTATGGAAACGTTAACTGGGCACCGGAATGTTTAGTTGTGTCAAATTTAATCTACGAGATATGACGAGTACTAACTCGCTACAACTCGCCTGGCGTCGTGTAGATCTTGTACACATGTCGTTCTTTGTCGCAGTGATGTCTATTTATGTCTTCTAAATTTTAAACCGTTTGAAATTCTCGCCCCTTCTCTGCGACTTTTTATTCTCGTACACGTGTCGATACAAGTGTAAGGTACCTCGCGCACTCTTAAACACACTCGATCACATTATGTAGACATGTCTTCCATTGTCGTATCGTTTCGCCGTATAGTATCATTCTACGACATAAAACAAGTTTACTGCGAGTCTGTGAGATATGCCCATCTGCTTGTCCGTTTCTCGTAGAATCGCCATAAACTCGTGATTATGTTCCTCAAGTCTTACAGACTCGTCTACACTTGCACATTATCGAAGACAAGTAATCGATTTTCGTGAAGATATCGTACGCATATATCGGCTGAACTCGTGATAAAATGTGATTATCGCACGCGTCGTGTCAATGTCGTGTCAAGGTTGAAGAGAACTCAAACAAATGTCATCTTGAAACAATTCCGCGATCAACTCGTCCACTTTACGGAACTCGTACCGAACTCGAAGCTCAAATTCGCCACTGTGTGACAGTGACTTTAATGGGGATTAGGCCGAGTTGATATATGCTATAATGACGTATTACTACACGGAAATTAGGAAAACTATATGTTTTTGTCTCATTGCTAAAGCAGAATGACTATTTGTTTTTGTACAACATGCTATTTTAATCGAGTATCCTCTTGGTAGCGAATCAGTTGTGCGACATAGTTTTAGTCGTCATATTTATCTTCAGGACATGCCGATATACCGGCGCGCATCTAAACCACTAACATGTTGCGCCAAGGCGATATCATAAAGGTTATTGAGTAATTTACCAGTCCATCTTGTATCATTTAACTCGACAATCCAACATACCAAAACGCGCAAAGAGTAAAACCAATTTTGATGGAAAACTAAGGCAAACTATTATTAAATGGACTTATCAGTATACTTGTATTTAAATGCTCCTGCCCCCCCCCCCCGTCTTCGAAGTGGGGTTTATCGCTTTATACATGGTGGTCCGTCGGTCCGTCTGACCATTAGTCCGTCGGTATGTCGGTATGCACAATTTTGACCGGGCAGTAACTACAGAACACTTAGGTCTAGATACTTGAAAGTTGGTAGGTGGGTTTGTTATGACTAGTAGAGGACCCCTCTTGATTAGTGCGTCCTTGGGTCAAACTGACCAATATTTGTAAAGCATTGTCCTAGCTATAATTATGGATCGGTGAGATTTACGTTCTTAGGGAATGTAGGTAGCTTTGTCATTTTACAAGTAGATTCATATTGATTATTGGGTATTAGCGTCAAAGTCAAACTGACAAATAGTTCATAACAACTTTTTAATTCGTCATGCTTTCTTCAATTGTGTTCAGATATTGCTTATGACCTATAGGAGGGCATAGTTTTACAAACATTAAGAAATGCTTAAAAGAGACAATTGAAAGTTGCTTCCACTGGGGCTAGATCAACGACTAATACATAAAACGACTGCATTCCTAACCAACATGCATATAGGGTGTATGTTAATTCACATGTATTTCAAAAACTTTGTACTTGACTTTCGTTTTCTAATATAGACAAAAGACATTACGAATATTCATACGAGGGTTGTCCGGAATGTTCGTAGACTGGGATCGAACTCACGAACTCCAGATTGCACAGCGGTAACCATGACTGTTACACTAAAGGGACAGTCATGCATTGCATGTATTTTACTAGTTTATATATTGTATCTAAATATTTACTGTATATAACAATATTGTTTTGCAAATGTGTTGTCAATTTAATTATAATTATTGGACTAAATAAAGCCACCAATATGTTCAAATAGCAATGTAATCTACTAAGCAGAATTGTTTCGCCTTAAACAGCTGTATTAATACATGAACCAATCTATTCAGCATCATATTAAAATATTCAAAGATTGAAACCATACTTTTGTGTCTATTGTCATTTTGAACACGTAATTAAAAATTGTAATGCTTGACGTCATTCTGTGAGACTCTGCCTATCCCAATACCGTAACGTTAGTATGTATTGTGTGATATTTCGGTCACAAGATTATTCTGAAGATACATAAACCCTCTTTGTATTAATAAACAAGTTTATAAACATTTACGTATACAGGAACATGAACATATCTGGGCCGATTATATATCATGATAAAACTGCGATCCCGTTTATGTCTGATGCAATATATTCCCCAAGTTGTGAATTAGAAACCATTCTATATTGCTACTGTTGTATTTAGAAGAATTGTAAAAAAACAAATTATCACAGCGAATAACAAACACTTGTTATTATTACGAACCGTTGAATAAAGACGTTAGCAATAGTAGATGACTGTATGAACAATGAGTTCAAAAGACGTAAGACTACTTGATATTTCAATGGTTCTATACGTTTTCCGGTCTTCTTGTCGCAAACTATGTTCAGAATAACCACATGAAAATGAGGAACAATTGCCTTGATCACCATCTAACAATTGCAACAATTGATACTACAAAACGCTGGGACTGACTGTTTGAATTATAAAACAACACCAAAGAGTTGTATTCTAGTAGCATTTACGTGACATTTCCGTTAAAATTCATCGCACAGTTCGTTAATAAATTAACGTACACTAATTTTAATACATGTATATAGGTAAACTACTATGGTTAAGTAATATTGCAATAGTCAACATTATAGACAGACAATAAATACAACAAGTTGCATTGTTGATATGCAAAATGCGTATACATATGAGTAGTGTCGGGTTGATTTATGTTACTTTAGCTTTATTTGTTATTTTCATACAGGTAATTCGTAATTGTGTTATAAATTTGGATTTAAAATGTGTTTGATTACAGCGTGCATACAACTATTTAAATACCTTTAAATTCACCACTAGGCATATTTTTTCGCTGAGTTATGTTATTTACAGTGTCAAGTTAACTGTCATTTAAAACAATAGCTGTTGGGCCTTCTACCGGTAGCGTAATTATCCGATTGATTTATTCACGACCTCTGTTATTAAAGTCTACGACTCTTGAAATGTTTCAACAATTAATCGAACGTCAGTTAAGAGACATGTGCAATCGGAACTATTCAAATCAATGAGTTGAATAGTACTTCAAATAAGTGTTTGCAGTTTGTTTTCAGTTCCCTGCTGCTTATCACATATTTCTTTATAATAATTGAAATCTTACATTTCGACGGACTCTCTCAAACTCTTCTGCAATCGCACATCATCAACTATACTGGTGTTCTTGAACATATAGGCTTAATATCACGTACATCTACTGACTTTTGGAGAATATCATAATTATACTGCAATACATATAGACAATGCCATTAGTGTTGAATAAATATTAGTTTATTTAGCAGGGCTTAGAAAACCTGAACCACGAGCCTTTGCCAGTGGGTCACATTTTATGCCGAGCAAATATACTTATCATTAATCAACACTTACATGCCATTCTATTTATATCCTCATTTTCTGTTTTTATTTTGAAAATAAACGAAAGGAAACCACTAAATAGCAAGAAAAACATAAAATGACATCACGACAAACAATAAAATGAAGTCATTATACTTCGCGTGTTTGACATATTCCACAGTGTGCAAGTACAACTAAGTATATCCAACGAGGTGTTATTTCGTCAATGTAGGCTTAATAATGGGATAAATAAATTATACATGCTAAAAATGAACTAAACATATCAATCTATTAAATCTTATAAAATGCAGACATTTTTTTCTCGTTTAGTCTAAAACTGCACATGAGATAAACGCATAAATATAGTGTTGTCCCGACGGTTCTAACTTTTATTTATAAATATCCGCCGTGTTTCTCTTTGATTGCAAGAACAGACGCTAAGTCGCCAGTTATTGCAAATGATTCGAGAAATATATAGAGGATATTTGTTGATTTCGGTGTAAGATCGTATTTATTTTACGAGAGTTCATAGAAAATGATGTTTCCACGAGTGATAATAGAAAATGATATTTTCAGGTGTGGCGCTGCAACAAGTGAACATATCTATTTGATATGATCACTCGTGAAATAAAATACGATCTTACACCGAAATCAACAAATTTTCTTTTTATTTTATGCTTTTGGACAATAAATAAATACAATTGCGCAAGATAAGCTTAAACGCCACAAGTTCGAGTATTCTGACGTCATTAAAATGTTTACTTCGAAAGTAAGTCCATCTAAGCTGTTCGGCTACTGTTAGTATAAAGTATAAGTATAAAGCCATATATAACAAACTTGTGTATGTATAACGGAAATAAACATCTGCTATCACGAGTAATTTTTAATATAAACGCATACTGCTCGATATTGAAATAAATAATAAAAGCAATACAACGAGAACAACAAGTTTTGTAAGGTATATTGAGATTGATAACTATTAGAACACAAACAACAATACACCGTGGACCTGACTATATATTCCACAGTGAGACGATCTATTGACAGCATGGAACAGATGTTTTCATGTAATGAAACATGTCTACAGCATTGTAATAACTATGTTAAGTCACACATATAAATGAAATTAAAAAAAAACTCTATTTAATTGGTATATTAACATGATAGTGCGAGATGAAATGCTTTTAGTTTATTCAAGAATACATACAGAATATAATAATTTATCTTGTATACCTCTTCAAAGTTTGAACTATATGCAATTTGTTTTAATTAATCATGAATAAGCAACTGTGTATTATATAATAACTTCCACATACATTACTGAAGGTTTTAAAGACACTGATACCTGAGAAGCGATTGAAAACAATCACTTGCAATCACTTATATATAAAAGTCAAAATAATGAACACATGCTCTCTCAGGGACTTGCGAACACATATGGTGATTGCACATACATCTCAATGCTGCACAGCAATGCTGCGAATTCCTTTATACGAATATCAAAAGTGTTCCTCCTCGTCATCTGTTGGCTCGATATCCTATTACAAAACGACAGTACAATAGAGACAATGTCGCAATCAGTTAGGTAATGCAGATAGTACAAGAGAAAAATGCGGAAACCGCATTAAAGCCGGATTTTTTATTTTGCCGATGGGTGGACATGCACAAGTCAATGTTGGTGAAGAAGAATGGAAGTTTCATGTCAATGATCTCAAATGTATGCATACACGTTTCATCAAGATTGATCAAGAACTTCAGATAATATGACAGGAATATAAAACTATAAAGCAAATTCTAGTGGCCATTTTGTGCTGCGAGGCGGAACCATTTGAATA
Source organism: Congeria kusceri (assembly GCA_027627225.1). Classification (NCBI taxonomy): domain Eukaryota; kingdom Metazoa; phylum Mollusca; class Bivalvia; order Myida; family Dreissenidae; genus Congeria; species Congeria kusceri. The sequence continues at coordinate 31,119,661 of CM051026.1, forward strand.
CGTTTGATAGAGGACCACTAAATGAATATTGGTGAGAAATTAATAGAAAACCTAGCCATCGGTTTAGAAGAAAATGGCGTTAAGACTTAATTCTATTTTTAGCTCTGGCGGCCATCTTGTGCAGTGAAGCGGAACCATTTTGACAGGTTTGGTAGAAGACCATCCAATGAACATTTCTATAAAGTTTCACCAATTACTTTTGAAAATATAACAGGAATATAAAACTGTAACGCAAAATGTTAACGACATCGCAACGCCCGCTCAACCGCCCAAACGCCCGACCGCCCGCCCACCCGCCCGACCGCCCAACCGCCCGCCCAACTGACTCTTTGAAAAATCCGGTTAAAAATAGTACACACATTTGCCGATTTACAATGTTTTATGTGCAGATGTCTTAAACGTGAATTAATACTAGAAGAACAACACTCAGTTTTTTGAAATACTAAGAGATCTCTTACTAATGTCATATAATTCAATACCATGATATGTTGATCTATAATTGCAAGCACTACGCACACACATATATATCGACAACATATAAAGCGTGCCGTGGGAAAACCCGGCTTAATGCATGTGCGTCAAGTATCGTCCTGGATTAGCCTGTGGAGCCGAACAGGCTAATCTGGGACGGCACTTTCCGCCACAGTGGATTTATGTTTAGAAGAGACTTCATGGAAAAGAAAAATGCCATAAAAACGGAAAGTGCCGTCCAGGATTAGCCTGTGCGGACTGCACATGATTATCCAGGACGACACTATACGCACATGCATTAAGCTCGGTTTTCCCACGACACGCCTCATGTAATTAAACTTGTTTTCCAGTTACACAATGTAATGAAACACTTGGAGACACTCGACCATTTAAACGAATTTGTATTTGCATTGATGATGTAAACCGGTATTACATGCAAATGTCGTTAACCCCCTGCATTATTCAATGTATTACTTCGGAAGTGGTAATTCACATGCATTATTGGCTAAATTGCTCTTTTATGACCTCACCAGCTTTCTAAGTATACGCTGAGCATAATAACGTTAGCTTGTACGATGCTAAAACTAAATAACATAAAATACAAGAAAGAACTGCTACCCGGACGAAACTATGCTCAATCCTCAGTGCGATTGATTTATTTCTACCAACGATACTTGTTCTACAAAGGAGGCACAAGCGTACATTTGTAAAAATATTATCAACTATCGAGAATAGCACACTCTTTGTTTCAGAAGATTGTCATAAGTATAGTCTCATAGTATAGGGCCATATCGCTAATCTTGTCAGAAATAATAAAACCAATGTTCCCCACAGGTATTTAGAGACCTGTATCTTTTGCACCATTCGGTTTACTTGTATTGTTTGATACTTCCTGGTCAATGTGGTTTACAGTGCAAGCAGTTAACGGAACAATGTGTTACCCAGAACAAATATAACAACAGAAGCATACCTGCTTTGCTCGCCGTCGACGTGGACGTACGGTGCATCCTGAAAATATAACAAATCAAATTACACGCAATGTATTCAAAGAACATACCCAAAATAAGAGTAGTCCACGGCATAGTTCTTTAAATGTAAATTTAAATCCCAATACCAACAACACAGCGTCTGAACTTGTAATTATTTTGAACAGACTAATCTAAAATGTGCTGTCATTTTGTCAGTTGGAATGTCGATGATACACAATCATCATTGTTACGAAGTTATTGGATAAGCAGGTGGCTATGTTGTGGACATGCTAGAAATAACTAATATCTTTATTATACAAATATGAGACAAATACCACACACGCATTAGTTCCATATGGCGTGCATGTGATTGTATGTCTAAAGAAAAGTATATGAAAAATAATGTTACCTTGCTTGCCGTCTGTGCAACAAATTCTTTGTCGGCTGATGGAAAGACAGACGAGGAGGGTGTTCAGGATCAGAATTATCATCGAAACTATAACGATACACTTCAAAGAAACGTCTTGGTTGCAGTCTGTTGTTTTGTCTGAGATTACTACTGAAAAGCAACATATAAACCATTTATAACCGTAACACGTGTCTTATAAACTATATACTCTATATTTAAAATATGTACGAGTACATAATGGAACTGCATTTGAGTCACTTTAATACAGTAAAATCAACTTTCATTAAATTTACTTTAACATGAATTCAAACGAGTAGTGTCGCCTTTCACCTTGTTGTATGTTGCTAAATCAAATGGTAAGTATGGTAATACATTAAGTGATTTTGTATGGATTTGAAGATAAAAAGGCATAAAAAGGCATAATAAATACAAACTATATTACAACCAGGTTTAGTAATGTTTTCTGGGACGTGTGTTGAGGTATCGACATCATACGGCGATATATCAGTACGTTCGCAATTGTGCGGACTGTACGTTTCGCAACATCGATATGTCCCGTACGTGTCATCGTTGAGAACTAATATAATAAGTACACCCCCGTCATTAGTCTTAGCAATCGTGTACTTTCCTTCGAAGGAATTGTCCAGCAGGTGGCATGTTTTCACTGACTGCAGACACTCTGCAATGTTCACAGTTTGATTGGATTCACTGCGGATGAACTGAAATGTGATTTCATTGCTCGATCTACATTCAGTGGCATAATGTTTTGATTGTAACAAAACCATGTCTCCAGCCTGAAATGTAACTGAAACGAAACACATTTAGGTATGACACCGCTGGACATAATACATGTTGGGTACATAACACGTTCTATAAATACTTGAGCATATTTATTTATAGCTATGAATATAAACGGATCAATTGGGAATCACGAGGCATTGATATTCATTAATAAATCATTTTCGATGTATCGTTGTTTGTTTACCAACGATTTGGAGTATTGATTGATGCGTAGGTATTAACGCCCTCGTGGTTTAATAGCCACGCATCAGAACGATAAAGAATTATTATTGGCCGATAAAGAACGATCAGGCGAAAAGCATTTCTATTCTAACATGATCAGACACATATTTTTTTGTAATGAGAACTGTTATTAACTAGGCTGCTCTCAGAATCGGGACTACTGTTTGCGTTGTTTATTGGGTAGTTTAACAACGATAATTGTGTTCATTGTCGATAAAACATCACTAAATATCATATGGCAGAATGGTTTATACATTAAACAACCGAGACTACATGAGCTGTATACATAAATTAAAATATAAATACGCAACGACTCTCTAATTTCATAACACAACCACACCTAGTTAGTGTACACAAGTGTCACATATGTATGTCTTATGTTCTATCTTATTCAAATGTGTACACGTTTTCCACACGATCTACCACAACGAAACGGGTAGGTCGGATGCAGAGAAAAACTATTAGCTTTTGTTTTGTCGTTTTCGTGAGTAATATGCTTAAACATTACATTAAACATTACCGGCGTGATTCAGGCCACACACGAGCAGGAGACACAGCAACGTCATCTGGAATGGATTTTGTATTTACATAACTGTACAATTATTTAAAGCGGCGAATAAATTTCACGCATTCTTGAAAAACGGCTTATTCACGCGGTCTTAAATTGAAGCGCTCTTGTATTTGTAACGATATACTACGGCCAAACTTGCTGTTGGAAAATCTATGCTAAGTTCGGGTCGCGAAATACGCAAAAATATACTAGACAAAATATACATTTATTTTACACTAAGCGATGCTTGCAAAGATAATAATCAATGTATAAACTTGTACTTGAATTTATCGTCGTCTTTATGCAAACAACCGTAAAAGTGATTCATAAAAGATGCTGGCCAGAGAAACGTAGGAATGCTAACTCTTAGTGCATGATGGATTGTAAATCCAGGAAGAAACATCTTTGCAAATGGAAGTTTATATGATGGATTAATGCGTAAGCCAGCAACCAAAATGTATTATATACCATATACTAATAATAATCACTTGTTTGCTAAAGGGCACATGTACTATTGTGTACACCCGTCCATGTCTGTGTACATTATAATGTAGTTTTCAGTCTACGGACCGACATATTTAAGTAGAACATAACTTGAAACGTGCGGGGAGGGTACACACAAAACTAGAGTGAGATAGGAAAACGGGGAGTACACTACACAAATCACTATGCACAATATGTACGACGTATTTTCATTTTTCATAATGACTGTTAAAACAAGTCTGCATAAGCAGTAACTGATTCATAAGACATATTAATACTATGTTCAATTGCGTGTCTGCATACGGAATTCTAGCACTGAAAGGTAGACTGTCCAACAAGATATATATATATATATATATATATATATATATATATATATATATATATATGCAAGTTATGTAATAATAGCCACTGTATATAATGATCAACTGTCATTCGTTAGTGTTTTATTATGCATCTCAAACACATTTAAATGACATTAAATCAAACTTTCAAAATGACAGATGACGCTGAACAAGAAACTGATTTACTGTAATCACTCAAAATGTTGTGACACCCTTTACATCTGATAGAAATTATTTTTTACGTGACTGTTAATTTTGGGACAGTTGGACAATTTGATTTTCCCTGTTTATAAATTGTGGGGTATTGTGTTCCAAATTGGCAATTTAGTGTCGATTTCCGTCAAATCAGCAATAATAATTTGCCATCTAACTGTTATTCACTGGCACCGATGCATTGCAATGAAATAATTTGCAAACTGTAAAAGTTCTGAATGCTTATGTGGATATCCCATATTACAGTGTTTCATGGCAGCTGACCCCATCAATGTGGCCCCTTGTCGGCGTGTCATAAATTTTCCCTGGGGCAAAGATCTATATCCACCGTGATTTGCTTGTTTAATATGGATTAATATACACACCCATTACGCAAAATCGAACCTTAAGGAGAACAATTGTGTACCTTAATTGGAGATTCTAAATATTGGGACAAATTCAAAGCAGTAATTATTTATGCTTCTAAACATTGGGACAGCAACAGTTATAATTATTTTTTAAGTGTCTCAACATATATAGTAATTACGGTATATAGATTTATAATTATACTTTATGTTTGCTCGTGTAACAAGCTAATATATTAATAAATTAAATGTAAGACATCGCTACATTGGACGGGACGTGCATTGTTCTTTTCTAGAGCTGCAACGATGTAGCCATGGCACGATTCTATTTCGATTTTAAACATTACTTGCTAGTTGAATAGTTCGATTCGATTCATAATGCTTGGGGCATATCTATTAGCCATGACTTGCACAATAGTATAGGTTTTTACCTTTGTTTTCCCAATGTTATGATTAATGTGAACGTGTTTTTACCATTTTAATGACAAACGATATATAAATGTATACAATAGAATTAAATTGAAATTTTTTGGGTTTATGTACATGTATATACTCGAACTATGCCATTTAAATTCCATATATCGACACATCAACACAATCGTTGCACCTCTATGCTTTTCTGTGGGCATGGTTGTTTATACTCACAGGTGGATACGTCATTTACAATGACGTGTCGGCAAAGTTACATACTTACGCATTATTGTCCACTAGTCCAAATACCAGTTTTTGAAAGACTGTCAGCGCCTACATGCACACATTCTTAAATGCTTTGCCCTCATTGTTTAGGTCAACTACGGCACCATAACTATTCATCTCAACTTTGAATGAGCAGCTAGACAATGTATACGCATGTGTCATATTTATACTAAAAAGACAAACCGCACTCTATGTTTATGTAGGGCAGCCCTTTGCATACACTCATATTTTGTTTTCAAACCAAGACATTCATGTAAAATGTGGTTCAGACACATTAGGAAATCATGTATACTGTATTATCGCAAATATTTCTTTGACATTATTCACATACATATAAATATTAACACAATGTATCCCCAGCTGCATCAACAGAAGATAACTCTTTTGAACAGCTCAAATAACTCGCTTTAAAATATGACACATTAGGAATTAGGAATTTGTGCATGAAGCATTTCTTATTAAGCTTCCGTACTTCTACTGTCTATGTCCCCATCTCATTGCCAGAAATGCAGAAACGCACTAAAATATATAACATGTGTGCATTAGTTGAATAACTTATGTAAGTTCGGGTTAATAACTTGCGTGCCAGCAGTACAAACGGTAAACTTTATATTTTCTTCCATTAAAGTAAGCTGGTACAATGTATTATCAGAAAAAAAAAGTTATTAAAGCCTGCACCATGCTTAAATAATATTCGCGTTCAGAACAGTTGTACGTGTATAGCGAGAGACGTAATACATTACGTGAATGTACTATCAAAATACAATAACGTAGATGTACTCTACATGTATGTGGTCACGTTTGCATTTAGATAATTATTTGGTAACCTTTTCACCACTGACATTTGTTACATGTTAAAATAAGCAAATTTGAAAAGAGGAATAATTTAATGTAGAACAAAACAACAGCGTCAATAAAACAGCACTCACTTTTAAGCACTTCATTTTACAGCCAAGAGTCATAAGCAATCATCTTCTATGTAAATGACCCTGTAAAATAAGAGCAAGGTAACTACACCAGATAAGCCCACATACAAACACATACTACTCGTGTTTAGACAACATACAATAAAATTCAAACATGCCCTCTCGTAAATATCTACGATGTTATTTCATTAAAATGATCATATATTATTAGTATACGTGATCAACATAGAGTAATTAGTAATAGGTTATAGAATGTAGTCATATCAATCAAATATTTAACCTGTGTTCTAATGGTGTATACAAGTTATGAGAGTCGTTGTCATATTTACGTACATTTTGACTTTATGATATCAATAATAATAATTCTAAACTATATAATCTCATTATATTCAAACTAATTCGCATTTATATTATGAAATGTGAACGTCAATGTCAATTAACCTGGGGGGTGGGGGGATGCACTGGGTAGAGATGTTCATCAATGAGAAGTGCAATAGTTGAGCAACTGTATATTCGTACAATACACATGGATAATGCAAATGTGTATGCATGTGTTCTGGCGTCATTTAAATAATATCGCATTAATTGTAATTTAATCATCTTGGTAATGTTGCTGAATTTTGTAAACAGGACCTTTTGGCTCCATCCAGCATACATGTATACCTAATGTAAATACATGCAGTAGTTTCTACATAACAACGAGTGGCCAATTAAATAATATCCAAGATTAAGTTGAACTTGTAAAATGATTAGAGACTAGGGTACACTTATTTATTAAAAAAGGGTATGTTTCATGTTTTCAAATACAAACAACATTTTGTCAACGAGATTAGCATACTTCACTAAAAGAGCATTCAATTTGTTGTTATTATTGCCAATGCAACAAGTTGTATTGCTTTAAATTACCAAGCTTAAAATGCCACTATAACATACATTTATTTGAAATGAATACTTTATACATAAATAAACTTCTCAAAGAGAGGACTTTCTATGCCTTGTTCATAACAAGTATACGAAAAGCAAGACCTTGTTACAGAAAAAATACTGGTATGAAAAACAATTAACGCAATCTACACCTTAACTGCAATTAGAGATCAAAATTGTTTCCATGTGATTTTTTGTAGCGTTGCATTAAACGGAATGAAAGCAGAAATATCCAGTTATTAGACTAATACTAAAAGTAAACATATCAAGCGATACATTAAATTAGATACTTTTGTAACGATACAAATATCGTATCGATAAAGAGCAATGCGGAACGTATTACAACTTGCACTGCAAATGCAACTGGTTAACAGCAGGAAGTGTATTGCACACACACACACACACACACACACAAAACTAATGTAATGTTCCGGATTGTAGTTTTGGAAAATCAGTGATATTGCCAAATCCAAAAGAAAACACATATACTATTATGATAAACACGACACAATCATACCTTTTTGAAACATTGAATTAGTTTAGCTTATATTTACACTAGCTTTTAACTTTAAAATCAAATTGCTGTATTGATATTGTTATGTATTATATTAGCAAATTGAGTTTTAAATGTTATAATTGTGTATTACAATAAAACCATACATGATTAATACAACTTAAAGTTGTAAAGACAATCGCATGCAAACTAAATACGCTAAAACGAACAACGTCCCATCGTGTATGCGTTTACATGTTTAACTATGACTTAATAACATGTTCATCTTTGACTATTTTAGACTTGTTTTATTTAGTTAGCATAATTTTAACTCGATCTAATTATACATTTTTATTTAAATCGTAATATTTTAATGCTTTTGATTGATAATGTATAAAAGATCCATGCAGATGTTTATATTCATATCTAAGAAGCTGCATGCGTCATCGTTCCAAAATTCTACAATACTGTCCCTTTAAGCTTATTTTATCATGATTGACATAATATCAATCGCCTTTATGTGTATACATCGCTTCATCTTTTTTTTACATTGTGCAACATAGACGGTTAAACGTTTTAAATATCAAATACATGCACATTGTTACAGTGGTTTACATAATCATTGCAATTGCATAACACATGTTTAACTGTTAAATGACATTATTTAACACAAACGAACACGCGGTGTGCTTAGTAGCTTGTAAAGTGCTTGTAAATACACCAATGTAAAAACCCCACAAACATTGTATTAAACATAGACAAGTGCCATCAAATGCGTTTAAGCACTAACATAAACACACACAAACAAACGTTTAAACAATTTACGGTTTTGTTTTTAATATGTAGTTGGATTAATATAATTTACATTCGGTTTTATAATGGGGTTTTAGCTGTTGTTTAAATCAAAGTCGATTGTTACCTTTACCTTTGAGTTATACTACAGCCATAACGTGAACTGAATTACACCTACACCAAAGATAACAGAGATTATTTAAATAAGAGAATAAGAATATGTCTAATTATAGAAACAACTCACGTGTATATCCAGACAGCGATCGATACATGTAGTGCCACGCGATATTGATCAAAACGCAGCATGGGAGATCAGTGCACATGTACCGAAGAGGCTAATCTACACTAAAATATCGCATCGCGTTTTTTTAAAATGAAAGTATTAAGTTTTCTTATCGCGCTTTATAAGAAGATCAACTTAAAAACCACTCAACGAATTGCTGTATGTGAACTAAAATATCAGAACAATCTGCTTGTGAAAATAGAAGTATACTCTTACTTACATGTTAACATATGTAATAAAATGTATTCACTTACTTAACCATAATTAATAAAAAAAATATCAACTTATTTAAATCTAAACAGTACAAAGTATACAGTTAGTTAATCATAACTAGAAATATATACTTTCTTAATTATAAACTAATACGACGTATTCACGTACTCGAGTAATTAAACAAAAATCTATTCATATATTTAACCATAATAAATAAGAAGTATTAATTTACTTAAACAGGCCTAACAAGAAGTAATCACTTACTTAATCATAATTTCATAAAAAATATAGACGCTTACTGAAACAGTATTAAGAAGAAAACAGATACTTAATCACAATTCACATCATTGTTGGTTTAATGTACATACAGGACACATGAAACAAATGAAGACATGCCTACATTGGTCAAAAATACATACTTCATGTATATTACTGTGATATACAACATGTTTCTTCAAAAATCATACACGTAGCCATTATTCGAAACATTTATAAGAATATTCACAACCATGCATGAGACAAGAGGCAACAAATGTTCGTCCACATTCATACAACTATGTTGTTAAACTATGTTGAAGTGACACAAATATCTGGTTATTTTTAATTTAAGCTAACCTAAGATGAACGAAGTGTTTCTTCAACAATGCATCGGTGTTGCCGTGAATACTAGAAAATTCATTTCCAAAAGCAGACAGTGGTATAGAATGTAGCCCAGTTGGGCACGTGCGTTTGTCTTACCGTTAAAGAATCTGATGGACAGGTGTCAATCTTGCAAAACAACATGTTAATGTTTGAATTTCATTCGCGCTGTCTCAAAATGAAACGTGTTTCATTGTAAAGGCGGACTGTTCGATTTTGCTCGAAAATTATCATGGAAAACCATCCATTGATTGTAATGCTGTCAGTATACTTTAATGATTAATCTTGAGAATAACTTATGTTAAACAATTGCGTATTAAGAGATAAATTCAAAACTTAAATAATACGTTGCTGCACAGCAAACTATTAAATACATGTATGCACAGCGTCTAGACGAGTCAGATCTGTTGATGACAGGTGCGCATGTCTTATTGTCTCATTCAAAACCGAATGTTGCCGTTGATGTATGATAAACGGGTCTGTATCGACAGAAAATACAGTTTTGCATGTTTCAATTAGATTATTATTGTTTTCTATGTTGACGTATATTTATGTCATATAAAACGCTTTGTTGTAATGTTGTAAGTGGTTAACAAAAGATACATGAAATAAATATATAAAAACCAGACAGTCACTTTTTACAGGGGGGGGGGGGGGGGGCGAGATCGTAAAGTGAACTCTGGCTACCTTTAAGTGAGGCAAAAAGCAGCTGGTGCTCAAGATGGCCAGTTTTGAACAAATTCTCAATGTATTTTCTATGGTTCGTACAATTTGTTTTTCCGCTTTTCATCCCAAGAATATGCTCATGTTGTGGCCCAATATTCTATGTAATGACGTGTTTTATTTCAAGACTATAACTGTTCATTATAAAAAGTTATTTACGGTATAGTGTGTGCAGGTATGTTGTTGACTTGAACTGACATCTTGTTTTCGCATTTTTAATAGTTTGAGGACAATTTCATACCATTTTATGACTATCAGTAAACAGTATGAATATTTGCTCTAGAAGTGTCAAACTTGGTTTTGTGTAAGAGTAAGGCTAAACTGCATATCGATAGTCATAAAATGGTATGAAATTTTCTTCAAACTATTAAATGCGAAAAAATATTGTGTGATCTACAAGTCAACAACATACCTACACACACTTTACCTTCCATAACTTCTGTATATGAAAACTTAATGTTTTGAGACAAAACACGTGATTACATGGAATATTCGGCCACAACATGAGCATATTCTTTGGATGAAAAGCGTAAAAATAATGCAGTACGAACCATAGATAAACATCCAGCATTTGTTTCAAAACCGGCCATTTGGAGCACCAGCTGTGTGTTGCCTCACTTAAAGGTAGCCAGAGTTCACTTTACGATCTCCCCACAGTTTTTAACAAGTGTTTAAAAAATCGTTTGATTGATCTTACAAATTAAAGTGTACCATTTTCAAGTATGTGTTTGTTCATTTCTACCCGTGATGTCAGTCAGATACATGTATATAGATACTGCAGTATAATGCGAACTTAATATATCCGTTACAGAATGAATAGGTAATCCAGCTCGTTCATATGACATTCAAGCCCATTTGATCGTCAACACGTGATTAATACATTAAACTTCACTATGAGTGCACTATGACATAGTTTTAAATTATATGAACTGACAGAGTCTGCACATCTAAACATCATGATCTTGAATATGCAGTGCAATACATTATATAATCGCTTGCACAAATGAGGTGAACTCCATCAGTGTTTGACTTTTCGATGATCTTAGCAATACATATACTTTTTTAGAGTAGTTTTTAGTACGAGCAGTACGACATTTGTGTCGTTACACGGAACTATTTGCAGCATTAAGCATATTGTGGTTAGCATTATTATCTTCTTTTCAACCCAGTTCCTGTGTCACGAACTTGCACTTCCAAATTGTTCACGTTTGAATGTAAGGAAGAAGGAAACTTAGAAGGCTTAATATATCATGATCCGTGTTGAGTTTTCAAGTCGCAATAGTAACCATAACAAAGAGACATAAATTTCTCTGGATCTGTAATGATTATCTTTTAGATTCTGGAAAGTAATTTATATTTACATTAAAAAATGACAAAGATTGAACTAGGTTTTGTTTGCTCTTTTTGCGATTGGTAAGTGTATTTGCTATTGATTTTTCATAAATATTAATTTGTCTTCACAAATTATAAGCATGTACCATATACGCAGAGGCAAACTTTTATACACCAGTCATAGTGTCGCCTCGTTTAGCTACGTTCCGCAACGTTGAACGCTGTAGGTACGTAGTTGAACGTGTCTGTAATGCGCCTCTACGCGGCACAAGTTGGATTGTACGAAGTTCAACGTAAACGACGATTCTGAATGTTGAATTTGTTCAAAATACTGCTACGTTATACCACACCGAACTTATACTTAGCGATACACGTGACACAACGTGAAACAGCTTAGCCTGTATGTAGCATAATGAGTGCGTAATGATGCGTTATGCGCTACGTTTAAATAACGATACGCCTCGCATCACTCTCGTAATTGTTACGCTAAGCTGCGCTGTGTACTGCGGTCTTCCAGCAGCGCTACGTAATGACGCGTTATGGTACGTTGTCAGATTTACATCAGCGTAGCGATAGCGCAGTAACTACGTAGTACAAAGAGGCGCAGCGTAGTAAAATATGATGGCAACTTGGCAGAACGTGAGTGTCAGATACGTACTAAAACGGCGATTAACAACAATGTAACTTGACACTATGACTGGGCAATTACGAACTAATCAAAACATTACTACGATTCTTACCATACGTAGTTTCTCACCGTCAATTTGTATAGTGTGTACACTATTTTAAAGATGTTTCACACAATTACATTCAGATATTGTATAAGTTTAAGTTGAATGTGTGTGTGCATGTTTATATACATATATTGACATAAGAGTGTACATATATTTACATAAGAGTGTGATCCATTGTATTTGAATATTTGATTTTGATTTAATATGGGACATGTAATCTTATGTTGTGTTCATTTTACAGCATTGTGCAAGACACGTATTGACATCAGAGTAGTGAGTCCTGCCACACTGGAATTGTCCTGCTTTGGGTCCGAGACAATATTTTATCTTTATAGAAAGCTATTACACGATCACAGTTGTGATAATGCTGCTCAAATTGTCAATAAATACAACGTATGTGAAACCAAAACAAAGCTATCTCCATCAGAAGTACACTGCAATTGTATGAAAGCACACGTTGTGTGCAATATATCTGAGGCCGGGAAGACATACCAATGGAAATGTGCAATAATCAAAGATGGTATTATTAGTTACAGCGGTATTGTGAATGATTACTAACCCGGTATGTTCGTTGTTCTTTTTCATATTATTTTCTAATACAAATAAGTATTTAGTATAGGCGAAAACTAATCAGATTAACTAACAATGTTTCACTAGAACATCTGGGACAGTTGCTAGTTGTGTGTTAAAGCCTCATTTAAGGTGACAATTGTCAAATTTATATTAAACAATTAAAACATGTCTGGTAAAATTGTATTCTTGTATGTGTAAGCTTATATTATACCCAACGTCAGGAAACTAGTTGACTTTTGAATACCGTTTAAAATAAAAACACCGATCCTCCAAGAAAACTGTTTATAAACACTTGCTTTGTTTATTTGCTGGTGTGGTGATTTTCACAAGTTCCATGCTTTTCATGAATAACTGTACTGTTAACAGTGATGTCATTTGTCATAAACTGGATAAGTCATTTTGAGGGCCGTCTCTGAATCGTTTTGTACAGTATTTGCTTAGAAAACCCATGTTGCTTTGTGTATAATTACCTTTGTTTTCTCAATGAGTTGTGCCAATGTCTTTATTCAATTCTAATACTAGTATAGGTTTATTAGACGACCCTCGAAATTGAAACACTTCACTGACCACAATAACTGGATTTGTCCATGCAAAAATCATGCATAGGATTTGCATTCCTTTTACGGGAAACTAGGACACCAAATGTCTTTAAATGTAAACAATCAAGTGGAAATAAAAACTAGTTTTAAGAAAATGTAAACTAGTTTTTGGTCATAATGTTTATTGTATGTGTTTATTAAATCTTGGTTAAATATAAGTGGTTGTCTTAACTTGCAGCACCTTGTGTGTGCCTTTAAACAATATACCAAAAGATTCAAGTTCTTCATCTCAGCGTTACGCTTTACGAATTGGTATTGGTATTACTAGTAAGTTTTCCGTTGGCTCTTGAATGTACGAGTGCACATTGTAATTTAATTTGAATTTATTGGTAAAGTACTACATACAATGCGTCACTTAATTTATGTTTTTTTGCAGTGTTAATAATATAATGTTTCATGTTTCCCTATTGTAATATGAACAAAGTCGTGTAATTGTTTTATGGATGAAGTACCCGAAAATAATACATTGGCATACATGTACCTGAAAATAATACACTGGCATAATACAATGCTAATATATTTATTATCGAATATATATCAAGCAACGCTGAAACTACCACACAGTCAATATTAACTCAAGCCCATGCCAACAATAGAAGCTGTTTAAACAATTCGGGTTATATGTCGGATAACGTTACTAACTCGTATATCGATGGTAAGTATATTGGACGGCATTTGTAAATAAAAGTTCCCATTCAACTTCTTTGAAAATAATGTTTAGATAAATAAGAAATAATACATGTGAATTTTGGTCTAATAATAATTTCTTAATAAATTCATAATATATTATTTTATTGTAATACAATAATTGATTGCATGATAATAAACTACAATGACGAGACCTGCATTACAATTTAATATGCATTAAAATAAAATATAGTTGTTGACATAACTGTACCAACACAACCCATTTTATAAACAAATGTAACGGAAGTTCCTACACACAATTTCACGACGATGTTAATGGAAAACACAGAAACTGTTCGCAACTCTTCTGTCTGGCACTACTACGGTAAAATACGAGATTTTGTCAAACTATTTCAATTACAAATGACTTGACATGTTATGGTAATATTGCGTAACACAAAACATTACACTGCATTACTATGCTCGTACACGCATATGGCACACTGTAAGCGTAAGCTGTGCATTACTTTTTATAGAAAATATCAAATGCGTTCTCTGCATGCATACTTTGAAAAAATAAATAAATACAAATATCGATTTGTTTGACATAAAGAAAGACATTTTATCATCATCCGACAGAGAGTTCATCGACGCTACTTCTATATCGCTGAACTGATAATAATATGTGACGGTGTAAGATGAGAAATGCAGAACGTAGTTCACTTTCTAAAGAACCGAAATTTACATTTTACAAAATATTTTAATATTTGAGTGAATGACGAAATACGTTTTCTACAAATTACTTTAGTTTCTGTGAAAACATTAACCATTGCCTTGGCCGGGCCACTAGCTTTGTTTTACATTGGACTTGTAGCCTGCTACATTCGAAGAAAACTGAACTCCTGCCGAAAACAAACAGCAGGTTAGTAACCTCTCTCATACCGTATTATATTTATTATTGTTTTGTTATGACTTTGCGTGTTTGTGTTTATTTGAGTGTGTGTTCATTACATGTTTGTGCTTCGGTTACTTTTGTTTCATGTATCGCTTGTTTATTCGCTTGTCTGTCATTCTGTACCTTGATCAAATGTGTGTGTTGCGTTCAATTTAATTACAAATCTTACTACATAACTATTGGGAGTTTAAAAACGTTAAACAAAATATTTGACAGACACCATTTAAGAACAAGCAGTTACGAATGTAAACGATGTTGAATCCGAAATAACTGAAGAACGTGACAACATCACTGCTGCTGATGGAACGCTTGGTAATTAATTGCATTTCCAGTGTATTTCCTGCGGAACATAATGTTTTAAAAAACGACAGAAACACTTGCATTTATATCGTCCAGAACTTAGTTATATCTGACACGTTTCATACATTATAACTCCATTAACACTGTTTAGTAAGTATATACAAGTGTTAAGGTGCGATTATTTTGTGTTTTGCTTTGTTGTATTTGCTTTATTAAATTAATATGTTTTTCCCTTTCGTAGTTGGAATGAATGATGCAATTTCAAACTTTGTCTTACAGAAGCCGGTGCACATTGCAGTTGCTAGGAATTCGATTGATTATTTTGTTAACTGTATATATATGGATAAGCATTGAACAGTAACGTGGCTATTGACAAATGCATCTTTATAAGTTGTTTCAAAATGTTGTGGTAAACATTACCTTTCTCCTATACTGTTCACATCAGAAAACCTAACTCATTATTTAAGACACCTACTCGTATTGGGTCCGAATCTGCAACACAGGAGGGTACTATCGATGATGATTCGACTTATAGCACTGTCGGCGAAAGATCCCTGGATACATTCGGTAAATCATCATGTGTTTTGCCTTTAAACCACTTACCAGCTTCGCAAAAGTACATGCGGGCTAAGCTATCGAAATGACATCAGGACAGCCTAACAACGTTTGACATTCGTAGTGAAACTCATTTCCAGATATTTTAACGGACTTGAATATAATGTGAATATGCAGTGCTTAACTTAACGCGTAATGTGTGTAAACTTATTTTAGAATTATTAATACACATAAAAATACACATTTATAACTTATTTGATGTTCATTATGTATGTGTGTTCATATTTACACATGTATACATATTGTTAAATATACATTGCTTTTATTACGTAGAGATTGAAACAAATTATATTTACGCGTCATTAGCGGATGCATTTACATTAAGTAAAATACATAACGTATCACAAACCTATTTTTTCATGAATTCGTTACCTTTTGACTGCAAGTTTTTTGCTTGCTTTTTTCAGTCTTAAAACAAGTGTTTGCATGCAATGTTGCTATGTAGAACATGCGTGAATGAAGATATTCTTGGACGTTGATCTCAGCAAGTGACCAATTGCCTATACAATACTGGACACCGCCTTGGAACTGTCAATGCAAAGCATTGGGGGTTTAAACCAGTTTAAAGGCATGCCAAACCTCATACATAGCCCATATTAAATCACTTAATAGGGAAAATACACAATGGAGAAAATTACACAACAGACACAAATACACCATAAACGATTAAAGCTGGGGTCACCGCCTTGGAACGGTCAATGCAAAAACACATTGGGGGCTTAAACAGGTTTAAAGGCATGCCGAACCTCACACTTAACCCAGAATTAATCACAAAACACGCACTTGTAAATAAATATTAACCTAATAGCATTGCAATTCAAATTAAATAGTAATAAAAGTTAATATTAATTCAATTTAATGACAATTTAATTACTCCATGGTTAAATGTTCACCATAGCAACATAATTGCAAGCCGAAATACGTGGTGTAAAACGAAAAGATTACATAGATTGGTTGTATATGTTTACTATTTATAATTAAAATAATTGAACTAGCAGTTTAATATTAAACTAAAACGTTCATTACTGCATTACTGCATAAATAGAAAATGAAAATTTTTTAATTCTACAAACACGTTAATCAAATACCAAATATCATATTTTGGTGTACATGTGCCATAGACACTTACTTGTTAATCTGTTATAACGCGTTTTAGGATAGGTTTTAAAGCTGTTACTGTTTAAATTAAATCGATATATATATATTTAAAGTTGTTTACCCAACGAGAATATATAATTATTTACAGTTAAAAGAAATTGTATTTCAAAAACTAACAGCCAAGTGTTACTGAGAATCGACACATTATACCCATTTGATTAATGAGACTGTATCAGTTTAGAAATAACGTTTTTAGCATCCAATTTAGCATATTTACACTTCTTTCCGTTTTAAAACATCACTATAAAATGATGGGTGATACTCCATTAACCAATAACGATTTTAAGAAGACATCATATCGAAAAACCAAACTTAAGTTTTTTTTTTTAAACACATAGTAACTTTTTGCGTAGTTCATGAAACAAAAATCCTTGTTTTAATAATTTCTTAGTTAGAGAAAGGTTACGTCTGTTGAAATCATTTATTCATGAACAGGCTCTGGCATAACGAACTAACTGGGAAATATAAATGCCATACGAAGGACTCTTATGAATGTTACCATCTAATAAAGGGACATTAACGATATCAAAATTGAACTCATCACGTTTTTCATGCAGACTAGCTTCCACTTTGTTTGTATTAATCGTTAGACGTGTATCTAGAATTGTAGCATCGGTACTCGAAGAACTGTATTTAATTATTGTAAGTTCTCGCGGGTATATTATTTGGATATATTTTTCAAAAATGAGGGTTATCTTTATTTAGCACGTCATCAATATATCTACTAGTTTTGTTCAAGCTTTGAATTAAACTTAACTGTCTTTCTTTAGACAAACTAAGCATTAAATCCCTTTCATAGAATAATACAAATAAATCTGCTATAAGGGGTGCACAATTACTGAACATAGGAACCCCTATAATTTGCTTAAACATTTTGCAATTGAATTTAACAAATAAATTGTCTAAAATAACATTGAGAGCAGAACATCAATCTAGACAAGTCCGAATAACATATTTATCTAATACTTCATTAGTGAAGAATGCTGTTTTGTTATTAACAGCTAAGTAGGCACATTTTTCTTTTGCAAAAGTTTTTTCAATGAGCGTTACAAGCTTATCTCTAATAAGATTGTGCGGTAGCGTGATGTATAAAGTTGAGAAATCATGTGTACTGAAGTGCGATGCTGTAATATTGCTATATTCAATTTTCGAAATAACTTCAGATGAAAATTTTATTGACCAAAATAAGTTAACATGACTATTTTCATAAACCTTACTGCTATATTTAAGTATATGATTTCGTACTGCACTCAGTCCAGCAGTGAGATAAATTGAGATTTGTTTTGTTGTACAAGAAACATAATTTGCAATAAAACGACTCGTAATATGGAGTTTAATGAAGCTTAGGCATCCAGTACCGATATGGTATCTTCAAGTTATTACTTTTAATTTTAACATTTAATTTGCTGCACTCCGTAATGTGTTCGGATATGATTGCATTATACTATTTATTAAATTCAGTATATGATAACTTAGTAACGCGTTATCCTTATGGTACCGTATATCATGTTGCTATAACAATGTTTATATATATTATGAATATGATATGCTTTATTCTTACAGAGGAAACCCTCTCGATACTGCTACGTAAGTATTTACCCAATGAATGTCGTAACCGGTTAACAATATATATACAATACAACATGGTCCGATGTTTAGGCTGCTATCATACTATGCATATCTTACACCAATTTGATTAAAACGATATCGTTGCAGGCTGCAGCAAAACAAACGTTTGTCGTGATTTTTCATATGAACATTCGCGACTATTGATGTGTTCCGACTATAAACACAACAATACCTTTCATACATCAACTGTTTCTTCACGTAAATGTCGTACGAGTGTTATACTGCAAATCAAATGGTATATTCTATTAATGTGACAGTCCTGTTTTGAATCCTTACTTACTTTTAGAGCGTTGCAGGGGCCAAATTACGTTACGGCGACTTCGGATGGGTATTCGTATAGTGTTGCCAGCAAATTGGACACTTCTACAGGTATATTCTATTAAGCAAATATTCGTTTGAAAAAAGGCAACATCGTATTATCTTAACATGAATTGATTGCCGTAATTAGCAAGATGGCAGGCTAGGGAAAATTTATCTGCATTAATGTTTCAATCCTTTCATTGGTTTATGGCAAGAAGACTTTCAAACTGTCCCCCAATAGCCAGTGAATATATAAACATGTGTCCTATTATCATAAACCTTACTGCTATATTTAAGCATGTATAAACTTATCATGTATAAACTTCGTATGTATTAAACTTATCATATAATTACTGACACATATATATTTCAGGTGCAGAGACATCGGTAGAACAGATGTAAGTATGGCTACAAGTTTTACTTGCACAGCGTATGTAATTGTTTGATTGGATTAAGTAATTACTGATAAATGTAAAACAATGGTTCAGCTGCAAAAATTGAATGCAAACATCTTCGTGTCACAACATTATATGCTTATTCTTATTTCAGAAAAACACTGTATTCGGATTATGCGGATGAATATCCATATAGCATTGCCAAGTAAATGTTATATGCATTTGGGTCATACATTACGCGATGTCGAAGCCAAGACCCGTATGTAGTCTACTTGAGGCAAAATAATGTACGATGTTACTAGGTTTTCTTTCCTGCCTGTGTAGCTGCACATGTATTTTGGTTTGCAAAATGTTATGTATGTACGTTAAGTTGCTAGTGTAAATATGTTTATATAAACATGTATGTCTCGTTATTTTAGTAGCACGCGATAATTTATGATGTATCGTTGGACACATGGCGATTATGTTTGAAATAAAATAATAAGACCAGTTGTGTTGTTAGAAACTCATACAGTTGCAGTCGATGTGTATTGGAAATGCATTTGTTTTCTACTCAGATGTTCAATTTAAAGCAGTAATAATGTATGTTTTCTGAATGTTGAGTACATCTTATACATATCAGAACTGTATCAACTCTAGACTGACTGTATATGTTTATGATTTACTTGACAACACCAAACCTTTAACTATAAATACTGATGCATGTTGACTACGTTTTTTTTATGTGTATGTCGTTACATGTACTTCGATTTTGATTGTTATCAAAGTAAAGTGCTATCCCTATGTATCCTTCTTATTTTCTTACTTATGCATGTATAGAACCCATTTAAGGGATACTGGCTGTTTTAATGTCATGTTTTGTTATGGAATTATGGCCTAAATGTGGAATATGATACTATGAGAATGTATTAATAGGACAGTTCACGACTCTTAAGTATAACTCACACCACTTGTAATAAGCGTATACAGTTAGATCTATAGGTATGTAAATACGTTGGTGCATGCATACCTACATTGCATATTCTAGACACGTCACACATTTTCAGAAATACCCATAGTTACATTTCACAAGAACAAAACTTACAGCATGTACTATTTAATTATGTTGATAAGAGGTGACACTGCAGTAGAAAACGACATATGGTGCTTTATTAAAGGTAGGTGTTTGAAACGTGTTTAAATTATTATGTATGTTCAAGCATACAAACATTAAATAACGATACAAATGCAATATAGAATATATAATGCATTTATAACTGAACAAACAGTTAACGGTGTGCACAACTGTTATGATGCATATGTAAACACATAACGTCGTTTTTACGGACGTTATGTATGATAACAATTGTTACATTTAGAAAGAACACGTAAAACGATGTATATAATGAATGTGTAAACATCATTAGACAAAATAGAACCTCAATCTGCGTCGTCTCTCGTAAAAAGAGAAAATACTATAAAACATAAGTATCATTAATTTACGGCAAATGATCATGGTCTGTACTGCGATGTACATACATGTAGCACACACAAACAAAATGACAGAAAAAATATTCAGAATGAGATCATATCGCACTGGTAAATATCTGATTAAGGCCCATGTCTGGCTCAGAACGCATCAGATCTGCTGATTTATATAAGAACACTGCATATTATTTTCATCTAGACCTAAACAATTTAAACCGCATTCAGATCTGTTGATTTGTATAAAAGCACTGCATATAATCTAGACCTAAACAATTTACTCGCATTGATGCAGAGATATGTTAAACACACGTTAATGTACGTTGACTTTGTCAAGCAGGAAACATGTTGTTTTTTTAATTCGTTGTCATAAAATGACTAGTCAACAATCCAAGCACTTGTCTCCATCAATTACAGCATACTTTGTGTTTCGGTTGCTTATTACGAGCGAATCAACGAGGAATATGATCCACGTATCACAGTTCACAAAAGTAAGAAAATTTCACGCACATCATTCATATATATATATATATATATAATTGCAACTGAGTTGTACTCAAATATCTTGAAAACCTTTCATGTAATAACAAAATTGCTAAATGAACTATGTGTTAGCTGACGATATCACGGAGAATACGAATGATGATTCGATTCACTTAGTTACCTTTCTTTCCAAACGAGTTCATTTCGTTAAATCCAATATTTCGTGTTATTCCATACTCGCGTCTGTCGCACCGGATCTCTATAATATAAATGTGGCAATACCAATAGTGTTAATGTAAAAGAAATGGTTGAAAAAGACTATTGGGTGACACGAATAACATGAACATCAGTTTTACTATTTCGAAGTTTACAAAATATGTTAATTATAACGAATAACATGGATATGTACAGAACATAACGTATCAAAATACATTCTAAAATAATTAATGACGTTCTATAAATTCCTAACATGATAAAGCATTTTAAACCATGACAAACACGCTAAATATAAAACAAACGCATACAATTAAAACACCACAATGAATAGCAGCAGTAGTAATTGACGTGTGTGTGTGTATTGTTAGCAAAATATGTCATACAAGTACCTTGGTTATATCTAAAGCACACATTCGAATTAAAACGCATGCCAACATAACGCAGAGAAGTGAACACACGACCAGTACGGTTATCATCAAAGCTCGATTGGTAACATTATCATTTCCTTCATTTTTCCGCCGCTGCTGAAATGTGCGAAAGTTTATTGTGATTTGATCTACGGTAAGCTTATTTTGTTTGAAATATATTCTTATAAGGCACTGGGCGTATTAATACTTCGGTTGAGTGTAGTTGTTTTTTTTTTAACTGTTACAGTGAATGATGTTAAAATTGTATTTACTGTATTCTGGAAAATACATTAAAAGTTTACCGTTTTCTGAAACTGTCGTTAAAAAACGTGGCGTTCTAACCGTATGATGCCACCCAATATCTATGCTAGCGAAGTTGCTTGTATTATACGTTTCAACGCATCTGTATGTTCCAAATGTATCTTTATTGGGATGAATAATAAACAACATTCCCCCGCTTCCAGTATGTTGTATGCGGTAGTGGTATCCAAATGTTGCATTAGATAGGTGGCATACTGGTATTTCTGTCAAGCACTCAGCCAAATTTAAAACTTGATTCGTTTTCTCACCAATAAATTGAAAGGTAATCTCATTGTTTGAATCACAATTTATTATTGCACACGATTTTTCAGTCAGAAAGTTCAAACTTATTAAAATATTTCCAGAAGAAACTGTTTTCACTGAAATAAAAGAAAGAACATTGCAATCATTATATAACGGCATTGTGTCAATCAATACGTAATGTGTCTATTTTGTCCAATACATACATGTACTAGCAACGAAAACAATTACATGAATTAAACATGCTATTATAATAACTTCCTTGTGGTAAATTGGATTTTATAAACAAAACATATTACAGTAACGATTGAAATCAGAAATGAAATAGTTACCTAACAAACTGAAAACAGTTGGTAGGGACCAGCAATATAAAATCTGAAAAATATGTAGTACACAATACAATAAACCACAATCGCGCATATCAAAAACGTTTATTTAAAAACATTCGATGCATCAGTATAATGTAAAATAACGAATGAGTGCGTAATATGCAAATATCATAGGCAGTAGCGGCGTATAGAAAACATTGCACCTAGATGAGAGTGATGTTAAACGAGGTCGAAGTCCTAACGCCTAAGCGCCTTCCAATTATTAGTTAATTGGGAATTTCCGGAATCACCGGTTGCTATCTGTAGGCCCACGCGCGGGCTATATTACCACGCGCGGGGTATATTACATTGCAAAGAAATGGAAAATTAAAATTACGCGGGGACGGGTATATGGGAGTTTACAATGGGAACACACATTGAGGTATTATTAGGTACACTGTTAGTAACTGAAGGTGAATGGGCAATACAGCCTAAATGATTTCATTTTATGAGAGAGAGCAGCCCCTTAGGATGTATATCTCAGTTACCAACAGTGTAACGAATATATCTCGCCGACTACATTTCACGTTTTTTTAAAATTGATATTGCTTGAAATTTAACGAAATAAATATTTACTAAATAACACGAAACACATACCATGACATCAGGAAAATAAACAAAATGGCGTCATTAGTCTGCGTCATTACACTTATATTGGGTACTGAAATTTATCCGTGCTGTATGAAAAATGCCCCATGGTCATGTGACCGCTCTTAGCCAATCGGTTAGCGTCATTTATGTAGGAGGTGATATATAACAATATCCAGAATAGGGCTTTTTATTACCCTACACTGATTAACGAAAACCTTTCAGCACACATATTAATGCATAAAAATATCAAAATCACTAATATTACCTTGAATCCCATTGCTATTGTGTACTTTTGCGTTAGTCGTGTTTCGTTTATTGGGATGAACGAGGAAAGTTTATGTAACTTCCGTTGATTGTAGAAAAAACAAACTTACACCTTTGTAACTGTTAACATAGACAAATGTGTGTAGAATATGCAGGTAATTAGCGTATCCTTGTGCGATTGGGGAGGTTGTATTTATGCAATTAACATTTAAATGTATTAGTCCAAATTATTTACCGTTAATATCTTCTACGACATGTTTAAACAATTACATCCAGATCATGATTCAGAATTACACTTTCGACAATGAAATGGGATGGTGATATACCTTTACGGATTTGTAAATAGTAAGAAATGAATTAATTGTAAAGTAATCCCGTTAATTAACAGAAAAACAAACACAGAACGCCATTAATTTATTGAGACTATACTAGTTAAACTCCTGTCGAATAAATGAAACTAAACGCTACAAATTATTATTTTAGTTTTCATCTGACAAATTCTATTGTATTTGAACAATACGTTAAACAATCAATAACCATTGTCATTTGATTGATAATATGTATTTAGTACCTCTGCTAAATCAAACATACAGGTATAATTTGATAACCATTGATTCACTCACCCGATTATGCATTTACGTATATATAAATGTCCGGTTCATTCAGCACGTCAATCAATCTAATGTGTTTTCCGTTGGTATTCACGAAGCGTTGAATTCAGATGTATCGATTGAATGATTAAAAACATTCTTAATTGCATGTTCATTGTTTGCATTCTCTTTATTATTGACAATTTCACCTTGCAGTTCAAATTAATGTCAAAGAGTTCCCAACTCAGAAAAAAGGAAAACCGAGGCAAGCCTAAAGCCATACAAATGACTAAATTGGTCAAACCCAGAATGCTCAATTTAAATTGTGTTCCTTTAGTTTCGTATGAGTATGCTTATGCGCAATATAAGTTCAGTGAGGAGACAATCGGTTTGATAAATACTGTTGTATACACAAACCCTTATCGTCCAAATAAAACTGTTCATAAATGTAAGCTGTATTTATATCGTGGATTTAAACCAAATACTTGCCGTTAGCGTTCGGCATAATGTGCGACATTCTTAATAAATATATAAATGAAGCATGAGGACGATCATTTGGTTTCGCCTCGTTCAAAAGTGTGTGTCCAATTATTAATGCAAAAACAAGTCATGCTATATCAACAAGTTTAATAATGTGGACTGAACACAGTCAACTCTAGTAAACACATTCGGAACTATAGAGTCTGACATGAGCATATGTTTTCTACAAACTGAGTGTAGCTAGTAGTCAAAATGCTCGAAAACACTATCAGTTACACTTGACACCATTGACTGACACGCAACAGTTTTCGTTGTAACACAAAACATATCAAAATATGAAGCCTGCTCTACTAATATACGGCAAAACACAAATATCGAAAACGTATAGGACGCTACGCAAAACAATCAGCAGCATGACGTAATCGGAAAGCTCGTGATTTATCTGTCCGACTGATCAACTCATGTTTGTGTTCACTGGGATTGAATAAACCTTCGTCAAAGCAAGTTTGGTGGCAAGAGTAATGGTGATGTTCATATGATTAGTGGACCTATACCACGCGTTTCTGTAATTGTTATAACTGAAATTCATTCCATGTGCTAGCATTTGCTTTAATTATTCAGCTGTGTCTGTTTATTGCAATGCACGTGTTTCATCCCAGTTGGTCATTGTCAATAAATACATGACTAATTTAGGGACTTAAAACGTTATTGTTGAGTTGGGCATTTCTATTCATGTTTATATGATGAGTCATGGCCATAATTGTGTGGTTAAAACTACCAACTTTTTCATATGGCTTATGTCAATTGCAGTTAACAATAGTCTAGTAATGAATCATTAAGTATATTTGTATGTGCTTTTTGATCACGTTCGCTGATTATGCTTTAAATGTTCTAAATGTTCAGTTTAATGATGCACATAGTTCATCGAAAGAAAAACAGCTTTATTTTGAGATTTCGAGACAAAAATGCATGTATTGTTAACAGATCTATATTAGGTTAAGATCAAATGCATTGGTTACATGCATGTCTGTTGCTTAAATGATAGACGGCCGTGTTTATTTGACATTAACAGATAAGTTATTATAACCTTTATAAACAAACGTACCCAAGGAGGTGTGTGTTGCCATGATACCTGATGTTAGGTTTAGTAACATGAAGAGTATAAAATAAGCTTAATCTTTATAAAGGTGTTGTACTATTGACTAACAATTGATGCAGTACCAACCAATAAAACGTTTCGAATCTTCACTCTCCTGAGCACACACACGATCATGTTTTCCACATGTCAGTAACTTATGTTGTTCATCATTATGCTTAATACAAATGATATAACGGTTTACTTTATTTGTGCGCAACAATACGACTCACCTTTAAGTCAAAATAGACCACATGAACAAGTAACGAAGCTGTTACGATGGAAAATTGTCTTAGAAGGAAATTATTCATCGTCTAATATCTAATTTTCCTAATTTAGGCATTAATATGTTAAGTCGTATTTATTTGTGGGTAGTCTTGTATACATTGGCACGTGCAAGTGTCAGTTGTGCATAGTGTACGTAGGAGCATTGTCACTTTATATGAAATACATAGTTGCTTTTCATAAATAGCATGATAACGTATAGGTTCGTAATTTACATTTAATTGATTTAAATCATATAGGAGTCTTTGGAGATGTGAATACATGTTTGTATACACATTTTGCACTTAAAAAAAAAATCTTTGAATATTGACAGCATGGTGTGAGCAACGTATTTATTTATGAGTAATGAATCCCACCGCATTGGACAACTCCTGATGGCACTAATATCTGCATGTCATGGAAACACTATGTGTGCACATACTGTTCATACTATTGCTCAGATGATACACATTGGCACTATATGTGAAATATAGTTAATATCACTGGTAGTTGTACAGAAATTACCATTGTCATCAGAACTGAAGACAGAACGGAAATAAAACGTACAACACTGGATCACAATGAACGTATCCCAATGATGGTTTTGTCGCCTATGGCTGACATGCTTCCTCTCTCTCACGACGTAATGGCAGAACATGCCATCGAATCAGAGAGTGCCAGATATGCCGATTCCCGAGAGGTCAGTTCTAAATGTGAGTGAACTATACAGCTCTATTTAGACTCAACAACTGGGAGATTGCCTGTACATCTTTTGTTGAATGTAATATTTCGCTTGAAGACGCGCAACCTAAGTATAGACTGGTATATCTATATGTGCATAATGCTAACTAAAC
This sequence comes from Congeria kusceri, assembly GCA_027627225.1. NCBI lineage: Eukaryota > Metazoa > Mollusca > Bivalvia > Myida > Dreissenidae > Congeria > Congeria kusceri. The sequence continues at coordinate 31,147,049 of CM051026.1, forward strand.
TCTTTACTATTTTGTTATGTACTTGAACAAAAAGCAGATTCTTACTCATTACCATGTTGATTATGTCTGGCACTAATATAACAATTCCTTTGTTTTCGTGGAATATGATGAACGAAAAACCTGACTTTGCCCTATGAATAAATACCAGAATCCTATTAATGCCTTAAATAAATCACTAGTTGTAAAAGCCACAGTTCATATACTGTAATTGAACACATCTTAATTTGTCATTAGTTACAAAATGAATTTTATAAAGTATATGTTCGAAAATCCTTGATACGAACGGATTATACACTACATGTAATGCACATGCTGGTTTTATCGAGAGGCATCACCAGCTATCGCATACAGATAAATATACGATTTGTTTTCGAAAGGTTATTATTTTACCGATTTCTTTGCGGGGTTTTGTATTTTGATCGGTACGATGTTCATTAGAAACGAAACGCAAAGTTTTTTTATTAACATATTTCTGGACTGCTGCATTAGATGTGTGTTTCTCTAATGGTTTGTTCATAAACATTTTTTTTTTAACAGATCAATTTTCGGGATTGATGTTGATGCAAGATTCTTATTATGTTTGTTGTATTGTTAAAAAATGACATTGATTTTATTTGTGTTATTAATATTCAGAAGTGCCATTTTATGGACACATTAAAGACGTTTGCGTAACTAAGATGAACTTGCAGGTATATAGGGCAAACTTATATTATATCCTTTCTTCTTTCTTTTTGTTCTGTTGTTGTCTTTCTTCTTTATTTTTCGTTGTGATTGGTACAAACAATACATGTATCGATTCGTCCAGGTTCTCACTTGCATTTTTACCGACGTTATAGTGCGAAATTATTAACTTGACACTCATTAATATTCGTGAGAACTCGTAAGTTTGTTCGGTTGTTTGCGTTGCTTTGGAAGAGTTTCTGTTATAGGAATTTATGTTGATATAGATTAAAAAGCATAGGTTAAGGAATGTCTGTCCTTTCCACTGGGTATTCCATTATGTGTATTGATCAACAATAAAATATTTTATCATTATCTGCACTTTTCTCTTAGCTGACTGAGCAATGGCTGAGTGCACTGTTTCAGTTGCAGCAGTGTATTGATCTCAGCTGATAAAGGTCCCCACTATGTGACCACATCAAGGTGCCAATGCACAGAAGTAAGAAACCCAAGATTTGGTGGGTGGGGTCAAATTAAAAGGATTAAACTAGGCCTTTAAATACCTAGTTTAAGGAATGTCTGGCCACTCCATGGGGTATTCTGCTCAGTGTATTGGTCCACCATAAAATCTCTTCTCATGATCTGCGATCTTTCTCTCAACAGACTAAACAATGTCTTTGTGCAATGTTTCAATATATCTCTACCTCTGCAGCAGTGTATGGTCTCAGCTGATAAGGATCACCAAACTGTGACCACAGCAGAGTGCCAATCCACAGGGGTATAATACCACTGATTTAGGCTGGAGGTCAAATAAAGAAGAATTGAACTAGGCCTTTAAATACGGGGTAGCAAGAGTGATATTTAATGGTCGTGTGGTAAAAGTTCCAGCGCCGCACGCCATCGAACCGAGTTCAATTTCTTCTGACAGCAAGCTTTTTTAAAAATTTCAGAATGTTAATCTTAACATATGCAGATCATGAAATATTAATTGAAATTTTATAACATTTTATTGTGTTACTTTTATGTTTAACTTATTTTTATAGTACATTTACCCATTATGCAATTAAATTCACACACTCAATGACTAAATCGTGAACAACGTGAGTTCCAACCCGAAACAAAATGAGTAAAATAAAATGTTTATAAAATGTCCATGCCGAGACTTGAACTCAAAATTTCGGAACGCTAGCGCTCAATCTGATCCACTACACCACTCGCGTTTTACGATATCTAAATTATATCAATTTAAAATGACGATACTCTCGATAAATGTCTTGGTATCTATAACTAAATCCCGATTGCATACGGAATATTCATGAGTGTCAGGTTAATACTTTCACATGATAGCAAATAGCGTCGTTTATCAACACACAAACATGTGATCGACAAGAAGAAGAAGAACACACAAACACGATTCCCCTGTTTTATGCAAATGGTTTAACCTGATATTTGCATGTGAATCGACTATGCAATACATCACCATATGTTGGTTAAACTTTGATAAATGTTCCGATAACAGAATAAAGTGGGTCATGGCTATAGCAGTACTGGTAAACAGTGCGTCGTTAGAAATTGAATACGAAATTTAAAGTGGCTGTGATTACCAAACGTATCAAACCACCAATCACTCTGAAACGAGGTATTACTTCTCCGACGGGTATATATTACATTGTTCACTAAGGTATGTACATATAATGCGTGACTGGTTTACGCATTCTGAAAAAAAACAACAACAACATATGTACTAGAGTTTTAGCAGGTGACGATGGTCGGTGTTTATATAAGTCATCAAGGTTAAGTACTGAAAAACACCGTGTTGTCCTCTATATTTGCAAGTAACATTCTTGATAAACATAATATTTGCTTAGTTATTGTGTATATTGATCAAATTCAGCTAATTCACGAACTATGTAATAAGGTTACATTTAAACAATTATACGCTGAGGTAATGTTAAAATTAATATCTGCATGGATAAACTTGCACAAAACCGATTTAACAAATGATCCTGGATTGAAGTTTCACCACAACTGTCTATTTCTCACCTGTGGAAATGTGGCATTCCCTGTAGGCGTAAATCAACAGCGTCGTTGCAATAAGTAAAGCACCACTCCATTATTCAGTAACCAGCATAGTAAGTGGATGTATTATATGCATGAGAGAAATTAAAGTGCAGATATATTGTTTGTTTCCCTTAGTCCAAACAAAAGCCATTCCCTACTAATTATTCACAGTTGAGTAGAAAATCTAAATGAAAATCTAAATCTAGCAGAATAACCATCCGTTATGATCGACACCTTATACAACAGATTAATTATGTGTGTAACTAGATAAGGCATGCCTATACGCAGTGTTCCGTTGCAACTTAGATTAACACGATTGGATGTCTTCATTAGTGGAGGCATGTGGATAGTAGAACTGTGCTTGAGTTCTTAAAATACACCCCTCTAACAAACTTGTGCTATCTTATAGACACGCATACCTATCTGTGTCTATTTGAGTTGATATATTTTCCTCATGTGTTTATACAAGGAAATGCCGTGTCGTAGTATAACGCTATGTCATTAAATGTGTAATATTGACATAATGTTCCTAGAGTTGTTCGACTGCAACATAGCTTATTTAGACCCGATAAACATCCTTAGATTCAATATAAGCATTTATTACAATACCTAAGACCAGGGGGGTGTCATGTGTTGAACATAAGTTGTAACCCGACAATGTTTGCTCGTTGATTCCGGTGCACAGTTTGTTAAAAACAACACTCCATTGACGCCACGCAATGTATGACTGCTGTAATTCTTGTTCAAGCTATCGCAGCGTATTTTATAGTGTTTACATTCATTTGAAAACTGAGAAATTATTTCACGATCACAGTTTGAACAGCTAGTAAGTGTATGCACATTATGGGGATGTGGACCTGACTGATAGAGCAGTCATACTAATCTGGGTGGAGCAGCACACAATACAGCACTACATATAGTATTATATGTTATTGTTAATTTCAGGTAATGTTAGAATCGACGTAATAATTATAACACGTAGTTTTGCGCAAATTATTTAATTGCTACGCATCTAACTTAGTGCCCTTGAATTATTTGACAACAAATTATGACGTTATTGTAATTTTTTATGTATTTACTACCTTAATAAACACATGTTAACATTTATAATGCTCAAATGAACGTCTTCTGCCCAAACGTATTCTCACATTGATTGTAAGTTAACACTCACTAGCTAACCAATTTGTATTTAAACATCAACTTGTGGTTGCGTTACAGCCAATAGAAAATGTATTCACCTTATGTTAAATACAGGAGAATATTATACGACAAACGTGCGTTATCTTTTGGGCATTCATTCCTTTTTGCGTTTATCTGGCTTATTTGAAGCGGATATATGATTATGCGATATCGCGTGCATTGCTGTACGGCACAAAATAAATCAATTACAAAAAACACAAAACAAAAAAAAACGTTCACCGTCGTATTTAGACCAAATTTTTCAAAGAACAGTTTTGGTTATTAAAATGTGGTTTGTAGTTGGGCGGGCGGGTTTTTAGGTCATTTGCCAGCGTAATTGTTTTGTTGAGGGCTGGTGGGTCTACGTTAAGGTCACCTTACTAAAATAAAAATAAAAAAGTTTTCGTTTAATTACTTCAGAGCACATTGAGATATTGTAATGAAACTTCATATGTTGTGTAAACCTTATATTGAGACCTAGGTTGGAATTGCTTATGGGGTGGGTGGAATCAATGTCACCGTTACTATATAGAATGACTATACTAATGATTTGGAAAATAATTTAGATATTGTATTGAGGCTTCACATGTAGATACCTTGGTTGGGAAAGCATATGGGGTGGGTTGGTCATGGCCAAGCAGAAACCGTATTTCTTTTAAAAGGAATTGTTTAACATAAGTTGTATTTAAGTGAATAATTGTATTATGTATTTGTATCCATCACTGTATGAACTTACCTTTGCATCTAGAACTCTTTTTTTTTTTATTCTAACTGTTTGAAGTTGATTATTTGAATTGATACACACATATACTTATACACACACAGTTTGTAATGCATACTATTGGAAAAGCCGAATGTGTATTTAACAATGTACAAGTGATACACACATTTTATTGCTCTTTTATAATAAAACATTGTTCGAAAACGTATATGATCCATTATAGTTTATTATTATGCAAACATTACAAAATACTTTTATTTTATATAGTTTTTTTCTGTATACTCAGATACATTTTTAAACCATTGACCCAAAAACACAAAAGACGCACACTCGATCGACTGTGTCTTGTTTATGCACGTACTTTACACTAATTTAAAAATGTTCCTTTTTAAAAACTGAATATATATATAATTAAAAAACGTATTAAAATCTAAAATACCTGACACTAGATTCAAATAAGGATACAACACTACGCATCTATTTTGGTAGTGTTGATAGTCATAACCAGATGACAGAATATGATTTAAATAAGAAATACTGTTCGATGTATCGTTGTTTATCGGACGAGTACTGATGCGTAGGAATTAAACCACGAATGCGAAAATTAGTCGGATTCTAACATGGTTTGACAAAAACATTTGAAATTGTAATCAGAATATGGACTCCTTTTTGCGTTGTTTATTATATAGTTTAACTACGATAATTGTGTTCTTTGTCTTTAGAAACAGTAGCGAGTATCACGTTATAATTGTTTTAAGATTTGTTTTCCACTATAACAAGTACATTGAGACTATTGTTATTAGACAGTCGGATTTATGTTTATTCTTGTCTTCCGTAGTTCTCTCAGTTTAAGCTAGATATAGAGTAATATATTACAGATCAATTGTTTTAGTTTGCTTCATTCGATGTGTGAAATATAGCTAAGTTTCTCTTCGTCAATTGCGGCGTGATGATGTGATAAGCTATATCACATCATTACGAAAGACCGGTGGCAACTTCATTATGTTCATTTCACAGTAATTAATTGTGATCTGTGAAGTACACAAATAAATAATCGTGAACTCGTGAAGTGTAAATAACTGGTTTTTCGACGTCACTGTTCATACTTCACGATATTCAAAACTGTCGTGATATTGTGAAGTGTGAATACATGAATGTTTATTCTGTACAGTTTATAATTCATAATAAGGAAACAGGATCTATGAAATTCTACCCGTCGTTCATGCATTAAAAAGCGATTCATTACATGTAGTTTTAGCTACTAAAACACTACGAGTCGTTCGTCTCAATAAAATAGTGTTAAAGTAAAGTATTAACAAATTGATAACAGACCGGGTACATCAACTTATATGTGAGAACTAGAGAATAAGAAAAGCAGATGTCACTGAAGTACAGTGTACAATTATTAAAATGAACACACATGTGCCACCGTATAAAAATACGTGATGCTTGTCAGTCCAAAACGGAGGTTCAATGGTTCACGGAGCACGTGTCTTAAGTATAATGCTCCGTAAAGAATCAAAGCCGGAACATATGTACATGTATTGTGTGGTTTCAGTTGTTAATGCATTGTAGCTGCTGTCAACGAATCTCCTAGTTCCACTTCAAGTGTTGCCTTACAATTCCGAATAACTCTTACATAATTAATGTATTATTAATTGCATCGGTGGCATCAGATAAATTTGGCATTTAATAAACTGTTTTTATTTAGCTGTCAGTAGCATAATGCACCTATTAATTGTACAAGCATACATGTAGGCTATGATCAAAATGGTATCAATATTTATTTCAATGTCGTTTCATTGTTTATCGAACTATCGATTAAAGAATATAGACATATTCGTATACATGATGTTTTGCTAGTGGGAATTAGCAAATTAACGGAAGACAAACGGAGGCAATTATATCGTGAATTGTATTTAAGAAGATAATGGGATTACACATGACAAAAATACAAAATCACCAGCTTTACAGTTTAAGATGTAGATATTCACAATAGTTCGACGAGTCTTTTTTACAATGCCAGTGTTACATAAAGTATTCTAATTATCGAACTAAAACTACTCACTTTCAATATACATGCAAACAGCGTGTATAAACAGTTAAATAATATTAAGTAATAAGTGTGTACACATGCTTTAATTATCCGTCTTACTTACGGTGCACTAGGTGTACAGTACCTTGGGTGTTTTTATTTACATTGAACCATTGTCTTAAATAGACACAGATGAAATTAGAATAGATTCCCTTCATTCGGCGATAGATAAAGATATTAACATATATACACGAATGAATTATTAACATATATACACGAATGAATTAGCATAATTATTAAACAAACAAGCGAATATATACATACTGCAATTTCTATAATCAATAATAAACATTTATGATAAATACCAACACGAATACATATAGGTAAATATACACATGTAAAGGATAGCAAGTTGTATAACTATTCAACATATCCAAGTTGTTATAACAAAAACCTCCAAAGATTAAGCTTAAATAAAACAAAATTAGCTTTGACATACCGCCGACTATAGTAACCTAATGTTTAATGTAATATGTAAGATGCTATTTTCGTGTGTGCCTTACTTACATACATGGTATGAAGACAACTTAAGAAGGAAAGTACCGTGTGAATATGTAATTAAGAGACTGACTCATAATGTTAAGTCTTAAACGAAATCGAATTTTAATATTAATTTAGTGAAGCGTCATCATAGTGTTAACAAATAATTCCCAGCAGTTAAACCATTTTCGCTAGAGCTAATGTTAACGGACATTTGCAAAAACAACCATGGTTGTGCTCTGTATATAACGCAAACATTTATATGCACTGTTCATTGACCTATATGAAGATAATCGACTTAATCTTGTTCACTGTGTTCGATAATTGCATCCCACAAAATCAGTCTACTACTGTCTTTCTTGTGACAAAACATAAGTAGATGCAAAATCATTTTGTCTGTCAGTGAGTTACAAAATGCACACATTTGTATTTAGGGTTTAGAGATAAATAGTCCAATGTTGGCCAACAACAATCTCCCAAAGTGGTGAGCAACTACCTTCACTTATCACATTTCGGGTTGCAAGTTTCCTGATCTTCAAGCTCCTCGCTTAGTTGGAATTACGACATTACAATATATTATTTTCTTCCAAGCATATTTAGTGCAACATATATTCAACAAGAAACATCCATCAAAGTCACGCTTAAACAAAACACATATCGTGGTCAACGCTAATACAAGCGGTCAACTCAAATTAGTTAGAATCTAATATAAAGACTGGTGTCTGGTCGCGTGGAGAACTCGACGTTAGATGCGACCTCATTTGACAAAGGGCTAGCTGTCCGGTTAGCGCAGTGGTTGGTACATCCACTTCTCACCCTGGCGATCAGTGTCCATTTACCGGTCGCGGCGCATGTGAGTTTGGTTGGTGGTCATCATACCGGACAGGTGGGATTTCCACTGGGTACTTAGGTGTTGCGAACAGGACCACACCAAAATTACAAAAATTTCACTAAAAACAAATAGCCCGACATAGCCGGAAAGAGTAGTAATGATTGAAAATTACGTCATACCCATCGATGTGGTAAGCAAATTAGGTAGGGGTGCTGGAAGACACCCATGGTCTTTAGGTTCGGCGCGGAAGAACCTCATTTAATTTCGAAATATAAACAGGCTAGCTGTGAAAAAGTGTGTGTTGCCCTGGACCTTTACCCTTAGCTGAATGTTAACGCATGATACGGGGATTTTGCATCGGCTCTCGTCCCAAGGAGACTCTCGTAATGAACTGTATTAGATCTACAAGCAAGACAATATGTATGACTATAGCAATTTCATCGTGCATATGTTGTTGTTTAATTGTTTTGTTTTTTTGTATTTTAAATATTTTGTGTAGGGGGGGGGGTATGACACATATTTAAATACTTGAACTGAACGTTGTGTCTTTATAACTACACAATTTCCAATCATCCATGCTTTGTATGATTGTATTACATAAAATGTACGTATTCATTAAACAATAAGGTCATACTAAATATGTCTTTTGTTAGCATACTTAATTTACTTTATTTAATGGAAACCAGGAAACATTCATGTAATATTTGTGTTGTTTAAGATGAATTTTGCACTACATACACAGTTGGGTGGGATCCCTCGTGTCCATCTGAAAATAAAAGTCAGAATCAAAGTCAACGTTATAATTAATATATAGTAAGGAAGCTTTAAAAACCAGAAACAAACAGTGCATGCAATTCTGTTATTAATAATATCATACCAGGGTAGCAATTCAGTCTATATTCTCAATAACCCTACCAGGCATATATAATTAACACATAGTAACATGTTTCTAAAACTAAACAAGCCGTTCAGAGAACATTTACAAATAACCTTTGGGATGTGTAAGTATTAACATTTCCGTTTTCCTTACCGTTAAAAACTTGTGAAGTTGCTTCATCGGCATCGGGTATATCGGGGATTGTTTCGTAATAGTGCACACTGGTAACTTTCTGTTCACCCTCTTCGTCTAGGTCCGTCTCTTGTTCTATAGCGTCGTGTGATAAGGGAAAATTGTCAGCTATAGGTGACATGGTCATTATTGGAGTGTGTTCATAGTTGTCCAGCAGAGTGCGTTGTCTTTCAAATAAACCCTCGAAATACCGTATTAAACCACTGATTTGGGCGACGTTAGCAGTGTCACTATCTGTTACAATGGCCGATGCAGCTGGGGTTTCACTATGTTGTATATCTACAGTATATGTAACACATATTTACTAATATATCAATAATTGTTGATGACCGTGTCCTGAATATTGCATGGAATAAATTATTTCGAATTATATCATTCTATGCACAAAAACACAATTATAGTTGTCAAACCTCCAATTAACAAGGTACACATTTGTTCAAAAACGAAGCACCGACGCAATAAGTTCAGATCGTATCAATGAAAGTGAGATCATAGATTCTGTATGGGTGATTTGGTAACAGCTTTGACGCGCGCTTAAGCGTTGCACGAGAATATTGGCAGAGCATAGAAAAAATGGAGTTTGCATTTTATCTGCAGAAATGTATTTGTCAGATCATGTTAGCATATAACTAATTTTCAAAATTGCGTTGTCTATCGGGTTTAACTCACACGAATCAGTACTCCAAATCTATGTATATTAGCCGATTAAGAACGCTAATATGATAATGAGTTATTTATGAAATTAAACGCGAAATATCGCTGACAGCACCTGCATTCACGTGGCATTTCCTGTAGACGCAAATCAACAACGCAGACGCCAGAAGTATTACCAACACGCCAAAGGCAATGACCACAATTACCAACATCCGATAGAAGCTCTCTGAAAATATTTCAAAACATTTAGTGTATAGTTGTAAAATTAAAGTGCTCGATGTTTTATTAATATATTTGTAATTTACACTAGTATAATTTGATAGTACTAAAATACACTCCCACACACTGACATCGCCCAGACTATATTTAACAGGCAATATGTTTTATTTCGACTGCTAATTATCTTTATTACATGTTCCTTACCGTTAATGGAAGATTGGGTTGTCGTTGTGTCCCATAATTCTCCTGATTTGTTGAAGGGCGTGGTTGTTGTATTCGAGATGTCATCTGACATCGACACAGTTGTCCTTTCATTGGTAACTTAGGAACAAACCATGCACACAAAGAGACATATTTCATCAACAGAAAATATAACAAAACAAAAAAACGATCAAGATATTGTGTATACTACACTTTTTCTCTACGAAGTGATTCAAACGAAACAACACATTGTTTTTATTAATCTTACCATTAATGAGCGACTGCGACTCAGTCGTTTCTTGTATTTTGGTCGACGAGTTTAGACCTACACTTTGCTTCGACGAGATTTCACCCAGCCCAGTAGTCGTTGTGCGTACATTAGTTTTAATGTATGCGTTACATCAATATATTTTAAGTATGGAGAATAACTGGTGTTGACAATACGTACAACCGAGTTACTAAATTAATTTTCCAAAGGACTTACTAACAGTTTTTTTCTAATAATATAAGGTCAAATGCTTCAGAGACGATACACCTATCAGAAATACCATATAAATAGGACTTAATTTTAGATATTAGACTACATAGTCATCAAACAGTTAAGAGAGATTTGATATTTAATTAGTTTTGCGATTTTTTTATCCCTAACTATACCGATGCAACTACGATCACGTATATAAACAACACTGTTTATTTATTCAATATAATTGCGTTTCATTTACCACTAACATATTTTCAAATCAATATCTTGCCGAAAGTGCACATACATGTACCGTGTGGCGATATGGTCGCTATATTACTGTAAACGGGTAAATTCTGTTTGAACGTAGCGCATTTCGACTTGTCACCTTAATTTATAATTGTACTGCCAGAACACTGCAAACAACACTATTTCCTTCCAAACACTGGCAGTTTACTGTTTTATTTGGTAGTTTATGTTTACACTTATTCCGGTAAATGATACGTACTAAATTCTTTGAAATCACATTTTTTCATGAAATTTGATAATATTAAATTAATGAAGTTTTAAATCTGAACAAAATGTTAAAAATAAAGGCAATATTTTAAATGCATCAATTTGATTTATTTAGTATACAAAATGTATATTATAAGCGAAGTAAATACGATCTTGCTGTTGTTGAGTTTTAAACTGTTATTCACAGTTAATGAACCATAACAGTGGTAGATTTTCTGACACGATATTCATTAAAAGGTCTTCTGCAAACGCTCACAAACTTAATGGTGGAATGTAACCGCCAATGTTATACTAAAGTTTGACAAAAATTACTTTTCTTAGTTTTGGTTTGAAAGTTCATTGTAAACATGATTTATTATTTTTGACCAGTCAGAATCGAGCAAAACTAAACATTGCTATTCGGTCATTCTTTGTGGCCGTACCGGAAGTGGTTATTGACACTCCAAACCTTTATTAGCACTCGAGCTATTGCCCTCGTGCTAGTACAGATGTATCGTGCCAATATCCAGTTCCGGCACGGCTTTGCCGTTTAATAAGTTCTCAATTATGTATGCAAAACAGTTTATATAATTCACTGTACACCATAGAGTATTTGATCCTAAGCGGTGCATTTTGAGAGAAAGCTGGCATGATCACCTTACACTTAGATCCCGGAGCAGTCGGATGGACACTTGTTTCACCATATAAATTCACGTTAACCCTCTTTATAATATTTGGTTAAGTTTAAAAAACAAACAATTTAGCCAAAGATTTGCATGGCAGTCCTACTCCGCTACGGGTGTAGATCCCTGACGGAATCATATATAAATAAATATTAATTAAAGGGCATGATATATACAAAAAGAAAGCCGTTAATTATATGGTGTCGCTCAGCCTTACTACACAATGGTAAGGCTATTAGTTTAGTTTTCCGTGATTCCACTGCTATAGGACTGATCAAAATATAAGTTCAGGGAATAAGACAATTAGGCCCTGACCTTTCATATAGTATAGTAAATTTCTAGGTGTCCAACAAAGCATATATATATATATATATATATATATATATATATACATATATATATATAATATTACAAATATTGTCAAGAGTGTGTGAGTAAGTGAGTGGGTGGGTTTTGAGTGAGTGAGTTAGTGAGGGAGTGAAGGAGGGAGCTTTTTATTTTTATTTGGCAACACAATATTTTTCATTTATAACAACAATGATTTAAAAAGTGATTTTAAACTGGATATTAATGTTATATATGGCACGGCAGTAACATTTTCATTGATGTATTTAGCAGAAAACTATGTTCAAACGTGCGGTTACGTGTTTGAGTAAGAATATAAACAAAATATTAAATGTGTGTATTGTTTGAGTCCATATCTTTAAACAACGTTTATCATTTTTATCCAACATCATCAAATATAAGGCCTTTGTAGAAAAATAACTTGTGGTTTATTATAAATTATACAGTCTGAACAGGCTTATACCATCACAATTGTTTGCATTCAAAAGCAATATTATTATTCCGGAAAGGAATGCCCATATTAAAAAAGATGCATTGTCCATAAAAGCGACGCTTTCGAACACAAACTTACTTTCTATTATAAAATAAACTCAGATTTTAATTTAAAAGTTTTGACTTGTGCAGTGTTCATAATAGTACTTCATGAATAAATATATCTATACAAATGAACGTAACACAAAATCGATATAACATGAGAATTTAGGTTCTTACTTTTTTACAGCGCTTATCATGTATCTTTACGTTGTTTTTCCTGCTTTTATTTTTGTACCCAATTGGATTTCTAAATTCATATACAAATAAGAAATTATTAATACAGTATTGCTGTTGCTGTTGATGATTAGGATGAGGAGAAGGAACATGATGATGAGGAGGAGAAGTGGATTGATTTTAAAGGCCAAACAGATGTCCTTTTAATCAGTATTCGGCAATAAAACATATATATACTTTCTTGTCAGTAATCTGCAATAATCCGGCACAGTTTCCATGGTAGCTAATACCACTTATGATCATAAACTTTAGAGGCTAAACATTAAAATATATCGTTATACAAAGATAGAAAAAATGAAATTGCAATATTTCCCACAGTAAATTATAATAATTTAGAATACAATGATGATACGTTTGCAGTTAATTTTCGAGCATAAATATAAACAAAATATTAAATAGTTATATTGTTAGTACCCATATCATATGTATCAAACACTATCAACTATACAACAATACAGATAACTGACGTGTCGTTTATATAAAAAAATAAAACCTTTAAACGTTACTTCCATCCGAATTGACCAGCAGATAAGTGTCAATCGAGAATCGAAAAGACCAATTATGGGTTTATATTTCAGTGGTTAATAATAGCACATAGTTGCATAATCCAATCAGTTTGCTCAAAATCCTTGGACAAACAACCTTGGACAACAAAAAGGCGGAGCGATGTTCGTCTACTGGTTTTATTGTTCAAATTGCAAAACACAATTGATTGCAATTTGTTGTACACGATACCATCTTTCCAATAATTAACTCCACAATCATCATCGTCATCATCATCATCAGCATCAGCAGCAGCAGCATTATTATCATCATCATCATCATCATCCTCATGCCGATGATCTTGATAATGATTGTGAAGTTAATTATGAAAGATGGTATTGTTTACATCAAATTGCATTCAATTTTGTTTTATGAATATATTAAAAACTGTTAAAAGTTTCAAAATATGCTAAAGAATAGCATATTCGCAACTTGCAACTTCTGTTTTTCAAACAGGCTACACAGACATACTTCTTATCAGTATTTGGCCATGAAATCGACACTTTTTCCATAGCAACCGATTACACTTAGTGCCATAAACCTCTGATGGTGAAAATTTAAAAGTGAAAATATACATGACAAAAAAACAACAAACAAAACACGTTTTTCCACAATATCGCGCAAACTAGATATTAGGGTGGAGCTTATTTTTGAACTTTCGAAATATGATCTTCTAACCCTCTCATTTTGTTCCTTTATATATAAAATACATTTGGCAAAATATGAGCACAATTGAACAATATTTAAGGGTAGCTAAATGATTATGAAGCTTCTGATATTGGTCCCCAAAGCTGAAGCGGTACAGCCTACTTAGTATTTGGCATTGTACCTGTAGATTAATTATCATAATAAATTAAGAACCCAAATTTAACTAATAAGTAAAATGACATTTTCTCCAATCATCATATTCACAACACAACATTCAATAATTGTTGTTAAAGACCTCTTACCAATCATTGAGATTTCATTGTTTTACTGACAATGCAACATGTCAACAAATTCATGTTCAGGCATGTCATGTTCACACTTGTTTGGACTGACTATGCTGACTAAGCAACAGCGTAAAAGCAGTTCTGCTTTGATATTTTGGCCTGGCATCATACCTGCCATTACCGCTCTCTGTTCCAGTTTTAATCACTGCAACCGCAGTACGCCGTAAAAACCCAATGCTCAACCTATCACCACGGAATATCCATTTCAATGTCTGTGTGCTGAAATTACTTTTAGTTTACCGACAAAGGACAAACTTATCTAGTGGTTGTTGATCATAACTTTAACTGGCCTATTATGTGAAGATCATATCAAGGTGCTATCGGGCTCATCTCCTGCCTAGACGGATCTTTGTTACATAAGGAATACCTGATGAGCTTGTTTCCGATGGCGGTCCTCAGTTTAATGCTAATGTCCTGAAAGATCGGGGTGTTCATCAGTGGTTGTATGTGGCTTTTCCCCATAGTAACTGTCGTGGCGAGGTTGGCATGAAGACTGTAAAGCGCCTTCTAATGGACAATAACAGTGACTCAAGTGAGCCATTGACAACGACAAATCTCAATGTACAATGCTGCGGTATCGCAACACACCTGATCCGGACATAAAACTCTTCCCAGCTTTTTGTATATTTGGCAGACCTATCAGGGATTTAATACCCATTCGACCTCGCAAGTACAAGCCTCATCAGACGTGGCATTCCACAGCAATGGCCAGAGAACAGAACAGACACATGCAATGCGCGAAGAAACTGTCTCAGCATACAAAACGTTGTTATTGAGATTCGCCAATCTGACCAATATGGTATTAGAGTTGATGGTTCCAGACGTGTAACCCTGCGTAACCGGATATTTGTACGTAAGTACATCCCAGTGTATGTAGATTGTCCAGACTGACGGTTGATGCCGACTTCACAGGTCTATGCCTACCCAACTAGAGGCTCCTTCTCCAACTTGTAAGCCTAAGAACACTGACATTGCGCTTTACCGTCTGTTACAAGAACACCTAGGCAGCCAAAGCCTATACAGACACTACACAACACACATCCGGGATGATCACAAACCAGAACATCTGACATCATTTGACCTATAACTCCCCAGATCAGTCGGACTACCAGTCACCAGATGCTGTGAGAACCTTACAGCTCTCCCGCCAACTGGGGGATGTCGTATCACTGTTTCTGATGTACCTTCCAACCCTAGACAATCAATCAAAGTAAGGCGTGCTTCTACATGGAAATTGTCTGAATCTTTGCCATAATGCTATGCTGTGCTCGTTCGTACTGTGTTGTCTCTTTTCTCTGATATAGTTGCATTTAAAAATTTGAGTTATTTCACCCGAAGAGGAGTTATTCTATGCATAACATAGTAAATGACAATTATGTGAAATAATGAGACTACTGTGTATTCACTTTACTTGCACATATTTACATGTAATATTTATGACAGTGCTTGATAATTGTCAGAACACTATTACTCTGTTCAAAATAAATACTGTATTGTTTAAAATTAATTTAGAGAGATACTCGTAAAAATCGTGTAATCTGCTACATTTTTATAACTTCGGTAATCTTTGAGGCACTTGAGCTACCTCTAAACATAGGAATTTATTGTTCAAACTTAGCATACAGTGTTTTTTATATGATAAGGAACAAATTTGGGGGGAGAAGACTTTGAAAAAAATGATTTTTATTTTGTTTTTGATATTTTAAGCTCCACCCTGCTAGATATATATTTTTCATACATAGTTTATTGGTGTTGAAGATTTAAATTTCCATGTATGCTATTCACATTATTAACGTTTCAAAGATTTAATTAAAATAACACAAATTAACTTAATTCCAAATACGTTTGTTATGACGGTACTAAAGCATAAACCATAAAATCGCACTTACCCTGAAGTGACACAGCTGCTATATTGCTGTAAAGAGGCAAACGATCTTTATAGGAAGCACATTTCCATTGCTCACCTTCATTAATAACTTTACTGTCAGAAATATAACACACCGCACTTTTAGTTTCCAAACACTCACATTGTACTGTTCCATTAGATAGTTCGTGTTTTATAGCACATTTGTCCAAATATACAGACGCTACTAATTTTAAGGCATCAGGCAGTCTGTAAATCTTTATCACCCCAGTATAATTATCATTAACGGTGCACGAAATCGATAATGTAGATCCATTCAACAGTTTAATGTCAATCTTCGGATGTGGCGAACCTGCAACAATTATAATATCGGTTACTGTTTGGCAACATGCGCATTTGTTTAAACATCTGATTACTAGATTACATAAAACGTCGCAATACGAATGGTACTCACATTGGACATCAGCGAATAGCAATAGTAATGCTCCTACTGCCAACATAATTAAGAGAACAAATCCTCTGCAATTTGCAATATCTAATAAACTAAATTAGGTTTATGTACACGTATTAATAACTGACAAGTAACTAACGCGAACTAAACGTCTTGCTGGTGTATTCATTGTTCGCATACAGAAACAGGAAATTTTTTCAGCACTTTGTAACATTGTATAATTTAAAATGCATGCATTACATGATTACAGCCCTTTATTGTGTACATGTAATGGTAATTACCGTTAATCCACATTTTTTCTGAAATCGGTTGGATAAAAGCCCGTGGAGTAAACCTCGGGTTTATTAAACATGATGTAGACAACTGTTATTAAAAACAACAACACTATTTTCTTGCACTATTGCACAATATTAGTCGGTCACTTTCAATGAAAATATTAAAAGAAATACATATATTAATCGGCTGTTGCTCATATTATCTGCAACTGAGTGACGCTTTACATTATTTAAAATCCATATTCACTGCAAAAGCACTCATTTGTGGACTATATCAACTGCCTGAATACCTGTTTAAATGTCTGAACATCAAAATCACAAGTTGTCAATTTATCATGCACACTGTTAACTGAAATAGTACATTTTACATTCGGCAGCCTCTGAACTGTCCTAAGCATGTTGACATTATGACGAGAAAAAAAAGCCCACCCCACACCGCCATTTCAGGGCACGCCGCAAATGTTGTGTTCATTGTCTTACAACTTTGCCTCTTCCATTATTTGGCGCATCACTCAATCTTCAGAACTTAAATGTACATACCTATTATGTGACATCCGGATGTTGTTGTTAGGTTCACCAAAGTGCAGACAAAATCAATGCTGATAGAAATATACGCACTCCATACTCGTTGTTAGAAAGTGAATCCTCTTACAGTGATTTACATGGAATACATATTTGTTAAGGGCCTCAAACACATGGACAAAATTAGCAATAAAATCGTACTTAAAAAGTATATTACCCTCTAGTCAAACATTGAAGGTATTGTTTTGTTTGATTATTAATGGTTTTATTTTTTGAAACGCGCAGTAATACACTAACAGTGATCACGGCAAATAAAAACCAAACTAAAACAGTACCGAAATCAATGTTATCGATGAAAACTATTTAAATACATCTTTTTCTCTTTAAATGCGTATTATAGTTGCGATAAATAGAATATTAGGTTAGTGTGAAATACAGATCAAGGCTGTTGCTTGCTTTTTTAAGCCTCGCATGATGCAATCGATATTTGTTGCACCTATCCTAATATTAGCTTTATACACACATTAAATGCGCTGCATACCGTAGCAATACTAATGCTAACAGTGCATACTATAAGTTGACATACAGCTATTATTAATGATTGTAGCTATGTTTCGTAGGTGTTCACCTGTTAAAGATACTGAACTCCAGATAGACATAAAACTGTGCGTTTTTTGTAGTTATGGCTAAACGGTAAAAACATGCATTCAATCATCACTGTATATAGCACGATTAAATACTGTCACCACCTGTATATTTCATTGGAAAGTTGAGTTAGCTCGCACTTAACGTAAACCCAGCATTCCCGATTTAAAAATATCACGGCTTTCCTCAATATACGCACGCACCCCCATTCAAGTGTGCGACACGACAAAACAAAACTGTCGCGCGATTGTCCTTATTATAAACGGCGCTATTTTTAAATTACTCGATATGTTAAACGTATACAGACGCTATAGATTTTTGAAGGATAAAAAGGACAAAACATACATGAAACCACTGTTGTATCAGGTAAATAAAACATACGTGTAAGAAAATCGTGTGTTTGTGACAACTTTCTTTCGTTTTTACGATTGGACGATCTGGAGTTCGGTCCCTTTAAGGCGCGTGTTCCACTGTGTAAGTTTTGAAATTTAAAATGTTCTTGTGGTAAATACACCCATACAAAACACGTAAATTCGATGTCTTACAATAGTAGTTTTTAACATATTACATGTATAAATACTCATCTTGTTACTGCTTTAATTGTCCATATATTTATTGCCCGAAACAAACTATTCTATATTAAGCGCATATGCCAATGACTTCCCTCAGAATAATGTCATTGCATCACTACAAGCAATGTATAACTAGTTTTATTAAGAATATGTACGCATTATGTGCCAATCAGATCGACCGGTTTGCCCCAATCGCTCCTTTATTGCGATCAAGCTCGACCGATAGGATACTCAAAATCATTGAATTATGTGTTTATAAATACCAGCCACACTGGTGTGTGTTCGATGGTATGTTAGATCATATACCATGTACGATCGATACTATCGTAACTCTACTTACACGGTGATTCTGTCCATGAAAGTATTACGTATACAATAATTTACTCTGTTTGACAGTGTTGCTCTCAAATGTTCTTGTGTATGGTCCACAAGTAAAACGTGTGTGTGGTCGTGTAATGTGAGCAGAGCATTCATCGCGTGACAGAGAGAAATACATATTCCGCTTTAACTCTCAAACATGTAGACCTCAACACAATCGTTTTCAGTAAGAAAACAAATCGACGTATTGTGCATTTTACATCGCTTACACTGACCATAAAACAAGCCAGTTGGAGGGTCTATCCATAGGCAGTCACCACTCTGGTTTAAATACATATGTGATTATGTTGTTTATTTAGTTCATTAGAAAAAACAATCTCTTTGCTTTTAATTTGAAAACGGATATCATTGTTAAAAATTTTTAATAAATAACTGTTGATCTTTTTAAAAAAAATATGTTATCGTTTATACGTAACAAAAGACGACTTATTTTAGCTAGTGTTGCAAATATATCGATTTGGAAAGTCAATGATTTCAAACAGAATGGTCCGAACACATATAAACCAAGACATTGTATAAGGAATTAATAAAAGAATACTGCCATCTATTAAAAATACAGACGCTATTAAAATAATATGGATGTTTGAAATAAACATTACCAGAGCTTAAAATAAGAATATCTCTGAAACTGTAGTATTTCCAGAAGAAACTGTCTTCATTAAAATAAAGGAAAGAACATTTCAATCATTATATAACGGTATTGTTTCAGTCAATACGTAATGTGTCTATTTTGTCCAAATAACATCATACATGTACTAGCAACGAACAAAATTACATGAATTAAACATGCTATTATAATAACTTCCTTGATATAAATTGGATTTTAAAAACAAAACATACTACAGTAACGATTGAAATCATAAATACCCCATGGACATGTGACCGCTCTTAGCCATTCGGATCGCGTCATTTATGTAGGAGGTGAGATATACTAATATCCAGCATAGAGTTTTTCTTTTACCCTACACTGATTAACGAAAACATTTCAGCACACATATTAATGCAGATAAATATCAAAATCACACATATTAACTTGAATCCCATTGCTTTTGTGTACTTTTATGCTTGAGTCGTGTTTCGTTTTTATTGTGATGAACGAGGACAGTTTATGTAACTTCCGTTGATTCTATAAAAAAAACTTACACTATTGTAACTGTAAACATAGACAAATGTGTGTAGAAATATGCAGGTAATTAGCGTATCATTGTGCGATTGGGGAGGTTGTATTTATGCAATTCACATTTAAATGTATTAGTCCAATTTATTTACCGTTAACACCCTCCATGACGTGTTTAAACAATAACATCCAGATCATGATCCAAAATTACACTTTCGACACCGAAATGGGATGTTAATATACATTTACTGATTTGTAAATAATAAGAAATGAATTAATTGTAAAGTAATCCCGTTAATTAACAGATAAATAAACAAAGAACGCCATTCATTTATTGAGACTATACTAGTTAAACTTCTGTCGTATAAATGAAACTAAACGCTACAAATTATTATTTTAGTTTTCATCTGACAAATTATATTGTATTTGAACAATACGTTAAACAATCAATACCCATTGTAATTTGATTGATAATATATATTTAGAACCTCTATTACATCAAACATACAGGTTTAATTTGATAACCATTGATTCACTCACCCGATTATGCATTTAATTATATATAAATGACCGGTTCATTCCGCGCGTCAATCAGTCTAATGTGTTTTCCTTTTGTATTTCACGAAGCGTTGAATTCAGATGTATCGATTGAATGATTAAAAACATTCTTAAGTGCATGTCCATTGTTTGTAATCTCTTTATTATTGACCATTTCACCTCGCAGATCAAATAAATGTCAGAGAGTTTACAACTCAGAAACAAGGAAAACCGAGGCAAGCCTAAAGCCATCCAATTGACTAAATTCGTCAAATCCAGAACGCTCAATTTAAATTGTGTTCCTTTAGTTTCGTATGAGTTTGCTTATGCGCAACATAAGTTCAGTAAGGAGACAATCGATTTGATAAATAATGTTGTATACAAAAACCCGTATCGTCCAAATAAAACTGTTCATAAACGTAAGCTGTATTTATGTAGTAAACATCGTGGATTTCAACCCAATACTTGCCGTTTACGTCCGGCATAATGTGCGACATATATAATTAATAATTATATAAATGAAGCATGGGGACGATCATTTGGTTTCGTCTCGTTGAAAAGTGTTTATACTAAAACAAGTCATGCTGTATTAACAAGTTTATGAATATGGACTGAACACAGTCAACTCTAGTAAACACATTTGGAACTATAGAATCTGACATTAGCATATGCTTTCTACAAACTGAGTATAGCTAGTGGTCAACATGCTCAAAAACACTATAAATTACATTTGACACCATTGACTGACACGCACTAGTTTTCGTTTTAACACAAGACATATCAAAATATGAAGCCTGCTCTACTAATATACGGCAAAACACAAATATCGAAAACGTATAGGACGTTACGCAAAACAGCAGCATGACATAATCGGAAAGCGCGTGATTTATCTGTCCGACTGATGAACTCATGATTTGTTTCACTGGGATTGAATAAACCTTCGTTAAAGCAAGTTTGGTGGCAAGAGTAATGGTGATGTTCATATGATTAGTGGACCTATACCAAGCGTTTCTGTAATTGTTATAACTGAAATTCATTCCATGTGCTAGCATTTGCTTTAAATATCCAGCTGTGTCTGTTTATTGCAATATATGTTTTCATTCCAGTTGGTCATTGTCAATAAATACATTACTAATATACGGACTTAAAACGTTATTGTTGAGTTGGACATTTCTATTCATGTTAATATGATGAGTCATGGTCATAGTTGTGTGGTTAAAACTACCCGCTCTTTCCTATGGCTTGTGTCAATTGCAGTTTACAATTCTGCATGTTATAGAGACGTGTCTCTTGGAACCAGTCATAACAACAGTTGATATCACTGGTAGTAGTACCGGAATTACCGATGTGATCAGAACTGATGACAGAACTGAAATACAACGTACAACAGTGTATCACAATGAACGTATCCCAATGATGGTTATGTCGCCTCTGGCTGACGTGCTTCCTCTCTCTCACGACGTTATGGCAGAACATGCCATCGAATCAGAGAGTGAACAAACCGTCACAAGTGTGCACTATTATAAAATAGGGCCAGATATGCCGATTCCCGAAAGGTCAGTTTTTAAATGTGAGTTAACTGTTCAGCTCCATTTAGACTCAACAACTGGGAGATTATCTTTTGTTGAATATAATACTTCGTTGTGCATGCTTGAAGACGCGCAACCTAAGTATAGACTGGTATATCTACATGTGCATAATACTAACTAAACTCTTGACCCATTTTGTTATGTACATATATACAAAGCAGATGCTTTCTCATTACCATGTTGATTAGGTCCGATACTAATATAACAATTCCTTTGTTTCAGTGGAATATGATAAAGGAATAACTTAAACTTGACTGTGTCCGATGGATAAATTCCTGAATCCAATGCCTTAAATAAATCAATAGTTGTTAAAGCCACATACATTATAATTGAACACATCTTAATTTGGCATTAGTTTTAATGAACGTTAATAACGTTTACTCGACATAAAACTGTTTCTTTTAAAAAGAAAAGGAAGTTTATTAAGTCAATATTCGAGAACTCTTGATACGAACGGAGTATACACAACATGTAATATAAATGCTGATTTAATCCAGAGGCATCACCAGCTATTGCATACAGATAAATATACGATAATTTGTTTTTCGAAAGGTTATGTATTTAGATCGGTAAGATGTCAATTAGAAACAAAACGCAAGGTGTTTTTTTTAATTAACGTTTTTCTGGACTGCTGCATTGAATGTGTGTTTCTCTAATGTTAATGTTATGAGATATTACACAATAATAGTTACACACGTATTGTATACGCGCCCAATGAATCAATCCCACAACAAACTATTTCTTTTGTTAGAACAATGCAATTGCTAATTAAATGCCTTAGGCATGCATATTGTTTTAATAGGGAATATGTTGTGTTTAATTGAAATAATAATGCACATTCAAAATTATACTTATTTTAATAGTATGTATTATAGCTTAATACATGTGTGTACATTGTTTGACACTATTGGAACGACATAAAATTAAGCTTTCACTTTCAATCATATATACATTATATTAATAAAATACAATGTATGTTTAATGTTTCAATCATGTTTAATAGTATTGTAGAAATGTCACGGTACACTACGAAAGTGTAGGACAAGAACCGAGGACACATCTAAGTACAGCACATTAGCAAGCAACTCGAACAAACGTGAAAGTAATCGAAACATGAATGAGTATCATGAACAGTGAACATGAATATGATTGTATTGGAAGATATGATATTAAAATTGATTTCAGTTTATGATTGCACGTGGATGTAACACTAGTGTGCATGTACAAATGTGTTTATCTTGTTTTGAGAACTAAAGATTTGCCACTAGTTGTAAATATAGGAGGCCTTCATTGGTGTGTTTAACTTTCTGTTGATGAGACTTACTTGTTTCAAATAGTTGAATGTGATACTAGATAAATTAGATCTTCGCTAAATAATAGTCAGCGTGTTATAGTTTACCGACATCAAACGACTATCCGACAATCTAATTGTTGCAATGAACTACAACTACAACTTGATGTGACCATGCATCAAGGGAGTTAATATGTTTAATTTAATTTTATTGAATTAAGACTTTTCCGGTGTAGCCTCCCTTTGCAGCGGTAAATATGGAAGTGCGATATATGTAATAGCAGAGGCATACCCCTAACAGCGGTTACTTACCCTTACTGTTTAAATTCAATCTGTCAGCCCCACTGAAATCCTTGAAGATCCAAAGGGATCGGTTATGATAACATTTATATTGTTAAAATTATTAGATAAAAAGCCATTTGAAATACTGCATTAACGGTCTAGACATATATAATTATGGTTAAATTAAACATCAGAGATGACTACAAAGTAAGACGAACGGTGTCCAAGTAATAGTAGCAGTAGTAGTAGTAGTAGTAGCAGTAGTAGTAGTAGTAGTAGTAGTAGTAGTAGTAGTAGTAGTAGTAGTAGTAGTAGTAGTAGTAATAATAGTAGTAGAAGTAGTAGTAGTTGTTGTTGTAATAGTAGTAGTAGTAGTAGTAGTAGTAGTAGTAGTATTAGTAGTAGTAGTAGTAGTGGTAGTAGTAGTAGAAGTAATAGCAGTAGTGGTAGTAGTAGTACTTGTAGTAATAGTAGTAATAGCAGTAGTAGTAGTAGTAATAGTAGTAGTAATAGTAGTAGTAGTAGTAGTAGTAGTAGTAGTAGTAGTAGTAGTAGTCGTATAATTAGTAGTAGTAGTAGAAGCAGCAGCAGCAGTAGCTGTAGCAGTATAAATGGCAGTAGCAACAGTAGTTGAAACAATAGTAGTAATAAAACAGTAAAGGTTTCAAACAGAAACAACATATAAATAATTGTTTACAATTGTCATGTTGTTAAGGAAAACATATGTGGTTTCATTTTTGGACGGGAACCTATTGATCGAAAAGATCGCTATAGCTTATACTGTTAATCGGTTATTGTAAACTCCAAAAGCATGAAGTTTACGCTATAAAAGACGATTTCTTCATTTATTTTCCTTCCATAAAATTCATGCTTACATATTTTGCTGATCTTGCAATTCCTATTAGTTTACAATTAACCCATACAAAATGGGGTCACCATATTAAACGTTGTAGAGAATGCATAAAAATCACATACCCGTACATGCATTTTTGGAATTTTTTTTTTTTTAACTACGAAGTAGTATTGTCGACGTATTTATTTAAAATAACTGTATTTTATATCACTTATCGCAAAACAACAATACGTTACTTGGTGACCACATGATATTTCATTTTGCTTTGATATATATATTTATTTATTTTTTGGGGGAAACAAACTGCGTTTTGTTTAATTTTACAAAGCACTGACTATATTAAAGAGTGCATAGTAAAAAATATCATAAATGTTCAATATTGTATGCATAATTGTATGCTCTGAACAAGGGAAAACCTGCTAGTTTTCAAGAGAAATAAATGACATAGCTTATAGGTTACAATATACTAATTCCAATCCTAATGTAGTCGCCAATCTTAAAACATATCAGTACAGCCCTACATGACTTATTTATTTAGTGTTTTGTGACCTAAAAGACAACTTAAAATGTTGATATCGCGAAAACAAATTTCAGACCGATCCACAAAGTAGAAATGCTTGAAAACGCATTTGATAATGATGCCTGATAAGCAATCTGGCATGCATTTTCAGTGCTTTGATTATATGGGGTGCCTGAGTCATATTGTGTACTTAATTCATATAAATCAGTCAAACTACTAGCATATGTTTACATACTTTAATGCAATAGAAATAAATATTTTATAAAAACGTGTTCATGTTTTAGTTTTATCATGATTTAGTGTGCTGCAAGATTCACAAGACGGGTTTCCGTACTTTTTTTCTTTTCGCCGTTTTCATTGTAAAATTCGTAATGCGCATTAAAATCATGATGTTAATCGCATACATTCCATAAAACTTATTACAGCCAATAAAACCACACAGTAACATGGTGCTTTTATGTATACATTGCCCATTTAGTGCCGCTCCCTGTTTTGTGTTTAGGTTAAAATATACTAATTCCAATCCTTATGTAATTTAATGTAAAAGCGATAACTGTAACCAAACATAAATGCAACATTTTGCACATAGGGACCCTCAAAACCATACCTTTTCTTAAAGAGCATTCTAAGTTAAATTGATTTAAGCAATAAAAAGGGTATGTCATGTATTATGTAAGAGAGAACTCGACACTAAACAAAGTTGATTATTTTATCACCATCTTTTTAGCGGCTACTGTCTAGTTGAATGTAACCCTCCTCAGCGCTAGTGTCATATTGTAGTCTCCAATCTTAAAACATATCAGTGATTTATTTGTGCATACCAATTCTTACCCTACCAATATCTCCACAAAATAATATCAAAGCAAGTGTCTAAACATAAAAACATGTCTTTGAGTTAAACTTGTTGATTTATTTACAGAGTACAGCCCTACCTGACTTATCTAGTGTGTTGAGACACAAAGTGAAATGGCATTCTTGATTTCAAACAATGCAATAATAAAACAGCTAATTAATATATTATATGTAATAAATTATATTATACAACAGCCAAAACACTTCAACATTCATAGCTAGCAAGTGCACCGCTGGTCGATTCGAGTATTCAGGCTTCGGTTTGTCTACTTTTATTTTCAGTGTTTAATAAACTTCATAAAACATCGAGTCGCAAGACACACTACAACTATATGTCTATTATTATTATGAAACTGTTTGATTCTTTATGTACCACTAGTTGATAATAACATTGTGCAAAACATTTATTAGATATTATCGATCAAGACACTTTTTTAAAGAGTTAAATCATCTCCACTGATGCGCGAAGATATGCACAGAAAAAACTACCGATATGGTCTTAGAAGTTAAAAAAATCATCAATGCATAGTCATTGTCACAGTTTTGGGGGAAATGTTTTGTTTCCTTTCCTCCTGAGCCGTTATTTTTCGTAATATACGTCATAGTTGTATTGTGTAATTATGTTATTATGATTTTGAAGTATAATGTTTCATTGGATCTAACATGATACTCGTAGATTTTTCATAAGCAAGCATAACACAATTTTCATTGTTAAACTACCCAATAAACAACAGGAACAAAAGGCATTATTTCAGGTTTACAATGCATTTGTATAAATGAAAGACGTCACTGGTAACAACGGAGACCGGCGTTTAAAGGTTCGAGTGAGAAGTTTGGCGGAACATAGTAAAATGATGTTCTCATTAAAATTGCAAAAAAATACTTATAAGATCATGTTAGCATCGAAATATGTTTCGCATCATCGTTGTGTATCGGCAAGTAAACCGCACTTTTTGTATCTGATGCGTGGCTACATTCATACGCATCAGAGCTCAAACTCGCAGTTTATTGGCCGAGACAAAATTGAAAAAAAATTCTTGAATGTAGTCAACTACTTTATCATTACGTTAAATAAAACATTGTTATTAGTTTAGTGCAAATGCCGTTGCAGCTATTTGTCAATGTCAAGTGTTCATATAATATTTGATTACTTCGTTGAACATCACAATATATACGTCATTGCAAACCTTACATGCGGTAGTAAATGTATGTATGATAGATACTGGTGGTTATCTTTTATCAATAACACATTGATTGAGACTGGCGTGACGTGAAGTGTTACAATTTGATAAAAGTCGTACTATCGGCAGCCTTCCCGCTAATCATATGAAACTCTGCACTTAATGTGAGATACGGGTTGTAAGATACGCTGTTACGTGTGCAAACTGTACACACTCAGTGTCATCGTGCACTTGTAATTGGCTTAATGATGTGTCCCAAATGATTTACTTAGCTGTGCGAAGCTAACAATCGTACTATGTAGTACACACGTGCTGCTATCCCGCGACAATGAAATCGGCACAATCAACGGATTGAAATACCGCACGAACGAAACAGACACCTTACAATTATTGCAAGGCATGCGCATTAACCGCATGGCTACCGAACGTCGACCACATGGTTTAACTGTTTGGCATGCAAACAATTTCGAAATCACGTATCAAAATTATACACGTGTTTGTTTCCTTTATATTATTATCTGGTTAGCCGTTGTATAAAATGTTATGTCCGTGTGCTGCATGTGGAGGAATGACTTTGTTTCCGGATTCGTTTATTGATCACGTAGACGTTGTTTCTTGATATCCACATTTAAGTTCTGTAAACACTTTCGTGAATAGTACACACACATGATGAATTGGGTAAGCAAAACAAATGCAGAAATGTTTTAAATGCCGACAATAAGATTTTTCAGGAATAAGAAGTCCATAATTACTTAGTGTTAACCCCCCCCCACACCCATTAAGTTAGACTCAAATAATTCATCACGATGCCTGTCAATAACCTTTTTCATTATACAGTACGTGCCACGCGAAACCCGCATAATTCGCGCTGTCGTGACGAGCCTTCGATCAATATTTGCAAAGCTACGTCACGAACGTTCGCGACGATTCACGAGATATAGCGGGCGGCCCCAGCGCGATATTTCTTGACGAATATGTTTACAGGCATATGTGCATCTGCTCTTTAAAAATTAAGAGTTGTACAGTTTTTACGGACTTATCGCAACATTCTACATTGCGTGTCGCACAGTTTATGTTAAATGTAGATATATTATTTTTGTATCCTTCATATTACGGTTAATTAATAACTAATTATATAATACAGCACTATTATTTGACAGTATTAATCAAAGAAAACTGTAAAAATGGATATAAGTCACAATGACTTTATATAGTGTGTATATGCGTTTAAGTTTACATTTGCAATTCGGACAATAATCATTAAAATCAACTTGAAATTATAAATCACTGATAGTTCTTTTGTTCAAAACAAACAATCATCCCTTTTACGTATATCTCACACAAATGAGCTTCTTGTGATGATTATAAAAATGCATTGTTATCTTATTCTTCATGTGCGTGATTATTTCAAACATTCCTTCTTTTAGAATATCCATTCAGATTATTTGTTTACATGTATATATGTCACCCTCGCCGGTGCACCAGCATATTCAATTGTATCGTATTTATAATCATAATAAAGATGCAAATCACCGACGTTTCGACACGATATTTTATAAAAATCGTGTACATTGTACTTCAGTTGTATTGAAGGGGGTTATGTACTCGTAAGTTTCTGTAATTATTTGTAACGTATGGTTTCATTGTTACATGCATTTATAAAATCTACTTATTGTTTACTCATCGGTAAACAAAATAAATATAAATACAAATGTGTATCAAACGAAAACCATTCCAACGGTCATTGTAGCCTCTTCTGAAATTGGTGTTAGCTAAAGAAAACATACTTTGTTCTGCAGACTACCGGTTCCCGATGAGGGGTGGGGGTGAGTGCGTGTTGACCATTGCTACCTTTTTGTGTGTTCACATGTTGTGTGTACAGGCCACAAATGTGTTAACTGACGTGTCAATATGGCAAACAAACGTATTATCTGAATTGTTGTTATTCAGGTTTATGTATTTTAGGATTTATAGCGATAGTTTAAGCAGTCCTTATATAATAATACTATAAGTTGTTTTTAAATGTCAACGAATAACCAGTTCTTCGATTATACAGGCGGTTAAATGGTAATACATTGCATATTCGATTATTTGCATTCGTAACGCGGATGTTTGTTGAATATAGATTCAAAAAGTCCTCATGTGTCGCTTATCCGCATTATCTTATCGCTAATCAGTGCCAATAACCAATACGGGGCACACGGACAGAACAGAACAGAATAGTTTATTTCGACTTAAGCATAGAACAGCTCATCGTCATTAACATGAGTATATAAAATACATGCGTTTGTAATGCAAACATATACCTCAGTTCAATAACAAGTACAAAAACATGGAGGTTCACATTTGCATTATCAAAATGGCAACATCATATACATATTTGAACAATAACAATATAATAGTATATCATATACTGTTTTGATATGTGTAAAAAATGATCAATTTATCTTAAATATATGTGACCTGTGCTGCAAAAATGGGTCCTATGGTTAAAAATTCACATTTTTAGTTTTTTACATGTTCATTTAGTACAAATAAACAAATAAAACACTGAAAAAATTATGCTTCTATCAATTGTTTTTTTTTCATATATTGCCAGAAACGTAATAGCACCGTATAATACAAAATGTCATATTTGGTGCAAAAATAAAAACAAAAAAGTAGACTTTATATTACATAAATTGATATACAGACCATACACAATAGCAACACTATTATCAAAGACTATACTACAGTTGTATAAAATAAATAATTATTTTTCAATCTGTCTTCACATTGTTACAAAAAAATGTTTCAAACACAGTTTCCATGGTAACCAAATTAGAAAATTAGTTATTTAGAAAAAAAAATCAATTATTTTACCAAATTCTTGGTGAACACATTATATTTGAATATTAGTATCTTATTTAAAAGTTATAAAAGTACTTTTTGTGATAATTGCGCTGCCATGAAATATCTTTACAAACCTGTTGGAATTAATTTACATGTATGTAGGTTTAAGAATAACAAACTGTGTTACTTATATGATATCCATAATATTTGTTTCTATCGGCCAATATACTTCTTTGAAATATGCACACTAAAGCTATTGCATTTTAGATGCATTTCATCGAAAGCACACATTGTTGAAGACAGTAACTGTCTCCATAGCAACAGCATTTTAGATGCTGATGGGACAGTATAAAAAAAAACATGCAATAATGATTTAAGTAATGCATGTCACATGTGTTTGTAAAAACAACCTTTTAGAGTTTTAGCACGCACACTAGTATTGTTTAATTGAATATTAAACACATGGACATAATTAACAATATAATTTTGTGTTACTTGCATCCTTAAACGGAAGTTTAAAAAAACAAACACAAAGTTACTAGTATTATTTATTTAAACTTGACAACACTAGAACAATTACCCATAACATAATACTTAAACATTATAGTTTGTAACAAAAAAAAGAAACATAATTCTTCATCATTACAAATAACAACGAAAACTTATCCAGTTTTAAAATACTTAGGTTTTGTCGACATGCACATTCAACCCAATGTAGCGAGTACTTACATTTAATTTATTAATATATTAGTTATGTTACATAAATAAACAGAGAGTATAATTATAAACTTATATAAAGCAGTTTATTGTTTAGCGTCATCTTACGAAGATTCATTTTGGTGTCAAAAGTCGCACTTACTGACAGTGCATTCGGGGGTATATTGCAACCGATAGTAACAGCACGTGTTTATAGTATATTAATTATAGTTTCGCTATTTGTCACGCTTGTAGTTTAAAACTATTAGAGTTTGAATTCGCCAAGTTGTAGTCTTATTGAAATGCGTTCGAGTCCCTTTACTGGTTAGAACCAGCAATTGTTGCCATTTGAGAAATATCAATTGAACTCTCCCCGAGAAGAGATCTTCGGAATCGAATGCGGGCACCGTATCCATTAAACCACTGTGACTCTGCACCATTTATTTCTACTGAGTACCATTTAAATACGACCAATAACTAAGAGCGTTATACAACACCGAATACAACACGCAAACCAAACACTTCATACCAACATACTTTAAGAGTCGCTGTCTAGAAAATGTCAATAATAAGCATTGGGATTTAAACCGTTGAATGTCGCTACAAAAATTAATCACACTAGATTACTGCACAATTTAATTTAATTTTAAAAAGGAATACAGAGATGGAAACATCGCATCTAATTACAATTTAATACGCAAAGACCAGACCATATCACAATTAAAAACAATATGCTCGTTATTTAACATCGAAATTCAAACTCGAAAATGGAAAAAAAAAAATGCATTTCATTGCCGGTATATGTGTTGGGTAACATCGTTGTACAGATCGTACAGAATACGTTATTTATTACGCGTATCTTGTGTATATTGCAACGCACATAGTAAAAAATGCTATGTTTGCATTATTTACAGAGTGCTTTGTACGTCGTGGTCGACCAACAGAGGTACGTTTCTGTCAGTTGTTCTTAAAACTATGCCTTTACTCAAAACAACAGTTAATGTATGATACTGTGCACTGTATAAATGATGCATTCACTTGTGTGTGCCTGAAATTGAGTTTATAACTATATTATAGTCATGTAGTGCAACTAAAAAATTGTAATTTTATTGATTTTTACTAGCCTGGGGAGAAGGACATATGGTATCACGTTCAAAAAACCTTCACACAAAATTATCACAGTAAACAAAATGTGTGCAAACCACAAGGGCTTTTCGGATATTAAAAGATAAAACAAACTCACAACAATTGTACTTGCATACTTAATGATTTAACATTTAAACTTATTCTAAACGTTTCCATGCACAGTATAAATTAAAAAAAATATGGGTAATTAGTAATTGTCTTTGGTTGGATAAATGTATTCATGCCACTATGCACGTAGTAAGATCGCTTATATGCATTCAAACTGTTAGTGTGTAAAAAGCACAGAACAACTGTGCTTGTAACGTTATTTTTAAGGAGTACAGCCAGAAACAATGTATGTATTACTTTGATACAATGCGTGCATCGCAGTACACTGCTTTATTCATCACACGATATCACACGATATCCCGAAACATATACGGGATAGGTTTGACACTATACCTGAATAACCCAACCAATGTGTTGACGCATCCATTTATACCAGTAGTGAACGTATAATTCTGATATTGTAAATATTCACTAGATCATTCCATAAATACAGTGACTTTTTAATACATTCATATGTGTGTTATGTCGTAGTGTAATACTCGATAAATGGGAAAATGCAATGATAAGCCGGCGATATTGAAATTGTTAAGATGTATCTTATACCTTAAAAAGTTAGCTATTTGTAACAAACCAATGGATTTCGCCCTTGTATTGTTGCACACGTATGTCACACTCAGCCAAAACAGACTGTTGCCCGAAAGATGTGTTAAATAGTTGTTCTGAATTGGAAATTGGTTTGTGCTATAGGATACCAGGGAAACCGTGAACGAATCGCCTATGGCGCAGGAGGTTAGAATAGATCAAAACAGACGCTAGCTTTTACATGTGTCAGGATTACCATGTGTGTTCTCTACTTTTGAAATTATCACAGCAACAAGAACTACCAATTAGAGAAACTGGTTTTCTACTTTGTTATGTGACATGTCTGTATGTGTTCACCGGATTCTGCAATACTTGATACATTGTGTTCATTTATATGCATTCTGTTTACCCACAAAACTGTTTAAATTGTGTTTGGTTCCAGTTTTACTGTATATACTAATGCAACTATAAAATTATATTTAGATTTTCATAATTAGTCACTTTTGGAAATAATGTGCCAATATTATATGTGTTCGCCAGTTTCTGAAGTACTTCAGGACATATGTGTTCCTCTAGTATAATGCTTAACTACCAATATATTAATAACACGTTTTATCTCTTCTGTTTATAATAATACATTGTGTAAAACAAATGACGTTGTAAATAACCTCAAACTTAGGACATGATCTGCTAGAATTATTAGTATGTGTTCTAAGCTGCGTTATTACATCAGTACATACAACCCGAGTTCAATGTGCTTTTGGTGCACAATGTATACCCAGCCTTTGCAAACTGCGAAATGTTCATTCAGGTAAAAACGATTGCACAGTGAGGATGATTGATTTCGATGAAGATTTTTAATGTTAAAATGATAAACACTTTTATATAATCGATGTACGTAATGGCAACGCACCAGGTACATGTCCGTTTTGCAGCGCATTAACAATCTTCAGCCACTATCCCGTGTGTGTGTCGAATTAAATGAATGATGCTGATTGGGAGCATTTGCAAAAGTGTGTATCTCATATTGGCGTAGTCACTAATATATATCACGTTAATAATATATAATGCATAATATAACGTTAAACATCTCACTAAATATACTTTTGGTCGATATTCGTCGTAAAATGTGGTATTTTGAATACGGTTATGTCGCAAATTATATTTCTTTGTATTGACTGATAGTTGTGTTTATGGCTAGGCTATGTGGATGTTTACATAAAATAACAGTATTATATCAGTGCTAAAATAGGCGCCAGAACCAACATCGTCTGCTTGCGACACTGTGTTTTCAGATCACCTTAGCTAGCAAGTTTTGTCCATTATTAACCGACTACACTCCAATATCTTACCAAAACACGCCAGACATTGGACGGCTACTCGTCTAATATTAAAATTATGGTACACCGAGAACAATGGGATGACGTCACAGCAATGTGTTAAACATACTTACGTATGAAACGAACACAAATATAAAATAGCAAGCGTGGTCGATTATTGGTAAAGAAGATAACAATAAACCAACAATGCACTAAGCACATACAAAGGAACTGTAAGATACATGACAGTGTTGTTTTTGTTTAAATGTTTGTTTTAATACAATAACAAAACTGGATAATAGTATGGGACTGCCACGTACGTTATTCAATACATTACTTGATATATATACACGCACTATGTATGTTCCCCGGAATAATGTGCGTATTTACAGTCGTTGCGTCCTTTTGCTTCCTTGACCATGCTATTATCCAGCAAACACTGATCAGAGGTCAATGGAATATTACTGGTAGCGTCATTACCAGGTGTGTGCACAAAACTCAATGATGTTATTTTCTAGGAATTGTGGGTCTTCGGAAACTGCTGAAATAAGCATATCGTTACCAATTAATGTCCTTTTTTCTCTTCAATTATTGTCTTGAATTCAATGCAAATCAACGAGAAGCCTATTTATCTCGAGATATGTATATAGTACCAGGAAGTTACGTTTTAGGAATTTACTTAGAGCCATGAACTTCATTACCAACAGGGGGTGGATGCGTACTACCAGGGCTTCTGTACTATGGAGTTAAACAGTTATGGATGCGATATAAATCTTCCTTTCTCATTTTATTCCCATTACTTGGCAAGGTATATTCCTGTTTCTGATAATTGGTTATGCAAGAATACATAGGACTTGCAGATTCATCTGCCTAAGTAGATCGTTCCACACTGCTGCTGACTTTTACTCAAATAATGGAACAATTTGGTCTTTAAATTTACATCCATTGTTAGGTGGGCACTTAAAGTACTAATGCATTTACGTCATACTTTTTTCGACTAACCCACAGACAGTAGTTTATAAACAAATTAATTAAATCACGAGTACGAATCAATATTCATTGCTTCGATTTTAACACGGCCTTAGACGAATCATTAATGCGAATAAGTCGTGTACATGTAACACTTTATTTGTTAATAAACTGCACCCAAATTTGTTCTGTCAGTCGTGTTCAAAACCATAATTTACAGAAACGTCAAAGCTGTTTTCGAACGTTTAATCATAGTTAAATCGCTAAATGCATGTTTAAATTGTTGTAAATGTTACTATCATTGTGGGGGATTTAATGGGGTATGAAAACTTGATTCGCTACCAGTTGATGACGCGTTTTTTGTTTCCATTGCAAAATCTCAATCAAAATAAACGTGGTTTTACTGAACACGCAAGTATCAAACAAAAGTTAAAATGTGTATGCCAATAATCAGAATGAATATATTTCGTTATTGTAAATGACATTTCATGATTATACAAACCCAACACACCGCGCGACCGTTTTTAAACCGTTTTCGGGAGGGATCTAGCATGTACATTTGTTTTGCATCGCATGGATACTTGTGAAAAAAAAAAGTTTTACTTTACTACAAGGACGTCCATTTAGAAAGCAGTTGCCTTCAGGTTGTCTGTTCTTGGTACTATCATAGCAGCACTTTCGTCAAAAAGGATCATTCTGATGTCGTAATCCCATTTAGGTCATTTAGTACACAATTCGACATTTAAACTTGTCACTGTTTACTCCACAACAAGTTTCTGAAATGAACACTTATAAATTAATTATATACGCTGTCAATTCTGCTTTGCATGCGCTATAGTAATCGTTTATCAAACTGTCCAATACACCACCCTCTAATGAATAAATTCCCGCGTCTAAACAACACTACTGAACAATATCATCAAGTATAAACGCTATTTATATGTGCAATTCGAGATTATATAAATATATTTTAGTATAAAATAACATTGGTTTCCAATCTTGTCAGCGTGCTGTACTGTGATTTATCCTCTCTAGATCGGGAAAAGATCATCGTCAGAGCTGAAACTAATGGTAAATTCGGTGTGATAGGGTGACATTAACAACAACACTACATATACATGTAAATGTATCAAAGAAGAGGAAACGAAAGGGACAAACATTGTTTTTATTCGCTCTCACTATATATCTGTTTGGTTCGCGCTTAGTATCTTTATCTCATAATATCAAAGTAGCGTACCCCATATATGTCATAATTGTGTTAATATACTTACGTTCTCTTTCGTTTTCCACATCTACTCAACTATTATCTGTATCGTTGAAATAGATGCATCAACTCGCAAAAGCGTCACCAAAATATTGTTTGTATTTATAAAAAATAATGTGATCGTTTAGCGTAGTACAATGGCTAATATGTTTAAAAGTTTGTATTGTACTTAGAGTAATCCGATGTAACAGCATACATAATGTCATTAACATAATTAAACTTATACCGTAAATGATAATATGTTTTGATTTTAAACGATTTTGATTAAACCTTTGCTGTTAAACTTTTTATAAGCTTGATGATATACATGTTGTGTGTTTGCAAACAAGTAATAAACGACGCAAATTTAAATCAACACACGCGTTTTGTTATTTATACGGTTGTAGTGTTTCTTTTTCATTGTTGTTGTATGTCCTTGTTCATGTTCTTGTACAAACCCGGTCTGCCTGTTTTGAAAATAATTAAAACGCGCACTTGATGGAATAGTTAATTCACAGTTATAAATTGAAACTATAAATTCATTGCTTACATACATAAACTAGTCAGGAAATCAGACAATAGAGTGTGTGTTTGATTAGATTACCACCTACATGTAATAACCGTAATCTCTGCAACGTGTACAGTTGAAAGGATTTGAAGAAGTCCGTTCTGCTCCTTTGTATTTCATGCTGCTCTTCTCAGAGTTTACACCTAACCGTGTTCCAATATGTTAACATTTATCATCAGCGTTTGTATTCGGTAAATAAGGAGGTGGTGTACGAATGCTTTCGTAATGGTGAATACTTGCAACTGACTTCGCAGTACTCGATTCCGAATCTACACTGGAGGTCATGCTGTTTGTTATTTGGGCGTAAACGTGTTGCGGAGGTGTAGGTGGGATGATTCCGTAAGAGTGTACACTCTGACCGTCATGGACTGGAACATCGGAGGTATTTTCAGTCGCCAGTGTGTCGTCAGTCGTAGTGCATGTTATTATATATCTGACTACACGTGGTAATAAACTAATATAATCAAAATAAATTATAAGCAATAAAAACATGATGAGCAGCTAAAGCGCATTGTATAACTGTATCAACAACCGAGGCATTGTAACGAAAAATGCTTTTCACAAACCCAATATGTGCGTCAAACTAACCTCACATTAATCTCGTTCGCACCTCAACGCAATTTACAGCCACGACGCAACGCATACACCTCTTATTATACAAATAACTAAATAATTCACAGAAACGTCAATGTTATACATACCAATCAGGTGTCTCCTGTACTTCCGGTATAAGAACACAAACAGGGAAGGAGCAGCGGCAAGAAGAACGAATGCACAAGAGGCCGTGATTAGGATGACTAAATGCGTCGAAAAGAATGCTGAAAGGTGGCAAATGTTATCTGGGATAAAATATACCTATATAATTGTCGTTAGCAGAGAGCAGAGTTAACCACGCCCACCGATTTCAAGGGATACAATTATGTTTATGTCCGTCAAAAAGCAACATGGCATCACGAGTCGACGGTCGTTCGTATTTCAAGCAAAAGCCATAAGCTTTTGTGTCTGCCTTTTACGATGAAATAATGAAGCATGACCGTTTAGGAAATACTGGTACGGGAATATCTACCGTAGGAGTACAGTAGTGTCAGACAGTAAACATGTTGATAATGTGATCGACATCACAGGAAACGCGTATGACAGAAGCTGTCTGCAAATGTTAACAAGGAAAAAAAATGTATTTATTATATTGCGAGTGTGTGTTGTTTTTGTTTTCAGTAACATAATATAAATTATTGAAGTAACTTACCTTTGATATTTGCTTGTGTTTTTCACAGTTGCATTTGACAAAGACCACTAACAGACGATGTCTGCGCTAAGTTAAATCCACAAGGCATTGGGGCTGGTCATCCTGGTCCACATCGTATTTCATCATCCTCAGTATTGATTTATCCTTAGCTTTTCTATTCATTCCACACACTAGGCCGATAACTTCACTTCTTAATGTTGCTAAGCTTGCATATCCTTCCTTTGTTTTTCTATAAGTTGTATTGCTGTCGCTGACGGTTCTCTAATAGCAAAATAAATCCATTTGACCCTCTACTATGTCATTGCAATTGTTCATTAAACACAAATGTTTGTATATGTAGGCCCCTACATAAGTATTTATATCCAGTAATCACATTAACGTTTTTCAGAATTAGATCTAATGAAGGGTAGATCTACATTACATCGTTCTTTATCTTTTCCCCGGACGCCATTTTGTATTGATGACCGAATGTGAACGTCTGTTTTCAATAATTTTTCATCCACATTACGGTCACTTTTCGATTCTTGCTTGGTAGTTTTGTGTCCGATCGGCGCATTAACTAACGTCCGTTCAAGATTGGAATCTTCTTCGGTCACTCTTAAAGTTGATGTCGATCTCATTGAGAGAGCAGTAACATGAATCAAGATTATCCCGAAAAAATGTAAACTTTGACAATAAATCCTTGTTTAACCAATATAAAAAACACTAACGTATAAGTCATCCCTTTCTAAACATACTTTCACACTACATTTCGATAGTTTGACATTTTAACGCAGATCTACGAGTTTATTTATCTTGATCTTTCCTACACCACTTGTACTTTTAAATCCTGTGACTGTGTAAACTATATCTACGTAATCATTACGCGGACGTTATTTTTGTAATATAGGAATTCCGTAGAACTGAACGGACTTTCACTTTTAACTTTTTCTAAAAGTTACACGCATCCAAATTGTGAATACACAAATATAACAATTACTGGAATGTCCAAAATGTTGGTGAGTTTGACGGACAAAATGGAGGATGAAACACATGCTTATCAGTTCTGCGATTTGATTGGCTAATCGACCTGTCAATCATCGGTCCGTCGTTACGTCAATTTATGTTATTAGTTAAACAAAGATTATTTCAATAAAACAAGTGAGACATGTATATTGTATATATTAGCATTTGTCTTGTAAACTTGTTGTTCAACTTGCTACATTGAACATATAATCGACTTAATATACGTTGTAATATGAGGTTTACTGTCTTGGTACGTTCAATATCACATCAGTATCTTAGTGCAAAATTAAACTATAGACAACAGGTATGTTGTATCTGCTTCTAGTGTCTGGCCACGTTTACTTTCCGTCACGTTTTCTACAGAGTCTTTCCGCGTTGTTGATGTATCAAGTAATACAGTCCGTATCTTGCATGACAAACAAAAACCACTCACAATATAAATACACTTTACCAAGTATGGTCGCCTTGTAAACGTTAGTTTTATAGCATAACGTTAATTACAGTTGTTTTCGAGACATCAACGCTATGTACATATATGCATTGTTTTGAATTTATACATAATATTATAAACAACAGAAGTATTTAACACATTGTTGCCAACTTTCGTTCATTTCGTGTTATACGATGATTTATTATTTGGGATTGTGTTGGGTAATGTCCAGCTAGTTACCTGTTGTAGTAGTGGCATTATTTTCAAACGCAGCGGTCTCATTTGTAACTGTACTTGACACTATTTCAACATTTGTTGAGACCATTGTTTGAACAAATTTCGATACATGTCCCATCATACATTAAAAATGCATACATCATTAAAATGTATAATGTAACTACGGTCCTTATATAGCGAATGCAATTATTATCAAGTACATATTGTGCATATGTTAAAATATAAAGTGTGTATCCGAACACGTAATATATCGAACTTACTGCAATAGTTTAGGAAGTGTTGGCACAGATTGTAATGCTACAATCATAGTTCAGACATAAACTGTGAATTCGAGGTTTCTTATGGCAAGTGTATAACGAGTTTGAAAGCAAAATCCGCTGACATGAAGTTAAAACAAATGCACTAAAATAACGCAATAAAACCATTTTAAACAATAAAGAACGGATTGTGTGTGTATTAATATCGCTTAGTGACGCAGTATTGCGTAAACAGGCTTACTATATAATACAAACAACTATAGATACATTTCCAACAGAATGTCCACATTAATATTACATGTGTAAATTAATAACGGGTATACATTAACAATGTTTATTTATAACAAAACATTATATACGATTTATGCACATGTATTGATGTTCTTTCTGTTAAAGCAAAGCTCACTTATATGACCGGGACATATCTTAAACGTGTAATACATGCATTGTATAAGAGAATCAATTTTTTGAAAACCTGTACTTGTTTTCTTCCGCTGCCGTTTAAGGGGATTTTATCGAACATTTACATTGCACACACATAGAGCTGAATAAGGAAACAAGTTGCCATTGAACGCATGTTTAGTTCAACCGTAAAACGTGCTTAAGTATTCGTTGGCATCGCGCAGGTCGCATTGTAAATGAAACTACTTAACCAAAATGAACAATACACTTTTAAGTAGCAAACAGCCTAACAATAAATACGTATTTATTCTTCAGTTATTTACATATTAAAATGTTAAAAGTGGTCACGTACTCATCGTAAGTTTATATGAAGCGATTTGAAGTGTACTCGTATGTAGAATATGCATGTCAATTCCTGTTTAGTTATTCTCACTGTTTATATTTAATTCATGCATTTATATATAACATTTGTTCTCATATTAAGTGTAACATTATATGTGTGAAATTTCAACCAGGGTAGATACAAATATATACTTTTGGGGCGGAGGTTGCAAATTGATCCATTGATTATCACGATAATTGTATCTGTATTAATATGCTTTATCGTTTTAATTATGTCCATGTTTGTACCATAACTAATTATGCACACATACGAAACAACCCTCTTTAATTGCAGTTGTGTTGTTATATGAACCATCGAGTTATCGAACAAAAACATGTTCACACAATTTTCAACCAATTTGCAAATCAGCAATTAATATTGTTGAATCTTATAAAAGAACCAGTGTTTACTTGACGTCGTACAAGAGCCGGAGTTTAACAGCGTACGTTGTATTGTTGTTTTTTAGTGTTAAACCCACTCAGTGTCATTAAAGGTTGGTCAACTGCGATATAAAATATACATAAGTTATTTAATTTTGTATTGTGTACTTAAACAATTCATTGATCGAATGTTGATATGCTCTTCAATTCATGTAACATCATTGTACAAATACGTGGGACTAGTTCACTGTTACGTATGATTTTATTGCGACCGAATAACATATATTGAGTTTCCTCCGACGTAAGCGTTGACGCCTTGTTCATCTGCTGACTCCGCGCAGTTATCCTCTCTTAATGTTTTCGCTGTGATTGTTTTTGGTTGCGCGTATTTGTTTAATGGGATCCCAGCGATGGCTTCCACATGCGCTATATTTATCAACTTGCGCGCACTGTGTGTCACTACTTGCATCATTGTAACGTTCTGTTTACTTATACTCAGTTTTTTTTTAATTCACATGAAATGGGTAGGTTACACATAATTTCGCAATTCCTTGGATGTCAATAGACGTTTCCGCAAATGTAAACTATATGCAAAGAGTCTACAGTTTTATTTAGACCTTTCACCTTGATATCACGTGCTTCACGGTTAACCTCAAAGAGCCTCAAAGAGTATTGAGAAGTGGACATGAATCTGCTAATAACAGCTGTGGAGGAATTTAAACTGTTTGTAGCAACACTATTCGTTTCATTGTAATGTTGTATTACAGATATTTGTATCTGGTCAAGCTATATTTAGTTACGAACACAACGTATGCTACATGTAACTCTGTACATTACCTAAGCCTGTTCACATGTGTGTTTACTTGAACATGTTGTTTGCGGGTTTATTTTGACTATTAGAAATGGCTTCTACAGTGTTCTTAAACATGTTTAATACCTGAATTAAGTACATAAATACGCATTCACTGACAATATGCTTCATTGGTGTACATGTGTAGTTGTACTAAGTCTCAAAGTATCAGAAATTAAGTGTCGCCTTATGTCGAACGTAGTGGAAATGATACACTCAACATGTTTATAATCATCTGATGTCAGCTAGGCAAATAATGAAAGAAGGTGAAGTACGTTTAGCATGTTAAACACTGTACATAAGTAAGTTTATGAAAACCAATTGTGCATGTAGATAAACGAACCCATTAAAGTTACCACAACCTCATACTGTTGTTTGGTTTGTCCTTAATAGAAGTGTTTGCATTAAATTGTGTAGATTTGAATAGCAAACACAAATATAGAAAGTGATTTGATCGAGTTACTAAATTATAAATTAAGGTCACTATTACATAAATATCGACGATGTCACTAATTGGATTATAACTCGGTTGGAACGAACTGCCAGGCGTTTCAGTAAAATAGACAGCGTTTATGCAATTTCGGCGTCATTTTCCCGACATTTCATACACCGATGAAATGCAGAAAAATACTATTCAATTATTATTTTAAAGCTACGTTCACCGATGTTATGTCATGGAGATTTTCTGAAGTCGCGTGTAAGAAAAGTAATGTGAACTTTAAAAAACTATGTATATAACTTGCTAGCGAAATGACTGTTTTTTATAATAACATTGTAAGACCTTGCATGAAAGCATCTCAGTTACCAACAGTAAACAAATTGGTTAAATGATAGACGTAAAACTGGAACATGGAATGTTCATGTATATTCATTATTAAAACATTTAATCAAACGTTAACAATAAATGCAGGAAAGTTTAACATGTAACATTATAAGAAATCTTAGTTCATGTAAATATGAATAACATGCCACAATATAATTTGCATATAAATATGACACATATATATTACTCCACCGGTGATAAGGCA
Source organism: Congeria kusceri (assembly GCA_027627225.1). NCBI lineage: Eukaryota > Metazoa > Mollusca > Bivalvia > Myida > Dreissenidae > Congeria > Congeria kusceri. Next base: position 31,190,055 of record CM051026.1, read on the forward strand.
TTGAGTTCATACGATTATGAATGCATACCCCTTCCCTATTAAAATGCCTATGCGATGTAATATGAAACTAATTACTTTTTTGGTGTGTGTGTTTTGCTGTCTATGTACCTACGTACAGACAATATTTTAAACATATTTATTTCAGCTCGAAAGCCTAAGTCTTATAGACACACTCTAGTGTCTGTTTCCTGAAAATAACCAGTACTTGGCTTTCTTTGGAAATATCTTGAAAACGCACTCTGAGTTGTGATCTAACCCGGGACTTTCCTGACGAAAGGCGGGCACAATATACACTGCATCATTGCGATGTATGCACATAATTGCCACTTACACCGCATGGGCTGTAAATATTTTATTTCATGACACTACTCTAGATTGGCTATCAAAGCTTCTCCTGTCTAGCCAGGTTGGATTGGAAACGTACCCGTGTACACCGGTGTCCGATTGGGTACTGCTATTATTTTGCTATACAATCGTTATCCGGGTACCCATGGTATTTATTTTTCAAACGTAGTTCTTGCAGGTAGAAGATACGTCATTATTTAAAAATGCATATATTACTGTAGTATTCATTTCTACTACACAATAATATCAAATTAACACACGTTATCTAATAGCATAATCAATATCATGATAGCAAAATAAATAATGTATTATTAAACACAGGGTTAGGGTTTGTGTTAGAATGTCGGACGGTAACGAGGTTGTGTCTTGAGTAGGTATATATTGCGGAAACTGTATTTACCGCCAAGCCCTAACGACAAGTTTTCGAAACACGGACAATGACGTATTTGTAAACAAAAGAATTATGTGAACACATCTATGTGTGTTAAAATTGCTTTGCGTAGATAGATGCAAATAATGACATCGTGGAAGATAATTCGATTCAAAATCGAACGTTTAGTCGCAATATTTAGACACATTAATTTCGCCTGTTTCAAACGAATACTTTCAGTTTTCAACAAGAACGGGGTATCTATCGACTTAAATATTGCAAATGAGTTACCATCCAAGCAAATACACAAATAAACAAAACACATGTAACATTTAACTTGTACAATTTTTAATTCAGTTTTGTTACACGGAACAATTATTAGCTTCATCGTAAAATACATTCAATTATCCATTTTATAAACGTTTCCATTTGTAGTTCGACAAGAAGTATACTTTTTAAACTATATATAGTAACAGCAGATGACATATGAAATGCGAACTAACAGATGGCAATATATTATAATTGAACTATGTGGTCCACGCTATGATACAAATACGATACATGGTGGCGTTTCATCAATATTTACGTATCGAGATGAATGTAGTTAACGATTATACATAAATTCCGCTTCATCAACGAAATCGTAAATGCACAATACATAAATATACGACTACATAATTTATGGTGTTCGTTTACTGATAAAATCGTGACGCAGCCTAAATGTTGTACATGACGTCATTTTTGCGCCATCTTCCAATGCAGACGAAGTGTAAACAAACATGGCGGAGAGGAAGCCAAAAAACAAAAACTGGTCTTACCAGGACACATCTGTTTTAGTTGACAGGTGTGTTGACGGAAACGCCATTTTGATCGGTTCACAAAAAATGGGGTTAACTGAGGCCGAAAATGATAGATGTTGGACCGAAACTGTAGATATGTGAGTTTGTAATATGTTAGTACGTGTCGGTCGTCCTTACACCTTTACGGTTGTGTACGTGTGTTGTTATTTCAAATTGAATGTGTTATCAAATATACTTACTCGACAGTGAATGGCTGTCATTGTATTTGTTTGTCACTAGCTGGTCTTTAACCAAAATAGATTATTTTTTATTAATATATAAAAAAGGTATGACCCACTATCTGTTTACATCAATAAGTTAAATTTTAAAATGTATCATTCATTACACCATTGTCTGCAATTATCAGGTGTTCTATGTTACTGCTTTTCTGTGTAACCATTACATGCTGTTAAGCCGAATGTGGTCTTTAAAACTATACTTACTAACTCATGTGTTGTAAACATATTTTAAACGTTTTCCCATCAGAACTTGCTTCATTCGAGCAAGTGTTGGACAGTCCAAAAGCGGGTCCCAGTCGTGGTAAAGATAAGTGTTTTAAAGGACAAAAAGGGAAGTCTGAAGGTCAGTTTAATCAAAAAGAAAATCAAAGACTTGAAATAAAATTAAAAACAAAAATACATTAATTCAACATAATTTATTTTCACGAATATGAAAATATTCCAAAATGTTGACATACTGACTTTCACGTTTTTGACACTTTGAAGGCCAATTAACCTTTGAAACATTTTGAAGAACATTTTAAGAACAACTACAATCATTAAAAAACATAACAACTGCGGCATGTTTTATAATTTATTTATACACATATATGTATATTATGTGTACATATACATACATAAATTCATACATACATACGCACGCACATGCATTTCCATACATACATACACACATGCACACACACACACACACACACACACACACACACACACACACACACACACACACACTGTATTTTTAAATTTTTACACTTACCTTCAGGGTCTGATGATTGGTACAGACAAGAGATCATACAGATCGAAAGAGAGAGGTTAAAGGTGTCCAAGAAAAGAAACGAGTTGTTGTATGATATAAGCAACAAAATGGAAACGCTAGTTTCACTAAAAGAATTGAAAATGTTAAGTGAGAACCAACTGATGCCAGAACATTAAACGATACTCGTATATCCGGAATATTTTTAAGTGTGTATGTACGATCTATAATATTAGTTACTATCAAAATCATATTAACGTGACAAAAATTACTTGAAAACAAAACACGGGTGTAGATTGGCCCGGAGTAGCTCACCCAAGTTTAATGAATCGTGGCTCATTTCCCCCTAGCAGCGAGTTTTTGTTTAACTGCTCATAAACTTTAAATAATTTGGCAATGGAACACCCAATGAAAATGTCTCCATGCTCGATAATTGGAAGTATTTCAATTGGTACATATTTTGGAAAGTGGAACATTTGTGATTACAAACTTGCTAGTGAAAAACAATGTTTGTTAATATCTTTCATTTCAACTTTGTTGTTTGTTTGTTTAGTATTATGCATTTTGTAAGATCGTACATACACACTGTATAAAAGCAATATCGCATACATAAGAAGGTAATAATAACAATAACAACGTTTTGAGTATTGTTTTGAGCATTTAACGAATAAACAGGCGAATTATTTTTACAATATATATCACACTCTGATCACTTAATTTTTTGCTACAAATTCATTTGTATTGTAAACAATTACAGTTTTAAAAATACACATTTTATGATGCTTGCGCCTTATTCCAGACTATCTATCGAACTTGAGAAAATAGACGGTCACCAGGCTTAAATAATAATAATAATAATATGTATACATTTAACGCGGTCAACTGTAGACAGACTTCTCGATTTTGCAATATGTACCGCATTTAAAATGTCATTATACAATTAATAATGTTATTCATATTATAACATGTAAATAATATAATTAATGTAAAAAAATATGAATCAATATTTCTTTAACCATTGTTATTTAAATAAATTATACAGTTATTTCAAAGAATATATTGTTTTAAAAGAAAATTTGTTCACATTACAATTATACATATTTATAAAAAAAGAAATTGTGAATATTGACAGATTGTCTTATCTCTAGCAGTGTAGACATGTTCACTTTGTGCATTTGATACCATCTGTGTAACATAATTATGTACACAATAAAGTGATTTTTGAAAGTTATTCAAACAGTTGTATTAATGCTTGTTGTCTGTTCTGCCAATCTCTATTCTCTGCCATCCGTAATGGAACATCCTGGTCACCCTCCAAGTCTTAGACATATTCGATTAGTGGCACATTTCTTGCGACACACAAAGTGTGCAGCCGCATACATGCCATGACAACTTCAGCACATGTTGCTGGTATGTAAGCACCTGAAAATTACATTCCCAAGATACTGAGCACGATAGTTAGAAATTCCGGTAGTCAGATGTGTCACATGTTGAGGCATAACTTAAATGTTAGAAGAGCACCTATGCCTTAAAACTGAACTAGGTCTTATTGTATGCCTACTAACAGTGATCTACAGTTACATGATTGCTCAGAAACTTCTAAACTGGTTGTCAGCCCAAAGTAATGGGGATGTCGGCAAAGTAACCCCTTTCACATGTCTGTTCAGGTGAAACAAACACTGTTATTTGATGTGTGTACATATATGTATACAAACATAAACATTACATACAATAAACACCATTTAACAAGGATTTCCATATGAAACAAACACAATATTTGAGATCCACACTGGTAGTTGTCAACTTATCCTAAGGAACATAACAGTTGTTGTTTACTTGAAATGAGATTTGAGTTAATATACTTTTGTAATACCTAAAACGTGATTTGAGGACACCGAATGTCCTCTCTACCACCATCCGTCCCTTAACCAAGGCTGCATTGAACTGTTCCTCTCCAGTTGTAGTTGGATTTGACACCGGTGTCATCAGGTACGTTCTCAGAGGGTAACCACTATCGCCCATAAGATATCCATATCCAGCCTGCTCAAGTATTCCTAAGAATTAATCAATAATTTAATTATAATTTTCTATAGAAAAAAATAGTATAAAAAAAGACACAATGCAACTGCAATATAAAATAACGGTTGTACTAGGATTGCAATAATTTGAGGATTATACAAGAAATGTTTTAGCTATAAAAATCTTTATAATAACATGCATTTGTACCAAATCAAACTGAACGGTAAACATGCCATTTTAATTGTTAAACTAGAGGCCCTATGCCGCGCACATGAATTTAAGGTGTCATAATGGTTTTGAAAAACTTAACAGCAGGTATATAGATGTATTAAGTGAAATGTAAACAATCATGATAACGATGGACCAAACAACACCCGCAGTTTAAGAAAAGCTGTGTTGACTTCTGGAAGCCTTGTTATTAAACTCTAAAATGACTATAGTCGAGGATCAGCAATGGAACATTACAGTGAAATTATTTTAAAATCCAGCAAGCGGTTTCTTACAAGGAGATTGTCAAAGTTGCGAATATGGCCTTTTATGAGAGAACTTCCCCACACCCTTGCTGGTAAGTTTTTTTAACAAATCAAACTTACTTGACGATATTTGGGAAAGGCGCAGGCCACATAATAAATATTTGGTGTGAAATTATTTTCAAATCAGGCCAGTGGTTTCTGACTAAAAAGATTTTGTAAGTTTGTCAGTTTTTTAAGCTTTCTGTTGCCACGGCAACCATATTTATTAACATATTCAAATTAAAATCAAAGGAATTTATTAAAGGACCGTCCCAGGAACATTGCTGCTCAGTTTGGTTAAAATTGACCCAATGGTTTCAGAGTTGTTTAATTAAAAATATAGCCTACAGTCCACAGTTAACAAAACAAAGCTCATCATGTGTTGATCCCGGCCATCGAGCAACTACATCGATGAAATTGAATTTAAAAAAAGAAACAAAATTAGTGATTACAAATGAATGCTGAAAGTTTGAAACAATATTAGTGAAATGAAAACATGCATTTACACAATTATAACACAATGTGAGAACATATTTCTATTTATTTTATGCTTTCCAGTGATTTATAGGGATATATAAGTTAAAGCAAATTAATAATTTACTGTTTTAAAACAGTAAAAATCAATACTTTGGTAATTTTCACTTTCACACTGGTTCCCGATTTAATATCTGAAATGAATTAGACGTTCAACCCCTGACTTCAAACTGTGTGGATAAAGGCATTACAAAAGGGGTATTTTCGGTAAAATATCGATTTCTGATTCATTCGTGGTAGAAAATAAACAGTTTAACGCGTTACTTCACCACACGTAAAAATGTTAATTTATATTACCACTTGTGAATTAAAATCGATATTCTACAAAAACAAAAGCAAATGCCCTCTATTTATATCAATTTTTATTTTTTCATATGACAACAATTTTATATGACTATAATACACCGCTAACATTTGCCTTTCATTTGTCTATGTGCTCAATTTTTAGCAGTTAAGATATTTAATGACATTTTTTAAAATACTTATATATGTGGATAAGTCTCTTTAAGACATTAAATCATAGTTATTTAATGAAATCTACTTAAATGTACCTTAACTTGGAATCACAACTGCTTGAATGTTCAAGGCATGATAGCCTTTTATGCACACATATGCATCTTCATTGACATGTGGAGTACAGATCAGAATTAATGTTCCATCAACTGCACCTACCACATTTGGCAGTCTACACTTTCTGTAAAATGCATGCTTGCAACCAAATAATTCAGGTCCATGTGGAAATCTAAAACAAAAAAAAAGAAATATACAAATTACATGCATCGTATTTCAATTAAATTGAAATGAATATGAAGAACAACACATTTATTGAGAACTCCAATCAGTGGTATCTGACAATATGTTTAAGGTTTTCCCTATATGGCCAAATATTGAAATAAGGAAATCGGCTCCGCCCCTCTGGTGACTTTGTTTTTAACATTTCAAGGTATGTACTAGAGCTGCATCCAAGGAATATTTATGTTTAATTATTTCAAGATCCATTATATAGTTTTAAACAATAATGTTTTATGTGTTAATTTCTGTTTTTGAGCCAAATAGCAACCAGATTGTGATATGTATTTCATTGTTTTGCATGAATTTCGGAAAGTACCATGTGTATTGTATTTAAAATGTTTTTATAAGTGAATACAGTCAAAGTTTTCTAAAAATGCAACGTACTTCACACAAATCAATTAATTAATGAATTACCTTACGTTATTTAATCGTGGGTTCACTGCCCCGACAAAGCGATGTAATATTCTGTAAAAACTTGACCTACTTATCCCATGCAGATCAACAATTTCAGAGTAAAAGTTTCCCTTGCCTAACTAGCGCAGGGAAGCAAGAATCTGCAAAAAGGACATTTTGGTATTATTCAAAACATACTAACCGAAATGAATATTTTTAATAAATAAAGAACGGAGGAAGAATTATATTCTAACACATTTAGTAGCATACATGAGATAATTTGATATTCAAATCATAGATCTAACTTTTATTTATGTCAATCAATACATAATTACAAATTTACAAATTATCTCATTGTTTATTTAATTCCAGTACTGTACTATCCCTATTTTTTAATATTGTTTAAATACATTTATTGTTTTTACTATTAATTTACATTTAAAGACAAGCAACTGATTCAATATCACTCAATACATTTCTTAGGGGCGAAACATCACCGGATTTTAAACTCTAGCTTTTGTAACGATAAATATTGATTTATTTGCAACAATCTAAAAACAATACTAGCTTAATAAAATGATTGATGGTTGCATTTATTACATTTTAAACTTGCATGTTTTATTGTTTTAGAAAAGCGTTGTAAAAAAGCTTAGCCAATTTGTATTTCTGCTTGATTCTTCAACAAATGGCAGTGACCTGTCAAATTATGAGCGGTATTCAACCTAAAGAAAGTAACTACAAACAGTAAAAGGCAAAAAATAACTTTATAGCCGCAATATCAGTACCTGCGTTATTGGTTTTATTGCGGATGACAAGTCATCGCCTATTAGTTCGAGCAGTTCTAAAATTCGAGCAGTTTCTAAAATCGACTCTCGGTTCAGTCGATACCTTGATATCAAATCCTGTTCACGAATTTGATGTAACGTCACCCACGGTTTAAAACGGCGAGGAATGGGTCTTTTTCGACCCCTTCTTTCAGCAACAAGAACATCGAACGCCGCCATTACAGACATATACGACTGCTTTTAACCAGTCGTATATTTATGTATGAAATTTATGTAGTCGGACACTACGATTTGTTTGATGAAACGCGTTTTCGGTGTAACGTCGTAAATTATGTAAGGCGTACCGTACGACTGGTAGTACTACCGTTGATGAATGAATTAATTATTATTAAAACTAAATTATCTCGGAAGTCAGATGCTTATATAAATAAGAGCCTTTTTCAAGGACAGTATCCTGGGTAGAACAGTACTTGTTGTTGTTCGAGAAAGATTATTCGAACGCCCCCATATTATGGATTAAACTCAACACCACGTTATCCAGCAAAAAGTAGAAACACAAGTATCTGTGTATATCTCTTACACCACTACGATCGTTTAATATTTTGCACGTGAACTGATATATTTTCAAACGAACTATTATAGCATTGCGTAGCTAGGCTGGAGAAAACATACTACTTAATCTATTGAAGGATACGTTTACTACTAAATATATTAAACACCTACTCAAACAAAAACATGCTAACCAACGCACTCACACATTAATACACGCGCACATTGTATAGCACGCATGCGGAATAGAAATAGTTTAGGTTCTAAATAACAAAATACACACAAACAGCTTAATAAACAAGTTAACACAAATAAATATTTATATATTGTGATGACGGTACTTTCGATTATGATGATGATTGTGATGATGATGATGATGATGACGTTAGTGATGATGATGAAGACGTTGATGATGACGCCCGTCGATGATGCTAATGATGCTGATGCTGCTGCAGCTGGTGATGGTGATGATGATGATGATGATGATGATGATGATTATGATGATGGTGATGATGATGATGATGATGATGATGATGGTGATGGTGATGGTGATGATGATGATGATGATGATGATGATGAGGATGAGGATGAGGATGATAATTAATTAACTGCCTTCGAGGACGACGACAATGATACTGGTGATGATAATAATGCTGTTGCAGATGCTGCTGATTCTGCTGATGATGACAATGCTGATGATGACTGTGATAATGATGATTTACCAAACAGTGATATAATTGCACGTTGCTTTCATAACAATAGCAATTGTATGAACGTTGTTTTAAAATTGCGCAATCACGCACAATCCTTATGAGCATCGAAACCGGTGGCGACATTATCTACTTTAGCATTGATGCTTTTATCATTACACAATGAATAATGTAAGTGGTAGCACTTAATAGGTAATGGTTATATCATTGAAAGAAATGACTCATTTTGAAGTGTAAAGATATCAATCGAAAGTACAGTAACTATTCAAAACAAATCATAACTTGGTAGACAATACTACGATAAATTAATTAAATTCCTGTTTTCAAGACTACGGAACGATGTTTCAATCAAATCTTCTCATATGGCAAATACATAGCTAGACCACCACAGAACGCAATATGAAAAAATAGTCAATACATGTTATTTGTGTCATAAAAATACTAACTGTTAATAACTGTTATGAAATCAACATTCATGCAGTGAATACGTGTTCACGATGAGTGCATAGCAGATTCTTCAAAACTTCTTCAGTTTGTATCATTTCTGAATCCAAAAACATCAGGGACGTATGTATTAACATTATTAAGCTATTCTTAACTTAAGAGGAAAGCAAGTCAAAAGTAGAAATTATGAACACTGCACTCTAGAACGTGCGCATGAAAAATACTAAATATCATTTAACTTAGCAGTTCATTGCCATTTATGTGTCAAGAGCTTCAAACAATGCATGTCTTTGTCAGAAAATACAAACAAACAAAAAATTCTGAATTCTCAAATGTTTCTTTATTTTCAACTAGGGTTGCCAGCCCGACGTTAAATATATGTACTTAAACGTAAAAGGAGAAAATTTAAATACTTGTTTGACTATATTCTGTTTTGATGTTGAATATTCATGTACTATTGGTGAAAAGTAATGCATGCAATCTAATATAAATGAACGAATTACATCAGTGGCCATTAAAAAAGAATACAGCTTTAAATAGAAAGTCGAATTATTAATCCCAAAAAATAGTAGCATATACAATTGTCTTATTGTACTGGACTATCAACATAGGGAAACTCCAAAGGATATTAATCCACGTATATGTTTTTTATTTAATGATTGTCTGAAAGCTTTAAATGACGTTTTAGTAAAACATCAGGCGACAATCTCTCAATCTCGCACTTTTCTATTTGCATAAAGCGAAGAACATTGTAATGGGGCTGCGCACTATATATACGTTAAACAAGTGTTAACAATTCGTTAATCCTGGATATGACGATACCTACGAACCATTTTGCCGTCATTTTATTTGATCTAGTGTTTCAGCAATTCGTATTGCTCGTTGCACTATACAAACTGTAACACAATTCGCCATTTGGTATTCTTTACTTGTATAATTTAATTTCAAATGCAATCATATGAATTCATCGTTAACATAATCATATTGTATACCAATTGATGACATCGAAACCAACATTGTTTCTAAGCTTCTTACGTATATTTCAAATGCGATTGGTGGTGAGCCCAAATATAGTCACTTTTTAAATATACATTACAATTTACTTTACTGTGGTGGATTTCTGTGTGTTCACTGATGCGTTACAAACTTGTAATTTTGCTTAATTTGATTTAAGTTCAAAAACGTATTCCCGTTCGAAACTGAACTGATTAATAGACTGGACATGAATATTTATGATGTTCATTGTAAACAAAAATCATATTGCACTCAACTGATTATCCAGTTACGCTTGAAAAAAAGTTTCATGGAAATAATGCCCTGCAACATCATAGAGGAGAATGCTAAATAATAGTCCAATAATTTTTAATTCACAGAAACAAAGACACGCGGAAACTTAAAGAATGATCTGTACTATAATAACCACAATAACCGCCACCACCACCATAACTGCCACTACCACAATAACAACGACCAAACCCATCACCGTTATCAACACCATCACCAAAACCACCACCACCACCATAACAACCAACACATAACCACCACCACCACCATAACCACCATCACCAAAACGACCACAATAACCACCACCATCATAACGATTACCACCACCATCGCCATAATCACAACAACCACCACCACCACCATTACTGCCACGATCACCATAACCACCACCACCACCATCATTTCCACCACCACCATAACCACCACCACCACATTCACCATAACCATCACCACCACCACAACCAAACTCCACGCCATCATCACCGCCAACTACATAACAACCACCACCACCAACAATATTACAACCACCACCATAAACAATACCATTATAAACCACCTACATCATTACCATCTCCATCATCACCACCATCAGCAACACTACAACCACCATCATCACCATCACCACCACCATTACTACCCCCACCACCAGCACCATCCATCACCATCCATCACCACCATTACCACCATTTCCGCCACCAAAACCATCACCACTATAACCGCCATCAACACCATTACCACCATCACCATCATCACCGTCATCACCATCATCACCACCATCACCACCATCATCACAATCACCACCAACAACACCATCACCAATAATAACCACCATCACCATCATCACCACCATCACCAACACCATACTTGTAACCACAACCACCAACAAAACCACCATCATCATCAGTACCACCTTTATCATCACTACAACCACCATTACCACCACCACCACCATAAACACCACTACTACCAAAATCCCAGATATAATCACCACCAACACCATAACAACAATCACCACCATAAAAAACAACCAACACTACCACCTTTAGTAACACCGCCAGCATAAACACAACCACCACTACCACCTCCGTCGTAACCACCTCCATCATCACTACCACCATTATTACTACCACCACTACCATCATAATTACCACCACCAACATAACCACGACCACGACCACCACCATAACCGCCAACACCACCACCACATCCACTACCAAGTAGCCACAACCTAAACCATCACCATCACCATCATCACCACAACCACCATAACCACCACCATAACCACCACAATTACCGCAATAATCACCAACACAACCACATCCACCACTGTCACCAAACCACCACGGCCAGCAATACAATCATTTCCGTCACCACAACTTTCAACGTCACACAACCAACACAACCACCATCGTCACACTACTAACATAATCACCACCGTAACCACAACTTTCACCGTCGTATAACAACATAAACACCACCGCCATAGCCGCCACTGTAAATACAACATCCACCGTCACACATCCAACACTACTTCTACAGTGACACAACCTCCACCGTCACACACAACCACCACCGTCCCACAACAACCACCGTCACACAAACATAACTGTCTCTGCAACGATCATTACCACCACCGTGACACAAACGACCTTAGAGACGTGGTAGCAATGTATTCATTTGCTCTTCCGAACACAACAGATGTTCATTTGTTGAACACTGATTGCGAATTTAGTTATTTTGACATTGACAATTATCAGTGCATTAATTTGGACATGTTTTATAACATCAGGCTCCCATTTCTTACATTTTCTTACGATTTACCCACTTAAGTATTTTGCTCAACAGGTCAAATAGTTGTTCAAATGTGTTGCTACATTACCAACTATTATAATGTTATGCGACATTCAATTTTTATTAAGATTAAGAAATAGTTGTCGTACTTATTTGAAAGTGTGAACAAATAAAAGAGTTTTCAAAATATATAAAGCTTCCGGGGAATGTGTGATCATTTGGTGGGAGAAAAACATGTTTCTTTGTTGTGCTGGTAATGGATGCTATTGCTACGGACAACATCAGGAATAATTGGACTCATGCTAAAACAAAGTCAAATTGAGATCATGAGTTTGTTCCAAGTGCACTTGATGGATTGAAATTATAATATTTATTAAACAATGTCTATGAAAACTTACGACATGAGATAGAAACGCACAAGGTTTCAATGTCAAATTAAAATGAAAATGCTGAAACTTATTATAAACTAATAAAAACATACATTCTGTCTCCGAATTTGCAATGTCATTGGTTTATGAACAATTCTTTTCCCAGACAACCATGTTTCATCTATTGTTTACATTCAGAATGCAACTAAGCTACTGAATATTAATGAGTGTCTGCATCTATATACGTGGCGTGTTCTGAGACGTTTGGTCCTAATTCGGCAAGACTCTTTTCGATAAAAAGTCGTTTTAAATGCCGTCACAAAATTCGCAATGAATTTAGTTTTAATCGTATTATTTTAGCAGTTATCTTATTAAAGAAATTTAAATATTAGCTAAAATGTGCGGTGCAGTAAAAGTTAATACTAAATATATTGACTTTGACCTTTTGTATTGCGTTATGGACTGTCTACTCCACTTTTACCGCATAGGCCATTGGCATTTAATTTAATAATCCACACTGAAATCTGACATATTTCGATATTAATATTGACTCGATGCATATCATTGCACTTTGGATTTAATTTGTCTTCGATCAAGGTGAGTGTTTTATTTTAATCACCATTACTGTTTAATGTTAGCATAGCCGAATTGTTGTCAAATTATTGACATACAATGACAAATGAACAAACCGGAATCGAAAATGAAGAAATGGCGGCCGTGACCTTCCTGTGACACTAGTGAAGTTTGTTTACATCTTAATAAAATGTAGCATTTCGAGTAAAACGGTAATGTTTGGATATAACTGACAGTTATTTATCATCTGGTAGTTGTAGCACTGTCCTGTCGGAACTTATTTTTTACTGATTTTCATTAGGAATTGGAAATAGTTGGTGAAATCTATTTAAATAATGTTGACAATATTGAAATTTTCACAGCTATGATAATTAGGATGCATGTGATTCTTCTCCTGAAAATGAAACACAAAAAAAAGATTTCATTGATTATAATTAGTCAATTTTATCATTTCATAAATGACTTCATAATTTTTCAAATATAAGGATACGTGTATGTGTGTTTGGGTTCGGAACGAAAATATGCTATTGTATAATTGAAGATGCATTGGAGACCGTTAGGGCATCATCCTGCATTGAATACAACATCCCACACCTGGTATAGGATCAAAAACAACCAGTCAAGTCAATTGGATACACTTCCTACAATGCCTATTCAAGCCTGTCCCAAATCTGCTGTAATACTACCACTTCAGGTTTGCATAAATTGTTATTTTTGACACATTCTTGAAAAAATACTTATCACAATGTATAATGCATTAAATAATATCAGATACAAAATAGATTATATATATAATTAAATTATAAAAGTAAATAAAATGCAATCATGCGTAAATACAAATATTTATCGTTAAAAATACCTGGGCCCCTATCCACAAAGCTTCGTAGAGAACATTTCTTAAAATCATAAAATTCCTTTACTCTGTGGCCGGTTCATTTCATGTAAAATTTGTCTTAAATGCTTGCACTCTGATACATAATCAACAGATGATTCTTAGTTTACCATAATTGAAGTATAAAATATTGTTTTCACAAGGAAAATTGAATTTGAATAATTTCCTTAAAAATGACTTACGATTATCCTAAGGGGCCCCAGGTACAGAACGTCCAGATTGTGAGAAAATGTTTTTAAGTAAATTAGTATTGATAAAATAAAAGTGAAGTTCTAGTTTTCATCATTATGTGTGATCATATTTATAAGTTTAATCTCAGAATAACACCAGACAAGCCGGGCGTGGTCTTTGTCTGAAAGCATGCTAGTAGTGTTATTCTGACGACTCTGGGCCAAAACGTGTCAAACCAACCACAACAATGGTCAAAACATTCCAAAACGTGTCACAAAACGTGTCACCCCAACCACATCAATGGTCAACCCCCAAAAACGTGTCTAAATTCTGAGCCAAAACTTGTCACACCAACCACATCAATGGTCAACCCCCAAAAACGTGTCTCGATTCTGAGCCAAAACGTGTCGCACCAACCACATCAATGGTCAAAAAGCCAAAACGTGTCACGATTCTAGGCCAAAACGTGTCAAACCAACCATAACAATGGTCAAAGATCAAAAACTTGTCACAATTCTGAGCCAAAACGTGTCACACGAACCACAACAATGGTAAAAAAAACACATTTAACCACATCACTGTCCCAGACATTTCAATGGCCACAACCAATTAATATTTAACCACAATCACGGTTAAATATATATTATTTAATTGACCTAACATAATTCATGAATACAAGATCAACGTAGCCTTTTGTAGCAGCATCACGCGAGGCTGTTGGATCAGCTAAATTTGTAATCTTTTTACTATTCCAACTTATGTCATGCGTTGGTTGCGTTGTTCCATCTAACAGTAACACTTTGTTTTCGATATTATTAGTAGTTGCTTGCGCTAACAGATCAACGTAGCCTTTTATAGCAGCATCATGCGCATTCACTGGATCTGAGACATGTGTTAATGTATTCCCATTCATATTTATAGAACCGGTTGCAGTATTTGTACCATCTCTCCTTAGAAAATTGTTGTTTACGTACGTGGCTGATACCGCTTTTTTTTCAACAGTAACGCCTTCGTTAAGCATACGTCCAATTACAGTGTTACCAACTCTTTATTACTAACCCACGAGTTGAATGACTCGGGGTAACCTTTCCACTTTACTAACGATTTTGTTTTTCCTTTCTTAACGACTTTCTCGATTCTGTACAGTTCTTGACTGGTTTTCTGTAATTCAGGTTCATAAAATGTTCCTTGTATTTCCTCTCCATTATGATCACTAACCTTATACGTTACTGGAGAAGTGTGTTGCACTGCTGTTACTGTGAATTCTTCTTCTGTCCATCTTGGTGTATAACCCTTCTCAAATGTTTTCTTTTTCTTGCTGATCCGTACCTTTTCTCCGACAGAAAACTTGGCCTTTATTACATTTATCTTGTCGTGGTTTGGGTAAAGGTTTCTCCAAACAATATTTTCATTTTTATTTTTACTAGCTTCAGTAGGTGTCATTTTTATGGATGAATGTCTTGTATTGTTGTATTGATCTACAATATTATCAAGTACATTGATATATACATTCGTGGAATTTGCAGAAAAGTACTTCCACATTCTTTCTTTCATTGTTCTATTCCATCTTTCCACCACGCTTGACTTTTCCTCATTCTCAGTCTAATATAGCTCAACTAGACTTTGTACCTCATTATTATAGAACTCTTTACCCTTATCAACCCACATCTTACCCTGGTTTTCTCTCGCTGAATATCTTTTTCAAGGCAGCAGCAACCGATTTTCCTGTTTTATCTTTTAATGGAACCAGCCAACCATATTTGGAGAAAATATCAATAACTGCGAGGAGATACTTTATACCGCGATTAAATTTCGAGAATGATTGCATGTCCACTAAATCCGAAGCCCATATCTCATCTATACCATTTACTTGCACCCTTCTCCTCTCAAACTTTCTTCTTACAGGTTTGTGTAATTCTTCTGCTAAAGTTAGTAGTTCAATGGAATTTTTTTTTAAACTCCCATTCCAAACCTCATTTTTGTACCAATAATCTTATCAACTATCGACCTATCTAACCTCTCTCTGAGCGTGGGGTTAAAAATACCACCCAGCTCATCTATCATATTTTTATCACAGACTTTATTCCGAGTCTGTGTGTCTTTATTTTGTAGATAACATACATCGTGATGATATGCAGCTTTATCAACTCTGTTTATGGGCATACTCCAAGCTTTGGGTGTTAGATCTGGGTTTAGTCTCTTATCGAGTTTAGTACCCGGTCCCGTAAAATTATGACCGGGAAGATGCATCACGGCTTTGTGGTTATTGATCTGACAAGTAAGAAGCACAATGGCAAGTACAGGAGTGGTTTTGATGAATTCTATATACCCAATTAAATAAAAATAATACATAAGAAAAACTTCAAAAAATTGCTCTAAACAATGAGCCAAAAAGTTCACTCCAGATTGTGGTGAGTAACAACAAAGTTCAGTTTAAAACTAGGTTTAACCCTCCAATTCAACTTAATAAGAAGAAAAAGTATGAAATAGCACTTGTAAACCTCGAGACTTACTACTCATTTCCAAATATTGATGCAACTAACAATTATTTTAGATATGCACCTGATGAAGGTTCAACATGGTTCAACATGGTTTGAAATTTATATACCAGAGGGTAGCTATGACATCACAGATATCAATGACACAATTCAACAAAGGATGCGTCAAAATGGACATTATGATAGTGTTAATGAAGAATACTACATTACAGTATCTGCAAACACAAACACACTAAAATCTATTCTCATCATGAGTAACAATTATCAAGTAGATTTCAGACAAAATAACTCGATTTCTAATGTATTAGGGTTTAATAATGCTATTTACACCCGAGGATTTCAAGAGTCTGAAAACATAGCTTGCTTGTCAATATCGATATTATTTTAAATGTATTCCCCGGTTACAAAATTGTTGAAACACCAGTAAACTTGGTGTATCTCCCAGTGATATTGGATACAATACATAGTCTCGAATCATCTCTCACTGATCAAAATGGCACACTACTTAATTTGAGAGGGGAAAACTTAACGATGAGATTTCATATTAGAGAAGTGTGAAGCGGCGCACCAAGCATCGTAATCCATTTAAAAAAAAATCTGTATATATAAAATGAGTAGTTACACAAATGTCAAAGTTAATATTTCGAAAGGACAAAAAGAAAAGTTACAAACTGCTCTTCAAACAGGGGAGCCAGTGAGTATTCGTTTGGGTCATGAAGATTTAAACGGTGAAGATGTTCTAGCGCTTACGTGCTCGCAGGTAAATAGAATTACTAAAGCCTATGAGAATGGCAAAGGAATAACGATTAAAATGAGTAAAGCGCAACTCAAACACAATCTTAAAGTGGAAGGAGGTTTTTTGGGGATGTTAGCCGGACTAGCAGCACGTGCTCTACCTATGTTAGCAAAAACAGTACTTCCTGCATTGTGTGTAGGTGCTCTTTCAGGTTTGGCTAGTTCTGGAATGCAAAAAGTGCTGGGGTCAGGTTTATTTCTTAAGAAAGGAGGTTGCGTTTGTCAAGTAGAAACAGATGGTAATGGACTTTATTTGGGACCTGCCACAGGTTCTGGTCTAGAGTCTGTTGGTGATGGACTTTATCTAAAGACGTGAGGTAGTGTGTTTGATGGAAAGGGTCTTCTTTTTGGATCAAACAGTCCATTTAGTAGTATTCCAATCCTAGGTGCTATATTGTAAACGAATGTGTTATAAAAATTATAACACATTCATAAAAAGATGTCAGTTCACAAATTTGGACGGAAACCTGAAAGGTTAAATATACGTCAACAACCATTAACAGTACACTGGGGACCAAAAATGGACGTAAAATACCAGCCACAGAAGAGAGCACCTGTAACATGGGAAATTTAAAACCAAGAGCAACTGACTATTCCAGCATCTGGGACTAAATCAGTTTCGTTGGGATTCGGCGTTTTAATGATTATGGGTATGGTTTTAACATCACTAAAGCAAGAGCTAAAGTATAAGAGATGTAGCCTTCAAAATGAAATTATACTCGAAAGTGTTGATGACATAATAATTACCATTCAAAACAATTCGCAAGCAACCGTAACAATCGAAGAAGGTGCGCCGCTTTGTTTTATACATTATGTACAATAATTAAAAAAATCCTACATTAATAAAAAAAATGGATTACAAACACGAAAAAATAAATAATATTGAGAGTCTCTACTCCAAGTTACCATCCGCTCCTCCCGAAGACGAGGGGCAGGGATATCGATTGCAGAAAATAAATGATATTCAACAAATCCTCGAGGTAGAGAGAGAAAAGCGAGCGACTCTTTGTAAAAAGTACCACAGAGCTGAAAAGATTGTAGACGGGGTTGGTGTTGTCCTTATTGGTACCACAATGGGGCTCGGTATTGGGGGAGTTGGGTTGCTTTCAACAATAATTGCAGCACCCGTTGTTATCGTGATGGAAGGCGTTGCGCTTGCTACTGGTGCTCTGAGCATTGTTGGCAAATACATTAATAAAATGTTTGCGTCTAAGGCTGAAAAACATGAAAAGATATAGGTTTTGGCTGAGGCAAAGCTCAACACAATTTCATCCTATATCTCAAAGGCATTAGCTGACAATAAGGTTACTGATGAAGAGTTTCAACTTATACTGTCAGAGCTGGGTAAATACCGCGAGATGAAAGAAGAAGTTAGAAGGGTATCAAAGAAGCATATGGATCATGAATTGCAACAGGGTGGACAGGAAGCTCGTGAGTCCTTTCGTAAGTTGTTTGAAAAGAATAATAAGTAAGCTCGCGAACTCGCTATGTGACATAAAAACTAAGATAAAAATCAAGATAAAAATCAAGATAAAAATAGAGACTGCAATGACATAAAAAATATTATCTGTAGAAAAAAAAAAGATATGTCATTCCTAAAGATTACTGATCCGAGGAAGAGGGACTTGTTCGTAAAAGAATTTGTTGAGACTAAAAAAAATATTCGAGATAAACAGATAGAGGAGCGGACGGGAGAACGAGAGTTACAAAAAGATCTTGGTAAATTATTTAAGCCCATTACAGACATACAGAAAAGCACAACGGATGATATAAAGGCAGAAATTAAACCAATCAATGAGAACCTTTCGAAATTAAAACAAATCACATTTACAACGTTTCCATCTATTGAAGCTTTTCAACAACCAGAGGAAAAGGACGATGATACTAGTTTTATTGGTCCGACGGCTGGAGAATATCTAAGAAAATTTGCTACTAAATCCGAGTCTGATAGAACATATGGTTTGTACGATAGGAGTGGGAAGTTTTATATAGGTGATAAGCCCGTTGCCATCATAGATGATAATATTGTTGTGGATGGCGAAGAATATCAAGGAACACCCGGTTTATGGGAACTTATTATCGCTAAGAAACCAGATAGTGAAATATATACCGACGTGGATTACGATAATTACGCGAAGATTATGATTCAATCCAACGCTCTCAAAAAGGGAAACGATCCAGAAAGTAAAAGACCAAAAGCGAGTAAGGGGTCAAAATGGAAGAATGTGCTCAAAACTATTTGGGATAATAGAGATTATTACGAAGGGAGTGGAGTTGTCTCGAGTGACCCTAATGCATTACTCGAAAGACTCGACCTACTCATGGCAAGTAAAGCCGCAGGCAACACAGGTGTAAGGAATGAGCTTGTATCCATATGTGATGAGCTAAAGAGGCAAATTGTATTGGATGTAAATACGTATAAAACATTCATGTATACATTATAAAAAAAAGAATGTTTGTTTCGAAGAACCGTGGATTTAAAAGACAATACGTGTACGGTGGTGCTGGTATTTTTGGTAGCATCGGGAGCTTTTTTACTAGGATGTTTAGTAGCAGCGCAGCGAGGCAGTTAGCCTCTACAGCGCTTGATGCAGGAAAAAGTGTTGCCAAGGAGGTTGGAAAGAAAGCTTTGGATGTAGGAAAGAATGCTGCGATAGATGCTGGAAAGAAACTTATCGAAAAAGGAGTTGTTATCACAAGCCATATTACAAAAGCATGTTGGTATACACATGCAACAATCATCACCCGATGTTGTAGCTAAGAAAGCGCAGAGTATATTGAGTAAATATATTGACACAGGTGCTCAGAATATTAATGCATTAATAGATGGGAGTGGCATGCAACAGAAAGCTATTGCGATTCAGGATCTCGTTCGAAAACTTAATGCAAAAAGGTAAGTGTAATGTACGATAAAAATGTTATCATGAAAATGATTTAAGAAAATTATTTTTTTTTATAAAAAACAATGTCAATCCAATTCAAGCGTGTTGATTACAAAAAATACAACACTCTCTCTATCATAGTCAAGAACGCGACGTTTAGTCTTAAAGAATGTGAGATTCTTAAAATTGAAGACACAAAGTATGAATATCAAAAAGCTATTATAAAACTGTCTAAAGAGAAGGTTGCTAAGATAAAGGAGATTGAGGAAAGTGTTAATAAGTATCTTGATGATGAAGGATTTGACAAGATAAAGCTTGTGTATGGAAACAAGATTTACGCGAAAAAGAAGACCTCTACTTGGAAGGATTGAATTGTGTCGTGTGTTTATCAATAATGAAATTAAGTCGTTTGCTCAGCTATGGATTAAGTAAAAAAAATCATCATATGAAATATTCCCAACAGCATTTCATCTGAACAAAATGATATAAAAAGTTATCTCTTGTTAATAAAAAATAATGGACATTCTAAGATTTACCGAAGCTCCCATGAAAGATGAGAGCATTGAAGCGTATGAATATCACGAGTATGAACCAATCACTGGTACTAACCTCAACAACTTAGGAGAGATCAGGATCAATATTGAAACTCAAGATCTCTTTACTCATCCGAGTGAGAGCTATTTGATCATCGAAGGGCGTTTAACAAAAGATGACGGTACGGCATATGCAAATGATGACAACGTCGCTCTGACCAATAACGCTCTCATGCATCTTTTTATCAACATCAAGTATCAACTTTCCGGTCAGGAGATTGAATCTCTATTTTACCCAGGGCAGGCAACAACGATGCTTGGTCTGCTGAAATATCCTGACGATTTTTCCAAGTCGCAGGGTTTGAATCAACTCAGGTATAAAGATACAGCGGCCGCAGCTTGTATAGCGGATAATACCGGATTCGGCGTTCGTCAATCCTATCTAATTAAATACCCAGAACCCAAGGGAACCTTTAGCTTTAGAGTCCCTCTAAAACATATATTTGGCTTTTGTGAAGACTATGACAAAATTCAGTATGGGATGAAACAAACCATTACTCTTGTGAGGAATTCTGACAATGACGCAATCTTTAGGGATGGAGGAGCTGACGCTGGTAAAATAACCCTTGACAAGGTATCATGGTTTATGCCTCATGTACTCCCTGCAGATGCTGAAAAGTTTCAGTTATGCAAGATAATTGAATTAAAGACTTCACTGCCTGTAGCCTATAGGATGAGGCAATGTGATTCCATCTCTGTCCCCCAGTCAACAAGCTTTACCTGGAGACTCTCTGTCAAATCATCCCCAGAAAAGCCTCGCTATGTTATTGTTGGCTTTCAGACTGGTAAGGATGGTGATCAGGAGGAGAACCCCTCGATCTTTGACAACGTAAATGTAAGGAATATGTATGTAATGCTCAACTCAACCAGATACCCTGCAGTTGACTACAACCTCTCATTCCCCAAACAACAATTTAGTCGGGTATACGGAGACGCGGCGGCATTCAGATCCAAGTTTTATCATATGGATGAACTGGTATCAAACCCGAACGTTACACCCGCTGATTACAAAACCCTCTTTCCATTGTTTGTTTTTGATGTGAGCAAGCAGAGTGAGAAACTAAAGTTGTCTGTTACCGACATTCAGATCAAGACACAGTTCAATGCTAATGTGCCTGCAAATACAGAAGCCTATGCTGTTGTGATTAGTGACAAGATGCTTAACTTCCAGTCTGATGGAAACAAGATGAGTGTTGTGTATTAATTGATTTAAAGAAAGTATAATGTATATAAAAAAATGGCAGAAAAGAGTAAAACGAGTTTCCTCAAACTTCCAGAATTGAGAGAGATTCTCCGTCAAAATAAAATTAAAGGTTACTCACACTATATCAAAAAACAATTGGTTGAGCTGTTGAAAGAAAAGGGGATGCTACCAGAAGAACCGTCTAAGCCAGAAAAACCAAAGAAAGAGGTAGACCCTAGGTTTTCAAAATTAAAGACAATCAGAACAAACCCTAAACGAGTCGTGTTAAAGGATGTTGAAACAGGAGAAGTGTTCACATTTCCATTAATTTACAAAGCATCACGATTCATAAACCAATCCCCGAGAATAATAACATTCTGGGATAAAAGGGTGTGGAATAACAAGTATGAAATTAAAGTTGAGGACCATAGAAAACTTGGAGATTGAAATTACCAAAATGTATGATGATGTATATGTAGAGCATATATACATCATATAGTATGGATGCAAATGATATAATTTGATGACCTACAGTGAATTTTAAGAAAAAATAAATTTAATAAAAATTGACTTAAAGAAAATAAAAAATCTATAATAAATAAAACAATGAGTATTTTGAGACGAATCGGAAATGCTGGACGAAGAGTGGCGTCGGCTGTTGTATCAGCAGCACGAAGAGTGGCGTCGGCTGTGCAAAGAAGAATCAGCAGTTTTAATGACTGGTTAACCAGTTATGTGGAACCAACACAAATCAACCAAGTGTTGGATGAGGTGGTGGAGCATGTAAGAAGAAATTATCCCCCAAGACAAAGAGATTTCAAAATCATAGAGAGTATATCCGCGTTGAGGAGATTTGCAACGCAGTATGTTATAGAGGGGAGATAGGGTTGTGATGCAACATCGTTCCTTAATGATACCAGACAAGTTGTAACTAATCTTCTCAGGAATAATCGTAGAACACGAGTCAAGCTGATTCTTAGATGTAACATGGAGAGGGTGATCATGGTTCTTGATACAACAATTGTAGAACCTGCAGCCTTTCATTATAATGTTGAGGTTAACTTAGAGGGAACTGATGTAGATGAACTATATGATTCAATGGTAGACATAGCCTTAGAAGCAATGGCAACGTTTCAGATGCGGGGTAGCAACTGGACATTTAGATCAGTCATTGCTCTTGAAATTCATACCGCTGCTTATGTTCCGCTAAGAGGAAGCTCTTACATCCCTCTTCCCAAAGAGCTTGCAACAAAGAAGGCAATCATCAATTTGAAGAACGATGATGATAAATGTTTCATGTGGTCTGTGCTACGAGCCCTAAATCCAACTGAGAATCACCCAGAACGTATTGACTCAATGCTAAAAAGTAAGGAAGATACATTGAATATGAGTGGTATTGATTACCCAGTTAGTCTCAAGGACATAAATAAAGTGGAGAAACAGAACCCAGAGGTTTCAATTAATGTGTTTGGATATGATTGTGTTTCTAAAGTATACCCTCTTAGAATAAGTAAACATGTTAAAAGGACTGTGGTAATAAACCTTTTGTTGATTTCTGACGATGAAAAACAACACTACTGTCTTATTAATAACATGAGTCGCTTGTTGTCTTCGCAAACTAGCAATCATCAACATACAAGTCATTACTGTATGAGGTGTTTAAACCCATTCCACTCCATAGAGTCTTTGAGCAAGCATCAAGAATATTGTAATAAAAACGAACCTGTCAAGGTAGTGATGCCTAATGAGGGCTCAATAATTTACTTCAGAAATTATAAGAATTCAATGAGAGTACCCTTCATTGTATATGCTGACTTTGAGTCTTTCATTAAACCAGTTGATACATGCGAACCAAACCCAAAAATAAGTTACACTAAGCATTATCAAAAGCACACCCCATCAAGCTTTTGTTATTATATCAAATGCTTTGATGATAATGTGTACTCACAGGAACCAGTGACGTATACAGCCCAATCTGAAGATGAAGATGCATCACAAAAATTTGTAGAAATGTTGGAAGCGGATGTAAAGGCTATCAGCAATATTCCACCGAAAAAGATAATATTTGGTCAAAAGGAACGGATTGATTTCGGAAGAGCAACAAATTGTTTGATTTGTCAACGTGGGTTCGGTGAGAAGGATGATAGGTTAAAAAAGGTTAGAGACCACTGTCACTTCACTGGAAAATACAGAGGAGCAGCCCACAACAAGTGCAACCTCGAATACAAAAAACCAAAATTCACCCCCGTAGTATTTCATAACCTCAGCGGGTATGACAGCCATCTATTAATTAAGAATCTTGGAGTGAGTAAGGGTAATATTAACTGTATTCCTAACAATGAAGAAACGTATATAAGTTTCACCAAAGAGGTTATTGTTGATTCTTATACTAACAAGAAGGGTGAGAAGAATGATGTTAAACATAAGCTCAGATTCATTGACAGCTTCAAGTTTATGGCATCTAGCTTCGATAAACTAACGAGTAACTTAGATAAGAATTGTTTCACAGAAACATCAAAGTTCTACAAAGGCAAACAACTAGATCTACTACTGAGGAAAGGTGTTTACCCATATGAATACATGGATTCACTCAAAAGGCTAGATGAGACTCAGCTACCACCAAAAGAAGCATACTATTCTAGACTAAGCGGTGATGGGATTAGTGGTGAAGACTATGAGCATGCTCAGAAGGTGTGGAAAGAGTTTGGTATGACTTCACTGCGCTCCTATCATGATTTGTATAATCAGTCAGATGTTTTGCTCCTGGCAGATGTCTTTGTGAACTTTAGAGATGTCTGTAGTAAAAACTATGGAGTAGACCCCGCGTGGTATTATACTGCCCCTGGACTAGCGCGGGATGCTGCATTAAAGATCTCAGAGGTGATATTACAGTTGTTGACAGACTCAGACATGCTACTCATGGTGGAGAAAGGCATCCGAGGTGGAATCTCAATGATCTCAAACAGGTATGGAAAGTCCAACAACCCGTATATGGGGGATAAATTTAACAAAAATGAAGATACTAAGTATATTACATATCTTGATGCAAACAATCTCTATGGATGGGCGATGAGCAAACCCCTACCTACACATGGATTTCAATGGATGACTGAAAATGAATTGACAAACTGGAAGCAACACCCCTGCATTTTGGAAGTTGACCTAGAGTATCTAAAGGATTTGCATGACTTACATAACGACTATCCCCTCGCACCGGAAAGCATCAAAGTAAATAATGTTGAAAAACTAATTCCCAATCTCAATAACAAGGAAAAATACATTGTTCACTATGAGAATCTCAAGCTGTATGAAGTCTTGGGACTAAAAATTACACAGATTCATAGAGGTATTAAGTTTGAAGAAAGCGCGTGGCTCAAACAATACATCGACCTAAACACAAACCTCAGGGCAAAGGCAAACAATGAGTTTGAAAAAGACTTCTTCAAGCTCATGAACAACTCAGTCTTTGGTAAGACCATGGAGAACATTAGAAGCAGAGTGGATATTAGATTAGTGAACAATGAGGCAAAAGCAAAGAAGCTTGCTGCTAAGCCAAACTTTAAGCATTGTATTATCTTTGATGAAAATCTAGTAGCCATACACATGAAAAAGACTAAATTAGTTTTTAATAAGACTGTCTATTTAGGAATGTGTATTCATGATCTGAGTAAGACGTTGATGTATGCTTTTCACTATAATTACATGAAACAAAAATATGCAGGTCGCGCAAAGCTTTTATTTACAGATACTGACAGTCTGGCATATGAGATTGAAACTGAAGACTTTTATAAATATATTAGTAGTGATGTTAGGGATAAATTTGACACATCTAACTTCCCCAATGACCACCCTTCTGGAATAGAAGCTGGTCATAATAATAAAGTGGTAGGTATGTTCAAAGACGAAGCGGGAGGTGAGATTATTCAAGAGTTTGTTGGGTTGAGGGCAAAGCTCTATTCGTATAAAATGTTGAAAGGAAAAGAGGAAAAGAAGTGCAAGGGAGTCAAGAAATCGGTTGTTAAGAAGAGTATTCGATTTGAAGATTACAAGAAATGTCTATTCACGGGGAAAGAACAGCTAAGAACAATGAATGTCATTAGAAGCCGTGGACATAAAATATATACAGAGGAGGTCAACAAAGTTGCCCTTTCAGCAAATGATGACAAGAGAGTGATCTTGAATGATGGGGTGAATACATTGGCGTATGGACATTGGCGAGCGGTCCAATAAAAATAATACGTGGCGATTATAAAAATGGAATCGTTCATTTCTGTCGGAAAAGTCGTTTTACCGAATAAACCGTTGAGCAACATCGAGTTGATCGAAGCGGCTGAGGAATTAAAAATACCTAATTTCAGAGGAGTGTTTATGCGTACTCAACTTCCAAAACGACCAGTTAAAAATGAATGCGGTATACTAAATCTCGATGATACTGTGGCTGGTGATGGTATTGGTTCACCAAGTGCTGGAGGAACGCATTGGACGTGTTGGTGGAAGAAGGGTAAAAAGAAACTATACTTTGATAGTTATGGCTGTCCTCCTCCGAAAGAATTTATTGCTCACCTGGGTGATGTGGAATACAATATCGAGCAAGTACAACCAAATGAGACTGTAGTATGCGGTCATTTATGTCTCTACGTTCTTCTGGAGCTGTCGCACGCTCACGCTCACCTAGAGAATATCATACAAGGGCTACTTATCTAAAGAAAAAAAATCTTTATTAAAAATATGCCTGTTGATAAATTTGGTAGAAACAATAGTGATGTGACAGTGAAGAATAATGGTGTGTCATTCTCGTTCATCACAAAGCAATTCCAAAAAATGCGTGACGATATTTTAATCTTAAAGAAATTGCAAAATACACAAATTACAAAGTATTCCAATCATTTTAAAGAATTAATAGAAGCGAACGACAAAACGGAAAAAAAAATAAAAACTGTTGAAAAAAAAAAGCGGTATCAGCCACGTACGTAAACAACAATTTTCTAAGGAAAGATGGTACAAATACTGCAACCGGTTCTATAAATATGAATGGGAATACATTAACAAATGTCTCAGATCCAGTGAATGCGCATGATGCTGCTATAAAAGGCTACGTTGATCCTTTAGCGCAAGCAACTACTAATAATATCGAAAACAAAGTGTTACTGTTAGATGGAACAACGCAACCAACGCATGACATAAGTTGGAATAGTAAAAAGATTACAAATTTAGCTGATCCAGCAGCCTCGCGTGATGCTGCTACAAAAGGCTACTTTGATCTTGTATTCATGAATTATGTTAGGTCAATTAAATAATATATATTTAACCGTGATTGTGGTTAAATATTAATTGGTTGTGGCCATTGAAATGTCTGGGACAGTGATGTGGTTAAATGTGTTTTTTTTACCATTGTTGTGGTTGGTGTGACACGTTTTGGCTCGGAATTGTGACAAGTTTTTGGCCTTTGACCATTGTTGTGGTTGGTTTGACACGTTTTGGCCTAGAATCGTGACACGTTTTGGCTTTTTGACCATTGATGTGGTTGGTGCGACACGTTTTGGCTCAGAATCGAGACACGTTTTTGGGGGTTGACCATTGATGTGGTTGGTGTGATAAGTTTTGGCTCAGTATCGAGACACGTTTTTGGGGGTTGACCATTGATGTGGTTGGTGCGACACGTTTTGGCTCAGAATCGAGACACGTTTTTGGGGGTTGACCATTGATGTGGTTGGTGTGACACGTTTTGCGACACGTTTTGGAACGTTTTGACCATTGTTGTGGTTGGTTTGACACGTTTTGGCCCAGAGTCGTCAGAATAACACTACTCATGCTTCTCATGTTGGGGAGGCTGTGACCATCTTGAAGAAGGACGTTGTTATGCAGGACCAACTGGAGTCACTTGACCTATCTGTTCAGTGCCAATGGCATCTACACGAATAAATTGAAAGACTGTGCAACTCCAACTGTGCATGCCGAAATCAAAAAAATATATGACTAATAACAGTTATTGTGATCACAGTATAAAATGCATGAGAAGTATTACTGTGACACTGTGTTGTAACAAGGATGGAACGAAGATTTAACTGCCTTTAGAGCTATGCAGATTTATGGATACAATCCAAATGTAAAAGTCATTATATATATACATAATTTACCATTCTAAATAATTTTCTATTCTGCTAATAAGAACTACATCAAATAATTGCATTTTTTCCATTTATAAATGGTTGCCATAGTAACCGCAAAGTTAATTATAATTATTGTCATTTTCACTTACCTAACAAATCATGTGTGGAATTCAAATTAATTATTCCTACATATAATGAAATTATCAAAAATAAACGATGGCAATAAGTTTCGTTGAATTGAAAGATTTAATGAATGTGGATTAACGTAATTGTTTGAACTTGTTTATTGCATTTCATAATTATTAATTGTAGCATTTTGGCAAGGTTTAATGAAGAAGATTATTATTTTAACATATGTTAATGTTATGAATGGTTGCCATGGTTACAGTTTAGCTTAAATCTGTAGATACTTCGTCAACTTCAAAGTCTACATTTGGCAACATCAGAAGCAAAATTTAAATAATCTCGGTACATTATTTAAGAAAGATATATATTTCATTTATTTTGATAAATGGGTTCAAATTTGTTAAGTTTCAAAATATTTCATTTTTGATCGAAATTCAACTCAATTAAAAAAAGGGTCTATACACAAAGAAACATATATATTTTAGCTTGGGCACATTAATAATTATTTGTGTCAGGCATGAAACAATTTCCCATCATATTTTTTTCTGTCTGGTATCAACTGTTTTAATAAATTGCTGAAACATTCTGTGTATTACCAGAATTTCATTATGTTGGGTGTTGCAAGCTTTTGCCAAGGTTGCCAATATTTGTTTTGTAATTTTAATATTGTTTTACAATGCTATAGTATTATTCACTTTATTGTTGTAAAAAAACCTTATATTTGTGATTTGTTTATACAATTGAACATATATTGAAAGTTTATTGATTTTACGTAACGGAATGAAAATCAAACATGAAAATGTCATATTTTGTGTTTATTGGTCAATTCTAAGACCATCGTTTTCATCTTAAATGGACGAATATTGCAAACATACTACCTTGTCTGCGTTTAACATATATTGAGGCATCTGAAAATGTGATTAACTTAATTTCGTCTATTTACCCCATTTTGACCAAAATTCTTAGAACAGGCAGCATACTAGGGTTGTTCGGGAAGTTAGCGGAATAGTCCAGTAAATTTTAAAATAGCGTGTATATTTATTTGAGCATTAAAATTATGCACCTTTATCTATGCCAAACACATTGCATACAATCGATTAACTAGAAATAGTTTCACCAACGCATTATTCGTATCCATAGTAACACACACTTACGTATCCGCTCCGCGCCATTTTTTATTTTATTTCTACATAAATACCTGTCTATACTAACGCTATTTGGATTAAGTCCTTAATGTTAAATTCGGGCGAACTCGTGTGATAAAATTGCAACGTTCTGACGTCAATTCCGTTAAATGTGTTTTCCGTAACAGCAGCCGTCAGACAATTATAACAATGCGTGTGGACGCTGTTCTTTGAAAACATGCAGCGACATGACGTCGACGGGCGATGTCGAGTTACGTAGTATTGTAAAGTTTTTTGCTGGACTCGGAAAATCTTTACAGAATCTTTGAAGTGGATAAAAAAAGTCTAACACTGTTCAAACATGCGGACAAAAAATCGTGTATAAACGACATGCGCGTTTTCGAAATAGAATATGATGCCGGTCGCACGGGATGATTCTGCAGCACAGAGTTCGGGAAGGTCGGACTATCAATGCAGTTTTTTACTAATAGGTAAATTGATTAACACGCTAATAGCTTATGATAATGTCGCAAAATGATGTTTCATGTTTATAAAATAATTTATATTTTAATAATGTGATCTGAAAGCTGAAATATTCGTTGATTTCCGCTACAGGATCTTAGGCGCTCGCGCTCTTCGTAAGAAACAACCTCACATAGACCACGACGGAATCATCCTTCACCAGGACAATGCACCGCCACACAGGGCAAACTCCACACTCCTGGATATATCTTTGCTAGGATTCGAGTTGCTGAAACATCCGCCGTACACTCCCGACCTTGCGCCTCCGGACTTCCGTGTTTTTCCTGTACTGAAGGCGCAACTCCGGAGACAGCGTTTTGACACCGCCACACAACTACAAGTGGCATCACAGACTGTAGTTTTCTACTTCCGATACTGCGTGGTATGTAGAAACCTACTACACGTGGTTGTACAGACACCGGAAGTGTGTAGCGATCAATGGCGATTTCGTCGAGAAGGTGCGCGTTTCATTAAAGTTCGACAGCACATGACGTTGTAAACGTAAACCGTAGGCCGGACAACGATCATTGATATGTTTGAAGTTGCAATGACGTTTATGTTTGTTTATATATACTTTTGCTAGTAAAACATATTCAGTAAATAATACTGAGCTTTCTAACGGTGTATGCTTTGTTTTAATATTGCTATTCAAACGAAAATAAATGACATTTTCCGCGAACTTCCCGAACAACCCTCGTACTCAATCTACTTTTGACAACCTATTGTGAACAAAGAACATGGTTATCTTTGGGAAATTGTTAGCTTGGCCACCAATTAGGACCCTACCAATATTGAACTGGATTAGCAGATGTGAACACGTTACAATATCAAGCATAGTTGTGCACCTATTGATTAGCATGTTCTGTTCTAATAATGTTTGAACCATTATAAAATACAAAATTATATTCAATTATTCAACAATGTAGTCACACAACTTTGATGAAAGTCGGTAATGTTCATATGAATTTATAATGTATGAAGTAATACAGATAAAACATTGCTCTCACACAGATTACGCATTTAAAAAAAACTGACTGTTTACAACGACATTAGTGCAATATTGAAAATTCCCCGGTCATTGCATGTTGTCTTATGTGATAATTGTATTTATGACATAAACTGTGTGTTTGAATAATATTTAAATGTCAAGTATAAATACACACGTTTTTATATTCTTGGAACTTATTATGTATTTACAGGATTGCGATTTTCATTTATTTTGATTTAAAAAAGGTGAACTACCTCACCCACTTTTGCTTACATACAAACAGTTCAAACAAAACCAGCCAACAGTCTTTTAAACCAGTATTTTATTTGCATTACTTTTTACATATTACATATAATACTATCTCCAAATAAAAGTGTGCATTTTATTTCAGTTTCAGGACAAATTCATGCATTCAGTGATGGTGAATAATTTCACAAGGCGCACCATAGTTTGCTCGCAATCGACATGCATACATTAAGTAATTTAAATTACACGTTATAATTAAAATGAATAACAACATTTTGCATTTCATCATTTAATACAAGAATGAAAATGATGCTATTGGATTTTGTTTCACAATATGATGATCATTGGTTTCATATTTTGCGTGGCCACCTGCTTGTCTGTTGGTGTTTTTTTTTTGGTAATTAGCGGTTGCTATTTAGAATTAGTTCTCATACTTCAGCATCTGCGGTTTAACTTCTTAATATTCAAAAAACTTGTATCATCCAAAATCCCATATATCTAATATGTAAATGGTATTTAATATCATTGTCCACTTTCGGCAATTTTGTCAGCACATTCCGTATTGTTAGAGTTTGTGCAACTTATTCTACGACCAACTCAACATCCAGGCAAACAATCCAGACCATGTTTTCGACGTGAACATCGTTTACTGCAGCAATTGTTCACACTTTTCAAAAACAAATTGTGATATTAAGCAACACCCACTGAAAGATGAATTATACTCGCATCATGGGCCCACTGGCTATTCCTTCCCAAACACACACGTTCTAAAAATCAAGTATTGAAATGGTTAAACATCATAGCCACGTTTTCTAAGGTTAAGCCTCGCACCTTTTGAACAACATATACATTCATGTTTGAAGTCAAATATAACCAACTACCTGGTGAAATATATTTTGTTATTTATGTTTAAGGTCGGAACTATTAGCAATGTTTCTTTTATGGATAAAGTCTCTTCTGCAGTCAACATGAACCTCCTGTTATGGAATAACAATTAAAATTGACTGCCGATCGACAATGGTTTTATGTATTGATTCGCTTCCTTTCTCCCGTAGCTTCGTGTGTTGCAGAAAACACAGTCATTCATCTGAAACAATTATGTACAGTTGGAGCAACTTTTCTAAATTGGAGTGTTTCCTTACAAATACAAGCATAAACAAATGGTGTGCATTCGTTCATTAAATGATTGATTTATAAGTAGCGGATACATACACCTGTAAACATTATTAAAGATTATTTTGTATCGCACACTATTCTATAAAATGGTCTTGAATACAATAATAGGAATATGGGTTTATATATTTTTAAAATGATCGTCTAGAAGCCCTGATAAGGTACATTTTATTTTAAAATAAATACAAGTACTCTAGTTTTGTAATATTACTGTTTGTTTACAACGCTATTTAAGCATTGCTTACGTGTTAATATCCCAATATGTGCATGTTTATAGGATGTTTAATATTACCTTTATTTTGGCCATGGAAACCACATTCATTCTCAATTGAACAAATTCACAACACATTAACACCAACAATCATCATATAATTAAAACAATAAACATAATTGTAACAAAGCATGTCAATAATTCCCAAGTTTTATTATGATGATCAAGTTTTGAATGGGTGTTATTTTACCTCCAGCTAAAGAGTGTCGACAGTGGTTAGTCGGGCGTCAACCAATCGAAGGCAGAATACTAATGGATTATTTACAATATGGGAGACAAACGGTATGTCACATATTTAAACACATTTGTTGTTGTCATGGCAATCAAACGTTGTATTTCATTTAAGTATAACGTCATATTTCAGTGATATTAATCTCGTTTAGCCTAGGTCACACATAGGTCGCCGACCGATTACCGACCACCGACAACTAAAATTGCGGCCACCAACGACAACCTCTGGCGACCAAAATCCAGAAAAAATGGAATTTTAGTCAAAAACTGGTCGGCGATTGATCAAAGACTGGTCGGCGACCGGTCGCACGAAAAGTGGGCGATCGTCTTACGACCATCAACAACCATCAAAGACTGGCAAGCGACTAGTTGGCGATTGGTCGGCGACTAGTGAGCGATTGGTTGGCGACTGGTTGTCGATGCTCGGTGGGCGGAATTATAATCATTCGGTATTTAATTCAGTTCTATGATTTTTCTCATTGTTCAAACGTTAGCCTATACATATATGACATTGGTCTATATTTTATAAAACACATCGCCATTATTTGCAATGCTGATTTGTTGACAATAAGCATCTTTTGTTACGTCACGTTAACAATAATTTCCCAAAACAAAGTTCTGAGTAGAAAGTCAAAGTCATAAAGACTCAGTACGCTGTTTTCATTTAGCTCTTCGACTTCATTCTGAAGACACTCTACTGCCCATCTTTACGTTGTCATGTGTTATCTGACGTTAAACCTATAGAAAGAGAAGGACAATATATTGACACTGCATAAAGTAAATGCAAATGTCCATTTTCAAATTACTAAAACTAACATAGTTATCACTTTGCTACTATGTATCAATGGTGTGTTGTGATTTCATTGATACAATTCCTGTATATGTGTTATTTTTAACACATGAACAGTGTAGAACACCTAGCGATACAATATTGCCAATACGTCTAACTTCCTTTGTGTATTCGCTACAACACAGTATCACAGTTTATGTGAACAGTTACGTGTACCTTGCTTTTTACTCTGGACGAATGTCAAGGTCAAGGTGTTGTACTTTGACTTATCGTTCATATTTCTGTTCAAGCTCTCATGACGGTCATCGTCAGAGCTGTAACATGCATGATAATAATAGAACTGTTGCGAAACAAGGTCAATGATAACTGTTCAATAAATGAAACACAGTATGTAATCCGACCTCTCACTCGTTAATGATTCTCCTTTTTATCTCACTAATATACAATGATAATGTGTTACATTGGTAGCAATGTTGTAAATGCTGCATACAGTTTAATTGCATTAACAAATGATACCCTTGCTTTGATGTCACCCCTCTCCGTTTCTCTTGTACTGTGATTACATTTAAAACAAATATGCTTGCATACATATAACATCTAAAAGACTACTTATGCTCACGTTTCCATATTGTATCTTATTATTTCTTAAACATCCTTTCTCCAATACAGTGACACAATCTTGTTACATACTTACGCTCGCTGCCGTATTCCAACTGTTTCTTTAGCGGCGTCTATGGAAATAAGAATATAAATCCACTAGCAAATACGCTCACCTCAAAATAGCGTTTATTTATAGAACGTAATGTGATTATACTTGCACGATATAATTGTAATAGCGATAGGGTGTATGTTGGTTTAACATAATTTAAAAAAAAGGTCAACTCGATCAAACATTAAAGTGTTTTGCTTAGATATTATGTTACCTTTAACAATCGAAATATCTGCCAAAGTATCAAGTGCAAGTGATTCAAAAACAGCTCTACTAGGTTGCACTTCACCGATGCTGCCCGTCTTCTCCAAGAGATTGCTCAACGTCGTTTCAGAGCGTGGTTCATCAGCACGGTTACTGTTTGACGTCTGAGGCGTAGTTGGAACACTTTCGTAGTAATGAATACTTGCTGCATCAACGGGACTCAGTTCTAGATCGAGTTTCATGCTGCAAGGCATTTTGGCAAAGATGTGTGGTGGAGGAATTGTTAACGGGATAATCTCATACGAATGTACGGTCTGTCGGTCATTGACTGGAACACCAGATGCATTTCCAGCCGCCAGTGTGTTGTCGGTTGTCGTTGTTATTAATATTTCACCAACTGCACATGGAAAGGAGCCAAAATAAGCAAAATAAAAGATCAGCAATAAGACACGATCAACAGCTAAAACGTATTGTTAAATTATATCGGATAACGGATATATTGTAGAGAAAATGTCATCAATAACCCATTATTAGCGTCACTCACCTCAGCGCATTTCTGACAGATTGCACAACGTATATAACTCTTGGTATAAACAAAAATCCTAACGAATTAAATTACACAAATCGTCAATGCATTTATACATACCATAGTGAAAGCGTGTTCATCCGGTATACTATTACGGAAACTAAAATAATCGTGGCAAGAAGAACAATTGCGCCTGCGCTCGATGCCGCAATTATGATCACAATATCATTGGAGTAGATTGCTGAAATGAGAAAAAATGATTTTAAAAACAAAACCATTTCGTTAGTAAATGTGTTAACTTATTTTTCGTTTATGTCTAACGCTGTAACGTTATAAAATAATTAGTAATTGTATGATGTTTAACATAGATATGCTGTCTTATAAAATTGGCCTACTTGTTGCATCGAATGTCTGTAAATATAATCAGTACATTAAAGACAATAAATCACTATGCGTCCAACACACTTATATAAATTTGTGCCAACAACAACTTTATCTAAAACTGCTTCTTGCGTCTTACTCGGTTTGCTTTCCGTCATTTTTTCCACCGTGACTTTCCACATTATTGACGTATTTAGTTTGTTTTCTTCTTCTGTGACTTGCTCCAACAATGCTTGAGTTGACGTGATGCCTTTGAACCGATATAATATATAGTATCTAAGCATCCTATTACGCTGTTCCAATACCATAGGACAAAGACAATATGATTACAAATCATAATATTAATTTTATGATGACGAATACATCTCGATAATACAATTTAACAACTTTCCTTCAGTAGCAGTGCGATTCTCTCCCGTTGCCTTTACATATTCAGTTACTAAACTGGACGCGTTCAAAGTGTCCTTGTTGACCGTCGTTTCTTCTAACATCGATGTTGGTGATATTGTGTCTTTGAAATGCAAATATTTAACATAAGTGTAGTTCGTTTAACTGCGTAATTAAGAACACAGTTTTTTTTGGTTTAATATATTCACACTACTGTTAGTAAAGGGTTGAAAAACTCGCCATGGTTGAATTCTAGTTTACACATAAACACTTATTTAATATATACATAATCTAATACATGGAAAACACTATTACGCAGTGTGAGCAGCAATGCAAGATACACAGAACTTACAACAAATACACGTTTTGCTTACTGTGTCTGGAAATGTCAATAACGTTGCTGAACATAGGTTTCCCATCTTTGAACGTCGCACACTTCCATTGGTCAAATTCACTTCCATTCAGCGCATAAGAAACGTCGCACGTAATCCGATGTATTTCCATACAAGAACAGTGCACTGTTTTAAGATATGTCTTTTTTATTTCGCATTGTATGTCCTTGTTTTTAACAAGCAATGCGCTGAACAAAACCAGCCGAACCCATTTGTTGTTTATGAAAGACAATTACATCGAGGGTACCTATCGAGGAAATTCAAACAAAATAATCCAACTTCATATATATTATATCTAGCATTTATAACTTTTCCCGACCAATATTTTTTTCATAAACTGGTTTTAATGTGCTTGGTTTCGCACAAATGGTAATGGTATGTAGATATGTTTTGTTGTTGCTATAGGAATAGTAGACGAACGCGTTCCAGAATATCACAGCCGGCATTCGACACGTAAATCATAATTCATTTCAGAAACTTGATAGGAAATCTCAACACGTTTCTTGCATGCTGTTTTCTATCGCGCTAAATTTTGATAAAATATGACGACATAATATTGAACAGTTTTGATGTTCGAATCGAAAGTACAGCAATGCTACAGTTAAACCACACACACACGCTCACAAACCTAGCCATTTGTGTTTGCTATGTCAAGCTAGAAAAGAGGCTGGTGAAACTTAAAGACTAAACGTAAGGAATTTGAAACTTTTTAGTAACTAGGTTAGTGAATAAATCATTTTATTTCACATCTAGTCGTCGTCTTTAACATTTCAAGAATGTCTTAAGCATACGCTGGGGCATACTTGGACTTTAAAAAAATATTCTTAAACAAAATGCTCTGGCGAATTAGACTTTAAAAAGTATATTTTCTGGAGTTAGAGTCTATTCTTTATTCTTAAGTGTAAGAATGCTTAAAGAATGTGTTGGTGAATACTGACAGGTTCGCCAATACTCGGTCCGATCACAGTGGATATCAATTGGTGGTGGTAAATCTTTTGCGAGTTTGCAATTATTGTATGTACTGTTTGGTTGTTATACTTCACAAAACATAGGGTAAAGAATAAAGCATTGTTAATAATTTATGCTGGCGTTTTTACATTCTATTTATATCGAAACAATAGTTTTGATACTATTAAAACCGAAATATGATGCATACTAGTATAATGTTAATTAATCAAATTGTCATTAATCAGTTGAATTTAAATTGGCCTTGTTATTGGGCTGCAGACAGCGGTACCAGCCTTCGGCCTACGGCCTCAGGCCAATACGACAGTCTTCAGCCCAATAAAAAGGCCAATATAATTTCAACTAATTAATAACATGTTATTATTACAGATGTTTACTAAAATACGATTATGTTTATTTACATTTCCCAATTATGAAACAGTGAGCACAATCCAGAACAGTACACTCTAGATACAGGTGAGGATGATCCATTGTATAGCTGCGCAAGGAACAATTACACAAAACGTCCAGGTACGCCTTGTGTATGTGCTATAATACAACTTATAATATATTAATTATAACTAACGTATAGAGAACACAATAACAAACTATAATACGATATCCGTCAAAACTGTTCTTTCAACGCCAACTCAAAACTCTAGAAATCCAATTTCTATGGTACATATATTAAAAGTGTCTGTTGGTTTGTCTGTAATAAACCTGTTTATACAAAGTAAATGTACAGCTTAATATGCTATTACGCGGATACCATAAGCGTAACAATATCGAAACAACGCATTTTTTTAATTATTTTGTTTTTCAATGTAATAATTTACATTTTCACCGTTTTCCAGGTGTTTTGCATTTAAATTGTACAAAGGAGTCGTCTGAAAACAAATATATATTGATGTATACTTTGCAGTGATAGCGCGTGCGGATTAGCATATGGGTAAGTAATACTGTGTGTGTATGTCATTTATTCCATCGATAGACTGTATGAAGTTATACCCGTACTATCGACGAATTGCAACACTGTTGTAGTTAGAAGTTTATATTAATTAATATTCGAATATGCTTTTAAATGCATGCATATGGATGCTTATATTTGTTTAAGCCTTATCGGTGGTTCGTTGGTTCTTGTAGTTGATACCACAACACACACACATGCATTTACAACTGTATTTCTTACAGCATAATAACTATCTTATAGGATACTCCACCATGATATTTTATGATGATCCACTGTATTCACCGTGAACAAGGGCAAATCACCTTTAAAAAAAACACACACAAAAAGGGCGACTCATTTTACACAAATGTGATCGATGACGATCCACGTTACTCAGCTGTAAACAACCGGAAACCACCTGACATAAAGAGGAAACCACCTGATGATCAATCTCTGCAGTATGATAATACAATGTACTCAACTGTGAAGAAGGACAAACAACATAATCATGAGCAGAAACCCGGCGATCCACCATGCAGTTATGTGAATGATGGTGATCCAATGCACACAACGGTGAACGAAGAAGACACACCCGATAGTAAGCGCACCAATGACGATCCTTTTTACACTGCCGTGAAAAATGGCGATCCACTTTATTGAACGGTTAACACTGTGAACATAGATGTTCCGCTCTATCCAACAGTGGACGGTGATTTCATCGCTGTATTCACCTGTGCACACCGCTTTCACATTTCAAACAGCTGTCTACAATAAAGATACACTAGATTCAAGTGTAAACAAGCAATTCCCAGTGAGCCAGAAAAGCCAGTTGTGCGAAACTGTCAACCAGACTGGTACACTTTATACAAGTGTAAGCAAATAAGACCCGCTCTATTCAGTCGTTGACAAGAAGAACAGCAGATGTAATCTATCTAATACCGAATAACAGGTCCTTATAATATATATATTTAGATTGCATTTTATATGATACATGATAACTTATCTTTTGCAAAATGTAAACATATCAATAGGTCGCACAATAATACACCATAACCTTACAGTGTTTGGTGCAATCTGATTGTAAGCGATAGTTACAAATATCATGCATATAAATAAAAATATATAAATGATGTACACAATGCATTATAACGTTATTGCTTTGTACCTCTGCCAAGCGATTTGAATACACATATACATGATTTAACTATATGTATATACATGATTGAACTATACATTGAAAATGACTCAGAATTGTATGAAGTGTTTTTTTCAGGCTTGAATATAAACAAAGCGAAAATCCAGTTGCGACTTAAGGAGAGAACTCTTATAAGCAGCCCGAGGTCTAATACTTAAAATACAATTGATTGGGATAGGTAAGCACGGACAATTTAAAATATATATTTTATTTCGCATATGTTTATATATGTTTGTATATATATGTTATCAGTATATGATTCTGATTATAACTTGTGCGACTTTAAAACTAATAAAGCGTTCAAACAATTGCATACCAAACCCTCATAGTTTCCTTCTTCCTAACCTTGAAACGTTAACAATCCAGAATAGTCCTATTCTATCCGCTATACACGAATATTGCTATGTTACAATAATTCAAGGGACCATACGTTTACTTAGCATGATGTGCGGAGGTTGGCGTAATGATATGTACCTTAATTAACATGTTCATATTAATTAAAGTCGTGTAGTTTCTTTAAATTAAACATTTACATGTAATTATGTCTTTTATACACGCATCGACTTACACATAGTAATATAGTAAACCATTTAAATTGTAATATTAACATTCCAATTTGGTTGACACACATGGTCCTATCTTTTAAAATGAATATATTTTCTGACGTACGTTTGAAATCTGTCATGCTCATTGCCAGATAATCTTATAGGTGGTTTAATAGTTTCTGTATTTTTTAGAAACAGAAGAATAAAAAGAAGACAATGTGCATATTGTGTTTTTTTAGCACAGTTTGCTTGGTTACAAGGAATATTAAAACAGTTGTATAGGTATATATTTCAAGTTTCATGTAACATTTCATGTTTAAGAATGTCTAACACAATAGGTTGGTATTTGTTTATTAAATTATTAATACATATATATACAGCATGTGTACCTTAACCTTTTCAATTTATGATTATTAAATGTTTACATTTAACATAAATTGGAACTAATTCCTATTTGTTTCCCACAATTTGACATTGTTCTGACAATTTGTACTTTTAAACCAACGGAAGTAATGAGAGTAAGAAATGTATTTTTCTCAGAAGAAACATGGTGCGGTATACTTTTTATGCCATTTTCTTGTTACATAAATAATTATAATATTCACGAAGTTACAACAAATTCTATGAGTACACATTTTTATAGACACAGTTTTATAGTGTAATATTATGGCTCGACTTTGTACATTTGCCATACATTTTGCAGACAAAAAGAGACGGAATGTTTATATTGTTGTGTTTATAATTTAGTTTTTGTTTACTTGACGCGATTATTATATATTTTTATTCTGTTTAAACGTCTTCTGTGTGCCTCTTTTTTGACATTTTACAGTGAAGTGTGGTAACTTCATATTAATCGAAGTATCAAAATACCACCGGTGAACCATAGTTTTATTAGTGTATTTGGCTTTGCAGACGTCATAGAGCATACATTAAAAATAGAACTCCACGAGTCGGATGTGTCGCCTAACGGAGCATAACTAGTAAGATTAGAGCAATTATGAATAAAACGAACTTAACCTTCTGTCTATGCCTGCTAACACGTCCCTAAGGTTCCATAATGATTGCACAAAAATTATCAAGTGATTGTCTTATCTGAACTTTATTTTTATAAAGTGACATAGTTCATGTACAATAAGAGCAATTATGCCGAAAATCGAAATTAACCGTCCGTTTATGCCTACTAACACTTCCGTAAAGCTTTATAATGATTGGACAAACACAAACACTCAAGTAATTGTCTGCACATACGAAAGGGGTCGCTGCCGCCAACGCCAACGCCGACATGAACGGTCCCGTCTCCGACGCCGACATCAGTAACCCCTATATGTCGGCTTTTCAGGCGACATAAATCAAAGCCTTGAAAGCGCCGAAAGACGGTCGCCGCGATAAAGATGGATGAAGTACCGTGTAGGATTTTTTCCAAGTCAGAAATGGCAATTACCGCAACTTATGTATGGTTTCAGTTTAGTGTATGTATGTGAAAAGCATATTGACATCAAAGACATTTAGTATGATTTTCTATTTTAAATTAAACAAAAGC
This sequence comes from Congeria kusceri, assembly GCA_027627225.1. Taxonomy (NCBI): domain Eukaryota; kingdom Metazoa; phylum Mollusca; class Bivalvia; order Myida; family Dreissenidae; genus Congeria; species Congeria kusceri. The sequence goes on from CM051026.1 coordinate 31,231,721, forward strand.
AAACATAAGGTGAATAAGAAAGACACTTCAAGTGAAAAACAAAAGTCATCCAAAATATCAAACAGATTACATACATAACCGGACGTCACATGACACTCAAGTGCACATATAATTAAGCAGTTCATCTACCATGTTTAACTACATATACATGAATAGTTTTAAATTATAAACAATGTTTTGCAAAAATGTGTATCTTGAAAATGTTACATTTAATACACTTAGAATCATGAAACGTTCAAATTGTGCCAAATAAATATATACAACATTGAACTTGTATAACTGTAGCTACTTTGGTATTTAATGTTTTTATTTGTGACCATTCAAAGCAATTTATATTTGTGTTCCATTATGACATAAGAAAACGTCCAAAATGAACAATATTTATGTTTCTGTTCACACCAATGTGGTAAACAATAATAATGATTACCCTGTAATGTACATAGATAAGGTTAACGCATGACTACTCTTATACTTTGTCCACGTATTGTTTGCGTTCAGGTTCAACCGTTTACATAAACAACTAATAGTTGCTCATTCAGTTGTCAGTAAAGATTTCAATATTTCAAACGTTTGTTTTACAAGGCTATCTGCCATTAATTACTAGGTGTAAATATCAATATGGCCTGTTTTGTACATGTTAATTTATCAGCTGGGTCAAGCATCCTCTATTACTTGCTTATACAAGTATTTAAAAAAAATCATATGCAGGCATATTTAAAACAATGTTTCATTAATGTGGAATATTGCTGCAATAAAAGAAAATATATATGACCAAGGTTTTGATTTATTGCTTTAAAAATTATGTTTATTATATTGAGAAAATGTCATATTAAATTCAATTACATATTTTAATTAATTTTTAATTGACTTTTGTTTCAATTATTCATTAATTTCAATTAGATCAAAATGTGTAATACATTATAATTAAATAAATTACAATTAAATTCCAATAAATATATTTATTATAATTCAGCACATCCCTGCATAGGCTAACATTAATGTTTTCAAAGATATGTTTCATTTTTGATGTTTCGACTGTGGTAAACATATAGCAGAGCCATCACTATAATGTGACATATTCCCTGTATGCTCTTTCAGTAAATGCGACATTGACACTAATGAATCTGTGTAAATAAAAGTGAATGAAAATGTAAACTCAATTAACTGAGTCACAATGAATATTGCTACTCTGGAAAAAACTTGTGAAAAACCTTACCACAATTTCTAATTTAAAAAACCGGGCAAAATCTCATGGAGGTTACTTTTTCTGCTGGAGACAGTTGAGTAAAAAGCACTTATATTGCAAGGTAAATAACTTGAATAGTATTCAAGATATTGGTATTAATGAAAAACTTATTTAAAAAAGTTAAAAAAGTTAATATAAATCTCTCGAACCACAAAATAATTTTTTTTGGGGCTGCGTTCCTTGGTGGAGACACTAATATTTACAGCTGGGGACTAGACCAAATTTCTTTTTATGTTTTCCATTGTATAATTTGAATCTCTTTGCAACTTTATTTGAGGATTGTCCACAACAATTGACTTGTTAACTTGCATGTATATAATTATGTTTGCTTTAAAGCGACAATGTCAATGAAAAATTGATTTTAAATTCCAATATAAATGACTGTATATGATAGAAATGCGCTATATTGAGATATGTGCATTAAATAGTTTATAAAATATAAAACATAATAGATATTTGATAAAACAAATTAAGACAAGTTAAAAAAAAAATATCAAACTCCTAGCTTGTATCGAACTCACGACCTAGGAGCAATTCGATGATATGACAGTAGACAAAGCTTCAACCAACTGCGCAATTCTGCCTTGTTTTGAATTTTATCTGAGAATGTATAATATTTTTTCCCATTTTATATACTCGTTTTACCCATTAATATATGCAAATATTAATATCTTAATGTCAGATTTTTTAAAAAGAAATCGCCACCTTGCGGCCCTTCGATTAATAGTCCCTTAGAGTGAAAAAAATGTGTTCATTACTTATAAATGTATTATTATTATTATCATTATTAATACTATAGATAAGAAGCCATATTATCAAGGTGTGCAATCGAACTTCATTCAAACACATCATTAATTTTTAGCAAAACTTCATTCATAATAACCATGTTTTTTAGTATCTTTTGTCGCCAACAGTCTTTCCGCGGTTTCAGCGTTTTGATAATTAATATGTTAATTTATTATCTCTTTGTTTGACGGTTTGAAAATGCTGTCAACTACACATACCCATTGCTATTTGTTTTGGTTTTTGTAATTATATTGATGAAGATTGCTGCTGCTGCTGCTGCTGCTGCTGCTGCAACTACTGATAATGAGATGATGATGATGATGCTGTCGATGAAGAAGAAGTAGAATAAGAGAAGAGGAAAAAGAAAAAGAAGAAGACGGCCATGATGAATGATGATGAGTACGATGATAGATAATGATGGATGATCTTTTTGATAGTGCTTTTTCTCAGATAAGTATTTGAAGAATAGAGAATAATAAATTTACTCACGAAATAAGTGAGTTAATATATTTATCGTAAGAGACTTGTCATATATACATGCCTTAAGGTCAGTGTCGGATAAGTGTCCGAGCTATATTCGGTTTATATGCAAGTGAGAACAATTATAAACACGGACGAATCCGTATTATTATGTAGACATAATTACGATATGTTCCTGTAAGGCTTTATCCCCTGAGTAGACCGCAGCTACCGTTAGCCATCAATCAGAGGCAATGAACAGTGTTGCAAAATTCTCACACACTCAAACTCACCACAGTGGTTACTTTCCCATTGGTACTGTTCTCAGTTACCACTGCCACCACGAGATAAAAACTTACATATTTAGACGTTTTCAGGGAATCGATTATAAGGAGATCGAATATTTATGTTTGACAACATTTTATTTGTGTCATTATTAGTTTATTACAGCGACACAGACATGTCGCACTATAGTACGAGTTAAAATGAAAAACAAATACTGAATACCACAACGCATAATATTTCAAAATAAGCAGAGTTTAGTAAAGTAGTGCATACTTTTAAGGACAGTAATATCTAATGAGAACACTTACCACGCCTGTCACTCACAGTTGATGTATCGTGTGTTGCTTGTTTACTTGTTTTACCCTTTGAAGTAAACCTTTAATGTCCAATATGGACGGACTTACATTGTAGTTGCAACCTACAACGTGGTTGATTGCAGAATTTGATATAAAGTTACTATGAATTAAGGCCAGATCAAATTAATATATATATATTGTTATTTATTGAAAAGTAGACACATAATTTGAATTGGCTTTTATCGATTTATTAGTAAGTTAAACTAAGAAGAATTATATATTTTGTGTGCCATTACTGGTACCATCATAATCGAAAGAGTATTATGTGCAATATTATAGCATAACAATATTAGGTTTGTGATTCAAATGTATTTCTTTAAAAATGCATAAACTCGCACCATCTGCTTTTAGCATCTGAATATAATACTCAGTGATCCACAAACAACAATAAACGTTATTTATTTATCAGAAAATATTTAGGAAAACGGTTTCTTTTTCTTCAGTAATTCTAAGAATACATTTAATTTAATGCTTTTACTGAAATATAAAAAATACAGTGAGATTTATCCCTATATCTATCACAGTAATGGACTACTTTTGTTAAATTTTGATTTGAACAATATTTAATGGTATGTGTTGTCACCATTTATTCATACAGAATTGCCAAAGTGAAGAGTAGATCAGAGTTATAGTTAACTGTAAATATTTAGAATACCTCTCCAATTATATACAGAAGTGCCTTAATTACATCTTTTTTGATATTGGATATTCCTCAGTCGTATTGAGCCAAGGAGACTAACATTCACTGTCTTTCGGGTACACATTTTACCCACAAGGCATTGGAGCTGGTCATCTTGGTCCAAACTTAATTTTAAGATCCAACGCATTTATTTAATCCTCTCCACTTCACTTATTCTCGCATACTACACTTGCAAATGTTGTTTACTGTTGCTATGAACATAAGTATCCCTTTGATTACATAATTGCAGTATTGACAGTTATCCAAAATCCAACGATAATCCAATGTACCCTCAAGTAATAACTCATGTTAATTTAGCACATATTAATATAGTACTTTGTGCATTAAGTTTTTATATCCAGTAACCACGCTTAAATATTTAGGTAGTCAATGTGTTAGTGTAAGAAGTGTACAGCGTTCGATTCTACGCCATCTTGTTTTCTCGGCCGAATTTAAATCTAATTGTGTCGATAAATTCGAGTAAGTAATAAAGAACATACTTTATCCATTTCTGAACACTCTTTCACAGTACATCTGTTGATGTTTTATCTACGAGTTAAATTATATCCAATGGCTTGTGAAACCACAAACATGCATTTCAATATTGTGACTCTGTTAACTATTGTTTACATCATAACACGTATGCGCTCGCTATTTTTAGAAAAAGTGAATTTCGATTTCTGAGAACTGACCGCACTTTCACTTCCAATACGTATGTTTGTCATACATATATTTTAAACTAGCAGCGATTGTTGACTTCTTGCTTTTAAAGCTGAGCATTATTCAACGATAGCGTGTATCCAATTACATGTATTACAACTTACATGCATTTAGAAACCTGGATTCTACGTTGATTATGGATATACTGTACAGCATAGTAGACGGTTGTACTGTAAACACGCTACCATGATAGTGCCTTACTTCAACAATTGTGGGGTTTACATTGCTCAACTAACCCACGGCACATTTTTATCTGAATCCAACATGGCGCAGCAATGTTTATTACTAACACCGATTACAACCACTTATAGAGAAAATAGTACTGACATAAAACAGAAAACATCATGCTGAAAATCCCTTTAAAATAATTAACATGTACAGAATAATCGAAAGCATAAATCTAGAAAGAAAATATGTTTATTTTCGAAAGCGATTGTGAAAATAGTAATTGTCTCCCTTTTCGATGATGATATAACGCGTTATTCTCGATATAATGTATCATCATGTATTATGACCCCATACCGGGAAAACGTAATGCACATACCGGTATGAGATACGTTCAAAGCACCGCTGTAATTGATACTATCATCTAGGACGGTTGCACGTGATTTCCATCGGTATTGATACTACGTATTCTGGACATCGGAGATGTTGCAATATGTGCTTCCATACAACGTCAATGTATTTCTTTTCTGGGAGCGCAGTTCTCGTTTCACATATAGTGCCAATATGTATAGTCTGAGCAATATTATGAGCACGACATGCAGATACTCTATTAGTGCCAATGTGATGGGATTCACTACTCATAAAAAATATATGGCTCATAAAATACAGTAAACATTCAATGATTTTTTATTTATTTTTTAAAAGTTCAAAATGTGTAAACACATCTCCAAAAACTTGCATATGAATTAAATCAAGTAAATGTAAATTCCGAACATATATATTATCATGCTATTTATGAACTGCAATTATGTGTTTCATATAAAGTGACAACGCTCGTACGTAAAATATGCTAAAAATATGCCACTTACACGTGACAGTCGCGAAACAGATGAAACTTACACCCACTGACAAGGTGTCCATTATTTACGTAGCTTTTATCTCTAAATGCACTTGATTCAATACTACAAGACTACTTACTAATAAATACGACTTACCCTATCCAGGTCATAATAAGAAAAAAATAAATATGAAACGAGGAATAATTTCCTTCTTTAAAACATGAGCAATTCATGCACTTGGTCAACCTTCTAAAACTTACAGTTTTCCCTCGTAACAGTTTCGTTAATTATTTATGTGGTATTTTTTACTTAAAGGTCGTATTGTTGCGCACAAATGAAGTAAACATTTCTATCATTTGTATTAAGCGTAATGATGTATGGAACCTGTAGCATATGACAGCATATAATTGATATACTTACTTGTTCATGATGGTGTGTGTGCTCAGGAGAGTGACGATCCGAAACATTGTATATGTTGTTACTGCATTAGTCAATTGTACAACACTTTTATAACATTAAGCTTATTTTCTACTGTTCATGCTACTAAACCTAACATCAGGTATGGCAACACACACCCCCTTGGGTACATTTGTTTATAAGGTTATACAGTAGAACCTGTCTAAACAGAACAGCGTCTGGACCGGGTCGATTGTCCGGTTGTCAGAGGTGTTCAGTTTACCCAGGTTTTTAATTAAATGTCATTTTTCTTTTAAAAATGTACATTCTATGTTATATGTTAATTCGAGTATATTATAAGACAACAGCATTTTAAGGTTTACACTTTTATTATTGTTTGAAGAAATCACTAATTGTTGACTGGTTGATTAGTTTAAACATATTTATTTGAGCTCGATTGTATTCGCAAGCCTTAGGCTTACATAAATCAGTGATCGAAATATTGCCAGAATTTACTACAGTTAAACCCCGCTAATACGACCATTTGTGGGTCTTAATACAAGTGGTTTTAATAGTGGGGTGGTCTTATTATTGAGGTAAGGCAAATCACCGAGTCAGTTCATTCATTTGTCTGTGTTAGATAAAGTTTTCCTGAAAGTAATAAATTCTATATCCGTGACGAAACGTTTAGTTTGTTTTTATATAATGTGAAATTGCATATAGATTTTGTAACTTATAGTTATGGATGTAAACTTGACATGATGTCGGAAGTTGAATTAAAAAATCATTACTTAAGACCGATTATAGACTTTCTAGTTCAGTATTTAGCAGTGTTACCCATGTATGTCAGATAGTGTCAATTAAAGCAAACTGTTATACAGTCGATGTTCTAATCCCTTATCAAAACTTAATAGCACATTGTTTTTCGTACACCCTTTTTATACCATAAAGCAAAATGTTTAATTTTATCCTACCACTAATGATTTTATAGAAGGAAACCCAACCTGTCAGATAAACTTTTGCCTTATCCGACAGGCAAGGTTTATCTGACACCCTCATGTATATACTTTTGACTGATTACTTTTTCCAGGAAAGTGAGTGACGTCATAAACAAGTAATTATAAAGGTTACGAAACGGGGAGATTCTCTATATCTCCAAGGCGTATTTTGTTAAGTGATTTAAAGTATCAACGACCAAATGAAACTGGTCGCAATAACGGGGTTATTTGGAGCGTTATTTGGTACTTTCGGTCTGGGATTAGTGGTCGTAATAATATATAATCGGGGTTTCCGACCATTGAAATATATAGGAAAACAATCTGGTCTTTAAAAATGTTTCCGCTTTAGCGGGGTGGTCGTAAAATCGAGGTGGTTGTAAAGTGAGGTTTTAGTGTATATGTATTAATTAATTACACTGTTCGCGGTATTGCGAAGTAACACCTGACAGGATACACCGTTCGGTTTATTCAGTTTTTTTAAGGTTGATAGAGATCAAATGTGTGATAAAATCGTTCGGTATTCGGTTTGGACAGGGTTCGGTTTATTAAGGTTTTTTGATAAATAAGAAAAGAAGGAATACAATCGGGACCGAAAGAGCCGATCGATTTTGACAGGAATTCGGTTTTTACACGGTTCGGTTTGGACAGTTTTAACTGTAATAACTTATCTGTTAATGTCAAATAAACACGGCCGTCTATCACTTAAGCTACTGCAATTCATGTAACCAGCACGTTTTTTTTCATCTAATATAAATGTAGATACATACATTTGTATATTATTTGTCCCGAAATATCAAAATTAAGCTTTGTTTTTTTTCTAATGGACTATTGTTAACTACAATGGACGCACGCATTAGGAAGGCTGTCTTAACCATTCAGTACAGTTATGGTCATGACTAATCATACTTACATGAATATAAATGCCCAACAATAACGTTTCAAATCCGTATATTGGTCATGTATATATTGACAATGACCAACTGGAATGAAAACGTATATTGCAATAAACAGACACAGCTGGATATTTACAGCAAACGCTAGCACATGGAATGCATTTAAATTATAACAATTACAGAAACGCTTGATGTTGGTCCACTAATCATATGAGCATCACCATTACTCTTATCACCAAACTTTGACCAAAGTTTATTATATCCAAGTGAACCCAGACCTGAGATCATCAGTCGGACAAAGAAATCACGCGCTTTCCTCATCATGCATTATGACGTTGATATTTTTGCATAGCGTCCTACACGTTTTCGATATTTTTGTTTCGCCATTAATTAGTAAAGCAAACTTCATTGTTTGATATGTCTTCTCTTAAAACGAAAAATAGTGCGTGTCAGTCAATGGTGTCCAATGTAGTTTTTAGTCTTTTTAAGCAGTTTGACCACTAGCTACACTCATATTGTAGAAAGCATATGTTCATGTCAAACTCTATAATTCCGACTGTGTTTACTACTTTATTTTTTATTTATTAAACATGACATGTTTGTTTTGTATTAACAATTTGATAAACATGTTATAATTAGGCATGTTAAAACGCATTATCTATATTGAGATCGTTGTGCTAGTTTCTTATATTAAATACATTTGAAACCCGTGCAACCACCCATAAACATACGCATACCAAACGAAAGAAATACATTTTTTATTGATCGTTCTGGGTTTGGCGAATTAAGCCGTGTGTATGGCTTTAACCTTGCCTCGGTTTCCTTTTTTCTTCGTTGGGAACTTGTTTACCTTTATTTGAAATGCTAGCTTCTGGTGATATGTTCAATAATAATGAACATGAAATAAAAATCGACCAAAAACATGTTGAACCATTCCGTCGATATATTTAAATTCAATACTTCGTGAATACATATCGGTATCATATAAGATTGATTGACGCATTAAGCGACCCTAAAAATTATATCAATGCAATAATCAGGTGAGTGAATCAATCAATATCAAATTACACTGGTATATGAATATGTAATATAGCTGCTAATCATTCAAATTACAATGTTTGGTGATTGTTTAATATAACTTGTTATATTCACAATGGAATGTGTCAGTTGAAAACAAAATGAAGATGAGTACCAATTAAGTTACGTTTATTCTACAGGAGTTTAACTACCATAGTCTCAATAAATGAATGACTTTGTTTGTTTGTTGTTCTGTTGTTTGTTTTTTTTTATTTACGGGATTAATTTACAATTATTTGAATTCACGTTATTTACAATTTAGTGACTACACATCAAAATTATATTTGGTTGTCGAAAGTGTAATTTTGGATCATGATCTGGATGTTATTGTTTACACACGTCGTAGAACATGTTAACGGTAAATAATTTGGACTACTCAAATTAAATGCGTATTGCAGAAATAATACATCCTGAATCGTACACGGATTCGCTAATTACCTGCTTATTCTGACTATCTATGCGCATTTGTCTATGTTTACAGTTACAACAGTGTAAGGTGTATTTCCTAGAATCGACATAAGTGGCTCGTCCACCCAAATAAACGAAACAACACTCAAACAAAAGCAAAACTCAATGGGATTCCGGGTAAAAAGAGTGATTTTGATATTGATATGCATCAATATGTGTGTTGAAAGGTTTTTGTTAATCAGTGCAGGGTAATAAATAAACTCTATACTGGATATTATTATATCTCCCCTTCTGCATGAATGACGCGATCCGATTTGCTTAGAGCGGTCCCATGACCATGGGGTATTTTTCATACGCCACTGATAAATTTCAGTACCCAATAAAAGTCTAATGACGCAGTCTAATGACGCCATTTTGTTTATTTTCCTTATGTCATGGTATGTGTTTCGTGTTATTAAGTAAATATTTATTTCGCTAATTTTCAAGCAATATCAATTAAAAAAAACAGTGAAATGTAGTCGGCGAGATATATTACTTACTCTGGTAGTAACTGAGATATACACCCTCAGGGGCTGCGTTCTCTTATGGTATGAACTCATTGAGGGTGTATAGCCAATTCACCCTCAGTTACGACCAGTGTACCTAATGATACATCAATTTACGTTTTTCTCCCATTGTAAGCTCCCGTATACCCGTCCCCGCATAATTTTTAAATAGCAATTTCGTTGCAATGTGATATACCCCGCGCGTGGGCCTACATATAGCATTGGTGTTTTCCGGGAATTCCCAATTAGCTAATAATTGGTAGGCGCTTAGGCGTTAGGCCTTAGGCCTTCAACCTCGTTTGACATCACTCTCATCTGGGTGCAATGTTTTCTATTCGCCGCTACTGCCTATGATATTTGCATATTATGCACTTATTCGTTATTTCACATTATACTGATGCATCGAATGTTTGTAAATAAACGTTTTGGATACGCGCAATTGTGGTTTATGGTATTGTGTATTACATATTTTTCAGATTTTATTTTGCTGGTTCCTACCAACTGTCTTCATTTTGTTAGGTAACTATTTTATTTTTGTTACTCCTGTATGTTTTGTTTATAAAATCCAATTTACCACAATGAAGTTATTATGATAGCATGTTTAATTCATGTAATTTATTTCGTTGCTAGTACATGTATGCTGCTATTTGGACAAAATATACACATTACGTATTGACTGACACAATGACGTTATATACTGATTTAAATGTTATTTTTTTTATTTCAGTGAAAGCAGTTTCTTCTGGAAATGTTTTAATAAGTTTGAACTCTCTGACTGAAGAATCGGTTGCAATAATAAATTTCGATACAAACAATGAGATTAACTTTCCATTTATTGGTGAGAAAACGAATAAAGTTTTTAATTGGCAGAGTGCTTTACAGAAATACCTGTATGCCACCTATCGAATACAACATTTGGAGACCACTACCGCATACAACATACTGGAAGCGGGGGCATTGTGTATTATTCATCCTAATGAAGATGCATTTGGAACATACAGATGCGTTGAAACGTTCAGAACAAGCAACTTTGCTAGCATATATATTGGATGGCATCATACGGATAAAACGCCACGTTTTGTAACGACCGTTTCAGAAAAAGGTAAACTATTAATTTTTTTCCAGAATAAAGTGAATACAATGCGAAGACCATTTACTGCAACAGTTTACAAAAAAAACTACACACAACCGAAGTATTAAAACGCCCACTGCCTTATAAAAAATATATTTACAATTAAATAAGCTTACCGTATATCAAATTAGAATAAAATTGTGCACATTTCAGCAGCATCGGCCGATTAAGGAAATGATAATGTTACCGATCGGGCTCTGATGATAAGAGTACTGGTTGTGTGTTCACTTCTCTTCGTCATGATGGCATGCGTTTTAATTCGCCTTTGTGCTTTATATATGACCAAGGTACTGTTTTATTACATGTTTTACTAACAATACACACACGTCAATTACTACTGTTGTTATTCAGTGTGGTGTATGAATTGTTTGATTTGTTTTTCTTTTTAGCGTGTATGTCATGCTTTATAATGCTTCATTAGGTTGGATATAAGAAACATTAATAATTATTTAAAATGTATTTTGATACGTTATGTTCTGTACATATCCATCACATTCGTAATAATAAACGACAACTGATTGTGGTGTGTATTTTCATGTCGCCCAATAGTCTTTTACATATAAAGACATACACATACAACAAAACGTAGTCAACATGCATTAGTATTTATAGTTCAGGTTTTTTTATGGTGTCAAGTAAATCATAAGTATATACAATCAGTTTAGAGTTGATACAATACTGGATATTTATGACACATAATCAACAATCAGAAAACATGCATTATTACTGCTTTAAATTTAACCTCTGAGGTGAAAACAAATGCATTTGCAAAACACGTCGATTGTAATTGCATGAGTTTCTAACAACAAACTTGGTGCAATCATTTTATTTCAAACATAATTAAACTCGCCTTTTGTCCAATCATACATCATAAATGATCGGGTGGAACTAAAAAACGAGACATACGTATTTTGACTGCTATTTTACAATACTGCAAACACAGAGTTTACAATAGCAATAGACTATGTATATAAACATATTTACCCACTGGCAATGCACGCATATTTAACATAAATAAATAATAGTCTGCAAACCAATTTACATTTTTCAACTACACCGGCTGGAACAAAAACTTTTTTTAAATATCATACTGTTCTTTGTTTCAAGACTATGTATGAGTCTTGGTTTTGATACCGCGTAATGTATGACCCAAATGCATATAACGTTTACTTGCTGTATGGATATTCATCCGTATAATCCGAATACTAAGACGGTGTTTTTCTGAAATAAGAACAGGAATGTAACTGACCAAACGGTGCGACACGAATAGTTTTGCATTCGAATTGTTGCAGCCTGAAGCATTGTATTACATTTATCAGTAATGCATTTATCAAATCAATTAATTACATACGCTGTGGCAGTAAAACTCGTAGCCGTACTTACATCGGTTCTACCGATGAATCTGCACCTGAAATATGTTTGTGTTAGTAATCATATGCTTAGTTCAGTACAGAATAGCACACATGCTTATATATTCACTAGCTATGTTGGACAGTTTAAAAGTCTTATTGCCACAAACCAATGCAAGGCCTTAAACATTAATGCAGATAAATGTTCATTAGCCTACCATGTGGCAAATTACGGCAATCAATTCCGGTTAAGGTAAACAAAAATATGGTGCTGCCTTTTTTCAAACGAATGATTGCCTGTCAACTTAGCAATATTTGTTTACTATAAGATACCTGTACAAATGTCCAGTTCGCTGGCAACACTATACGAATACCCGTGCGAAGTCTCCGTAACATAACTTGTCCCTGGAAACGCTCTACAAGTAAGTAAGCAAACAAAACAGGTCTGTTCAATTAATAAAATGCAGTATCACAACCGTATGCCAGTTATGTTAAGAAACGATTGATTGTATGAAATGTATTGTTGTGTTAATAGTCAGAACACATCAAAAGTTGCGCATGTTCATATGAAAAATCGCGACAAATGTTAGTTTTGCAAAATGCAGCCTATAACTACACGCATATCGCTTTAATCATATCGGTGTAACTATGATCAACGCCTAAAACCGGACCATTTAGCATTGTGTTTATATTGTTAAATGGTTATGACATAAAACATTGGATAAATACTTACGTAGCAACATGATATACTAAAAGTTTAATGTGTTACAATGTTGTTATATTAATATTGTCATGCTTATATAAAAAGACAAATGCCAAAACAAGATGGATATGTTGTATTGCCTGGACGACGGTATTGGAATTTAAAAATCTAGGCCACACGTAGCGATCATTTAGAGCATTACAAATAACGTTTGTTTCTCAAGAATTCTACATCGGAATACTATAGTCCTGTGCTATATCATCAGCGCTGCATAGATGCAACAAATTTGCATGTAAGTGTACCGACACATTCGATGCCACTGTCTACAATGTGTATATTCGATGCACAATAAAAATCACCACTACTGTACTAGCTGATATAAATGATCAGCAAATATTACCCGGGTGGTCAATTCTCTTCTTGTTCACCACACTGTACGTATAGTTGTCAGGGGTTGACATGTTCGGATCATCTTTTGTACTATATGAAACAGATAATACACATTAACATATCTAAAATAAATAAATAATGTTCTTATTCTCACGGATTAACATAAGCATGCCATTTTCTCTTTACTTTAGAAATACTTCGGCATATACTACGTACTGGTTAAATATGGTCCTTATATAATGTAAGAATACATTGTGGCTTAGATGTATTATTATATTACACAAGCGTAACACATAAAACGTCATGTCGACATTGAATAATTGATATTTTATAAAACGTACAAAGGATAAAAAGAAGCGCATAATTGTAAACATCTTAAACCGAATTATTTTGTAGAAAAAATATATATCATATGCTTACATCTGTGTGCTTTCTGCAACATCTTCTAAAACAGTTCAAAGTCATATTGAAATTACTATTATACAAGATAATTATATACATTATATTTTAGTTAATCTTTTTTAATATGGCATACGTATACAGCCTTTTAATTTAACGCGAAATTTAATCAGCCATTTTTGTTATATTTTACATTTAAAAGCTTATATGCAACGATTTTTATTTCAACACACAGTTTAAAAGCATCAACAACATGTTTATCAATTACCTTTGAGTTCACCAGCGACACTGTAAATCGGGTCTAATGAATCCCATTTATCTGCGGTAGCTGTTGGCCTGTGTTTAATTGTATACAAAGCACACATATAACAATTTCAATACTGTGACACTCCAGCTGCATCAGCAGGAGATAACTCGCATACGGTACACAAAGGTCTAATGTTTAAGGAAATATCTAAAAATGACTTATATACAACCGAGTACAATACAAGAACACGTAAACAAACACACAATACGAAATATCTAAAATTACTAAAACTGGGTTCAGCGCTTTGGAACAGTCAATGTATAGCAATAGGAGTTTAAAATGGGTTAATGCCCCTGCAATAATCACAATATATGCACATAAAATAGCGATCGTTCTAAAATAACTCTAAGTGTTGACGTGTTCGTAATTACAACTGAGTTCAACGTCCGAGAATATGTCCATTTACGCATGTTCCATACAGCACACTTGCATGCAAACCCAAATTTTGTTGTCTTAAGACTGAACAAAGCAAACAAGAAACTTGCCGTCTAAACGTCACGAACTCTTTCGCAGGACTGGTGATATACTTGGTATGTACACGTGCAAAAACAACAATCAATTTGCAACATATGCATGTAAATACATAATACAAGTAGATAATAAATACTACTCACTCATATATTTCAGCTGATGCGCAACCTATCATGATAACATAAGTTTGTGATACGTTATGTATTTTACATAATGTAAATGCATCCGCTAAATAATGACTCTTAAACATGATTTGTATCAATCTCTACATGATTAAAGCAATGCATAACAATAGGTACTGATGTGCAAATATGCACAAACATACATAATGAACATTAAGTTATAACGGTTGATTTTTAATAATTCTAAAATAAGTTTACATAAAGTACGCGTTCAGTAAAAAACTAATTTCAAATGTTTTTAAGTTATCCTGATGTCATTTCGATGCAAAACACATTACAATTTACCGAATATAGCCGGGGGTCTTTCGCCGACAGTGCTGTAAGTCGGATCGTCATCAAAAGCATCCACATGTTTTGCAGATTCGGACCCAATACTAGTAGGTGTCCTATATAATAAGTAAAGTTTTCTGATGTGGAAATTGTATGAGAGAGATAATGTTTACCGCAACATTTTGAAATAATATTATACATATATATAAATAAATAAATACATAAATATATTAAAATATATATATATATATATATTTATTTTTTTATTTATGTATATATATATATATGTATTTTTTATGTATATATATATATATGCAGTTAACATAAATAATCAAAATAATTCTTACCAACTGCAATGTGCACCGGCTTCTGCAAGACAAAGTTTGAAATTGCATCATTCGTACCAACTACGAGAGGCCAACAAGCGTAATTTTATGAAGCAACTACATTATAACAAAATAAAAAAAATAAAGAGTGGTTTGTAAAGTAGTTATGCCTCTAAGTTAAAAGCAAACTTTAAAATACCAAATTTGAATTAAAACGATTGGACATACGGAGCGAACAATGCTAAGAAAGCTAATTTAAGATAATCCAAGGGCCATAATTCCACAATTTCTAGGACGATTTGGCTGATTATCAAACGTGCCCGAGATCCTATGCCCACAAACATTTTCGTGAAGTTTGGTGAAAATCGGATGACAAAAGAGAGCGAAAACGGCTCAAAAATAAAACTTTAGATAATTCAAGGGCCTTAACTTCAAAATTCAAGGGGTAATTTGGCTTGTTATCGAACTCGGCATAGATTTTGTTATTAAAAACAAGTTCACGAAGTTTGTCAAACATCGGATGAAAATGTTTGGACTTAGCGGAAAATGCTAAGACCAATTTCAGATAATTCGATGACCATAATTTCAAATCATCCGAAAGGCCACACTAGCGCAATTCCTAGTGTGATTTAGCTGTTTATCGAATTTTGCCAATAATGTATTATTAAGAACCTTTTTTATGAAGATTTGCGAAGACCGGATGAAATCTGAGCAGAAACGGCCAAAACGGCCAAGTTCCGATAATTCAGGTCATAACTCCACACTACCTTGGTCGATTTGGCTGGTTATCGACGTTGGGGAGGATTGGATGAAAAGTGTTGGAATAGAGAGCGGAAACGGCTAAAAAAACGCTACGTTTAGATAATTCAAAGGTCATAACTCCACAATTTATGGAGCGATTATCAAATCTGGCAGATGTATTATGCCAACAAACTTGTTGATGCAGTGACATAAAACTGCTTGACTTAGAAAGCTCAGACGAAAAAAGGTTATCGACCGATCGACAGACGGACCGACATTAGCAAACCTATACACCCCGCCAATATCGATAGGGGGGCATACTTATTGCAACTGAACACTTGTGTAGAAAAAAAGTCATAAAGAATTATAGTGTATGGTGCCCGTCAAATATAACTCATTTCTAAACGATAAAAATACAAGTTTGTTCGTGTTTTCTGAAAAACATTCCCCACAGAAGTGAATTGTAAATGCAATTACATACCAAGCGGTCCATCGGATTCAGTGTTGTTCACGTGTTCTTCAGTTATTATGACGGATTTAGTGTCTTTAACATTAGTAACTGCTTGTCCTATGCTGGTGTCTGTCAAAAAGTTGATACACAGTATTGGACGACCAACAGCTATCGAGTCATAATGTATAATCACATTGAACGCTACACACAAATTTAATCAAGTAACAGATGGACATACGAACCAACACACACACAAAACATGAAACAAAATCAACGCGCCACAAAGTAATAAAAAAGCAATCAAAATAAGAGCTGATTATTTTTTATTAAAACAAAATATATATGCATGACATAATAAATGAACGCGTAAAAAATTAAATAAATTAAAACATCAATAAATAAATATAGCATAAAACGTCACTCACCTGATTTATGTTTTCGGCAGGAGGGCATTTTTCTTCGAATATAGCACGCTACGAGTCCAATGTACAACACAGCTAGTGGTCCGGCTAAGGCAATGGCTAATCTTTTCATGGAAGCTAAATTAATAAGTAGAAACAAGTTTCGGATTATTATTTCTGATTCTCAATGGTTTTTGTTTTAATATACATATTTGGTCCTTTTATGAGTATTCCACGTGTTCCATTACTCAGCTTATACTGTTGAAAGGACAATCAGTTCAATAATACAGAATGTGCGTCAAGTTGTTTACTCAGTGCTTGATTAAAGCATACAGACTTGCTTATTTACTAACATTCCGACTGACTGACTAACTGACTGACAGACGCTCTCATTGTTCGCTCGCATAGTCGCTCACTCACTTACTCACTCACTCACTCACTCACTCACTCACTAACTCACTCACTTACTCACTCATTCATTCATCTACCCACTCTCTCACTCACTTACTCACTTACTGACTCACACACAAACTTTCTCACTCGCTGATGCACTCGCACTTGTTTTTATGCAATTTAATCACAAAAGGTAAACGAATATGTAACGTTGCGATTGTTTGACAGGGTTTTTACCGTCGAATTGCCAGACAGAAGTGTTATCGGCTGTTTCTTTTCTGTTTTCCATCAACACCGTTGATATCGACACCGTTGAGAAATGTTGTGTTGGAACTTCTGTTACATGTGTTTCAAACATGAATTGTGTTAGTTCAAGTATGTCAGCAGCATTATTCCACTAAAATGCAGATTAAACGTCAAGGCATGTCTAATGATTAGTCAGTGCATTAACCTGTAATAATTACTTAGCAATTTTTAACGCAGAATTATCAAATTAAAATAACCCTTTAAACTAGAGCTATCGGCAGAGGTGATTAATACTTCTACATACTGCTGTGAAACAAATGAAAAATGTTAGACACAGAACAATGTTTTGAATGGCAACATTACATGCAAAAGCGGAAAAACGGGATTAACATGTATAAACAAGTGTACAATACATGTATATTCCCTGGACTACCATTTTGACATTTGACATGGAAGAGTAATTAAACTTTCAGCTACATGTAAAGACCTGGTAATTTTTTGTGCGCTTTGTCTGATAATGATCCACACCTAAGTTATTTTTTAATAATGCCGTGTTGGACTAAATTACGCTTACTACAACAATTGATCTATAGCAAAATCACAAATCTCTCCACCTTTTTGTTCGTCTAGGCTGTTTGTCCAATAATTTTAGGCAAAATGATACGGTTATGAAACCAGGAGCTATTATTTACCATAGTGAAATATATACCCATAATTGGTCAACTCAGTCTTAATTGAGATTTCACAACTGGTCAAATCCCATTATTGTTTTTGTCCATTTAAGTGTTACCTGTTGTAGTTAAAGTTCATTTGTGTTATGTCTCTCTTATAATGCATTAATGAATATCATACATTTGTGGTTTCTTATATTGCCATTAAGCATACTCCTGATTAATTTAATAATCAGCAGTAATGATAAGCCGAAACAACTTAATAAACTTAAGCTCAATTTACCTAGCAGTTCTGGACAGAAAATGATGTTTTGTCTGACTTTCCCTACAAGATATTTGCTGTATTGTCTTTATTTAAACTGATATTATTTGATAGACATGATCTGTCTTTGCACACGCGTACATATTTTCTGTATCAGTCAGTTAGTTAAATAAATATTGCCCTCTTACTAAAATGGCATTAATTGTGACGTATTATCCATCTATAAGTAACGTAAAGCGCATCTGACTGGACGTCTTGTATAAATAGAAACCAGTCAGTGGTGTCATCCTGATAAGTTTGTTTGCCGGATTTATATTTCCGGACTACTTGTATATAACTACCCACTAAAATCACATAATTCGTAACCGTCCAGTGACCGGTTCATGCACGTAATAGAACGAGACCTTACATAGCCACACATTGGACGTCACAACCTTGTCTGTTCACTCCATTTTGACATCACTGTATGACCTTGACTTTTAAGGTACATTTCTGGCCCTTGCGCACTACACTCCGTCGCATATAGGTTAACATTTATGAAAGTAATTTTAAAATCCGTTGATGCTTTGGAAAGTTAGAGCTCGGACTAACGTTATTTTGACAATGAAACATCTAGATTTGAAGTTTACCTGAAAGTATGACCTCGACTTGGATGGTAGCCATCCATTTCTTGTGCGCGACACACCATCTTACCTAGCTTAACATTTGTGCCAAGTTGTTTCAAAATCCTTCCATTTATTGGGAATTTAGCACCTGGACAAGCCGTAGTTTGATAATAAAGCTGTATATTTTGATTTTGACCTCTAGAATGACCTTGAACGTTAAAGGGACTATGTCAACGAAAAATTGCCTACCTATTGCACTATAAATTATAGTATTTGATAGAAATGCGCTTTACTGAGGCAAGCGTAGTAAATAAATAAAACTAATATAATACACAACAAGATATTTGATAAAACAAGTTAGCAAAAAAGCCTGAACAAATTAAAACCCCAAGCGGGTATCGAACTCACGACTTAGGAGCCATACGAATAAATTACAGTAGACAGCGCGTTAACTAACTGCGCTATCATGCTTGGTAATGTGTCGTTTGTAAACTATGGTTATACAAAATGCTCACAAATCTGATTTCACAATGTACACAGGAAAAGGGCCAAACAAAAACAACCCATATTATAAATTGATTTTTTTCTCAGAATGCGTACGCTCTTTTCCCATCATATATACTCTATTTTAACCGTTATTATATGCCGGTATTAATATGTAAATTTAAGAGTTTTTGAAAACAATTGCCCCCTTTAGGCCCTTTTCGATGACTTAGTCCCTTTAAGGTAGCCACACTGTTCTTGCGCGCGACACACCGACTCTTTCATGTTACATGGTAGTATACCCCTGTGTATTGGCACCCAGCTGTGGACACAGTGTGCCGACTCTTATTAGTTGATGTCAATACACCGCTGCAGAGGAAACTGTGCACTTAGCCATTGCTCAGTCAGCTGAGAGAAAAGATTGCATATAATGATAAGATGTTTTATGGTGGACCACCCCATGGGGAGGCCAGACATTCCTTGAACTAGGCCTTTAACACTTGTGCCAAGCTATTTCGAACTCCTTAAATGCATGGGGACGTTAGAGTCCGGACAAGTTTCGTTACAGACCGACTAACGGACCGACCGACCGTCAGACAGACTGACTGACAGACAGACCAACGGGACAAAGTGATTCCATTATAGCCTCCCTAACTACTTTTTATATTCTAAACTTAACACATACTACTTTATACTCACCATCGATGTAGGCGTTAGTATCATTGTCAGCATCACAATCCGAACTGTTAAGGCAGCTACTATTTGCGACATGGGCAAGAGTTGATACTGGTCGTGTGGTATTGTCAGCGTTACCCGGCAAATATTAGACGGAATAGTTTACAGTTGATGAAAAGTATTTCATGATTATGCAGAACTAATTACAAAGTACATTATTGGCGTAATCTGTAAACAAACCGAGCATTGACGACACAAACCAGTTTCCACTGGACTAACAAAGGATTGCTGTGTGTTACAGTGTAATGTTTGTGTTTCTTTTGTACCAACGTAACTTTTAATTAAAGAAAACATTCTTCGTCGATTTTGGACTCTGATATTGAAACAGGATACAGAATCATTACGTATCGTTATTTTTTTCAAATATATTAATTTCAATGTGACAGGATAAATACAACATTAGATTGCTGACCTTGAATGATAATGTTTATCTGGCTCAGCAAATAACCTTATAAATATAAATTACTCCGGTTAGCCATATGAATCTCCTCCAGCCACGTCACTAACATATCATTTTCTCTGTCAATATCGCCGCCCGAACTAATTGTAGGAATTGCCGATGCATGTCGTATTTCATAGTGTGTTACGCTAGCACTGATACGAAAACGAGACCGAGAGCGGCCAATCCAATTATATGTGTGAAAACTGGTTGACGTCGTAACTGCTAATTATTTTGGCAGAAAATGCCTCTAATGCATTACGTTGTAAGCACATGAACACTTTTTTTTCACACGATATCGCGTGTTTGTCTCTACATTTTAATAAAATTTTATGTAAACAATGAAAATAGAAAGATGAATATACCAAGTTCGGAATCCAAAACAATATCGCTGTCGATAATTGTACTATCTCGAAATGTGGCACACTTCCATAGGCATGCATCGTATGTATTCTTGGCATCAACTATATTGCACACAACACGTTTTACCAGACACACACACTGTATTTCGGTTTCAGATAGCTTTGATTTAGTTTTACATGCATTATCTGTGTTGACAATAAATGCAATATTCTCAAAGGTGTATTCGTCTAATGCCATTTTATAAAATGCAAATGCTGACTCGGTTCCAAAGCAGGATACTTCCATTGTGGTTTGATTCACTTTTCTGATACCAATACGTGTCTCGCAACATGCTGTAAAAAATAAATTTTGTTAAAATTGTAACATAACAATATAATGCATATTTCCATAACAAACATTCACATTTTAAGAAATTAAATAAAATTTATTTAGTTAATAGCACTTCCTATAAACCATACGACGTACTGCAATGCAAAGCTACATTTTCCACTTACCAACCACAAAACAGACAAAACACACCAATAACGAACTCGTCTTCATATTAAATGCACGCATAAAATGCCATCTACATCTATAGAAACATATTTCAAAACTATATGCGTCTATGTAAATGTTATGAATATAGATTGCGCGACTTAAGAACTAACTCGAACAATTGGGCATGAAACGTCATTAATTTTCTTCTTCCCAACATTCCTACGTTAAAAATCTTTCATACTTAACATCCGTGACACATGAACCATGAACTTTGCAGAGAAATGTAACAATTGTGTTCACCAACCGATTCACAATAGAACACATATCGTTGCTTCTGCACTTCGGTAATTTGTTATAATGGCAACCTGTTTTATGTAGTATATGATTTAGTTCATTGGCTTTGGTATAGCACATTTATTTGATATAAGATTAATTTTCATTATATAGCAAAAACAATAAAGTTAACGAGCCATTATAAAGTTATAACGTAAAGAATCTCATGGTATAGACTATTTAATAAAAATGAATATGTTATTGAGTGTAGTGATATTCTGTCTCCTTGTATTTGGAAGACTGTCAACGCTTAGCTTCAGAAGTTTTCCCAGACGCATGGGCTGAAGGAGTTATCGTTCCAAATAGTACCCATAGATCTGTGGCATCATGTTAAACATTGTTGAGTTGTTTTCGTTAAAGTGTGTCTTCATGTGTTAGATGGGCGTATTGACGGTATGTCGACAAGAACATTTGAAAAAAAAGATCATTTACAGAAACATTGTTACTTGCGCTCGCTTTGTTCTTACGAACAGTTGACACATTTTATTTTATTGTATTGTTCAAAGTATATTCATCAATGACGCTTTTGCGGGCTTGATTAAATGACTTACAGCAGTAAAATATATGTGAATGAAATAAACATGATGTACCGTTATGCGCGCATGCTCACGGTTGATAAACGATCAATAGTGTTGGGACGTTTGCATTGAAGTGTGCAACTCCGTAGGCGTTAGTTCGAATCCGACTGGAATCGTGGTTCATAAAACAGCGTTTGTCTCTATGTATTTGTTTTCTATAATATTTCATTAATATATATATATATATATACATATTGTAGATGGTCGTTATATATATTGGACAAAATTATAAAATTACTTTGTTTAAATGACTTTCTATATTTTTGTGAAATTCCGTTGATATGCCCCTTTAAAAGTCATAATTGTGTCTTTATGTGAAATGTATAGAATTCACGATTGTAACGTATTCATGATTTGACTTCCGCAAATGCTTGTCCACTACGGATGATATATTTTCCTTACCATTTGATCAGTTTTTTTAAATAATATATTTAAATTACACAGGGATTTATGTGATATTTATAGATCTTAATACATGTTTAGCTAGTATATGTCGAAATGCACTTTGGTATAAACGCTAAATACTGATGTATGTTACGAATTGTAAAGACAATGTTTATGCTTGTTACATATTGCGGTTACATTGTAAACCATTAAGTGTTTGATTTTTCCCGAAATAAGTTATCTCCCTTGGGTAAATCTTCGTTTTAGGAATGTTTAATAAAGTAAATGCTGATTGAGTAAGTCAACAAAAAAAGGTTCCCAGCGTGTTTGTGATTTCAGTATAATGTTTCGTAAATCTAAGTCTGCTTTTGTTCTAAAAGTGTTAAATCTAAAAATGGGTTTGTGAATACGGGCTCCGTTTAGTTTTGCTGTCAGCTCTTTATTGGTTTTATGTTGGTTTTATGTTTATTCATATTTTATTAACATCAGAAAGTGACAATTAAAAAAAATTAATTTCAAAGTAGTGTCATGGTCATAGTGGTTTGATAAAGCATAATTTAAACATTACATCAAAGATAGGTCAATACATCAGAATGAAGATCAAATTAAAAACTTGATTTATCACTATATATTGCAATATGGATAGTAATATCGCGACATTCCTATTATCTAGCTAGGAACACTATATTTTATAAACGTTACAAGCTCATAACAACAATTATTGGTCAAAGAAAAAAACATAAATGTTCATCAAATTCAGGACATTAATTAAAATATGTTGACATTAAGTTTCATATAAGATTGACGAACATGCATGAACGTAGTGTTGGACTGGTAATAGTGGCAAAGTTAACTCCGCACAGTGGTCTCCCCTATTCCGCTGCATTGACCAATGCTATTACAACCATAATCGTCCACATTTTGTATTAATATTAAATAATAACAATTATAATAAATCATAATGTATTGACATGATCATGTATTCGAAAAAAAGTGAATATTTTACACGATTTAAAGAATAGTGTACAGACTTGTTCGTAGTAGTCGTTACAGGTACATTCTCAAACGTACAACAGTTTTTTATTTATTAATGGAATGCTTAAAAGATGTTTATATTTACGTGGTAATCGTTATGCTACTACAAGTAGTTATTCTGCTCGTTAAGGGAGATCACTTTGTGTACTTTGTTTTGTACGTTTAAACGCAGTATGTACCATTGTATCATGCGTCATTTGCTTTGTTTATAGATTTTTGTTTTAAAATGATTATGTAATATGTTCTAAGAGTGTTTGTTTTTACCTGTTACGAGACCGCTATATATTGATTACATGTACTTAGCGTTGAGTACACTTGGTGGATGTTAGCCTTTGTGATACATGATACGTGTACATTACGCAGGAAATTAACCGCATGAATTCCTTGTTTCCATATTTAGGCAGTATACGCGGTATGTACCTGTTTTACCTGTTTCATTTATGCTGTCTATCTACTTTTTAGGTTCAAAGGCGAATGACGATAAACTAATTTGTTTACATTTTTCAACCAGCGACAAAAACAATTTGAAATCGAAAGTAGATTCAATATTTCACAATATATTTAAACAATTCAACAACCACGATAACCACACACACATGCACGCCTTGTTTTAAAGTGACATATATTTTGAAATACATTTGGCAAACGTGTTTATCATATAAAATAAAGTTATTGATGTATATGGTGTTTCTTCAGGAAGAATTATGATAAGGTTACACGTCAGTAAATTAAATCGCCCACACAGTTAAATCGAAAGTAGACACGTATTCAAACAGGAAATATATTTGAAAAAAGATGTTCGGCGTCTGTGGTACTGTAAGGAATGTTACTTGAACTTAAACATACATACTTTAGATCATGGAACTGTGTCTGTCTTATTTTTTCAAATATAATTAACTTTTTCTATTGGATGCCCGACTAGATCCGACAGCACACAATACTCAAATATTAAATCATACTTAATTCCTCGTAAGTTGTTATTATAGAATTGAAAATTATTTGTTTTTGTTTTTTAAGCATTAAACAATAACTATGCATGCTCTTCAGTTAATAAAGGATGATCTAATTCAATTAAAACACTATATTCAGCAACACTGAACATGAAGCATCGGCGGTAATAAAGGCATCGAGTAATTGGTACATACACGACAAGCTGAAGCTTTATTATAAATTAAATTATGAACTTAAAACTTTATTAGATTCATTAATCGAGTGCATGTAGATTTATCTTTGAAGTATGCATGTGCATTACACAGTTGTAAAATACTTATGGCAATATACAGTCTAGTCGAGTTGTTAAGAACATCTCAACATTGACAATTTATTATCAAGTATCTTGTCCATTTTATAAGACTGGTAGTTGTCAGAGAGATTGGCCTGAAAATGACCTGTATCGTTTACAAGCGACTTGCACTGTCCAGGTTATGGGAGAATTATCTTGTTAAAGAGTGCCTATTGTGGTTGAATATGATACAAGCTACTCGAAAGTAGTATTGAATTAATTTAAAACGTTGCAAAACGACAAACGTAGTGCTATATGTCATGTTAATTGCATGCATTGCTTTTATGTGAAAGCTTTCATTTTGTGCGAACCCTGTTATACCATCAGTATTCACAAACTTCTTAATAATCTGTCCTCCGTAGTTTAGGATGTTGCACCCACTCTTATATGTAAGGTGTGGCCGATGAAATGTTCGGATTTATTCATTCTGGACTACTCACGGGAAATTATCACAATGAGAAAAATGTATGTGTCAGCCAGAAGAGTGTAATATTTTATGATCACAATGCTAGTGTATATGCGTTTAATACATATTGTAAAATAATGAAGTGGATATGTTTATAAACAAGGCACACCACGAAGCATTCCGTTATTACGTTAAGTTATATGTGTATATGTGAAGTTATTCATCACGGGATGGAAAACTGCGAGCATTTCCATGACTTATAGTTTTTCTTTCATATTTATTAATCGTTTAACGGATTTTGGGGATAGAAATCCGACGGATGCCAGGAAAAGAACACCTTTTTATAGCACTATTCCCGAAAATTATAGTATCGAAAAAAGAAATAATTATGCGTGTTATTCTCTTGACAATCTACGTGCATCGGAAAGTGGCAACATTACGTCGCCTGAAAGGTTGATACATGTATGACAGTGTAAAACACAATGACGTGGTACATGCAGGGACTATTACTGGTCATTCTTAATGATATGGTGTATTTTTACCAGTTTATAATACACATAATTGCACTAGTGTGTCCTATATGAACATCGCTTAAATGAAAATAAAACATTTTTGTTTTCAGATGAGGTTATCAATCATTCTGATAATGTTGGCGTTGATTCCAGGTAGTACTTTTCTAAAGTTTGACGAAATATTATTTAATTTCACCTTAATATACGAATAAAATTGTTATCATTTCTTCTAATTGAAACAACTTTTGCATAGAAGTTGTAATAAAAGCAGCTTCAAAAATATCATTTGTATAACATTCTATTTATATTTCTAACATTATTGATAATAATATTAGTATCCTTTGTTGATTGTGTATATATCTTTGTTGTTGTTGCTATACTTTTTAAAATGGCGGAGTAGTAGTAATAACAGTGGTTATAAACGTATGCTTATTTATTTCATTTTGATTATTCCGTGCATACATATATTTCAGAGAAATATACCTGATCAACACGATGTCTTGTCCGAAGCGTGCATATTTATCCTTATCATGTGTAATGTGTCCATGCATAAAGGTCGGTGTCCGGTAATTATATTATGTTACAGGCAGTTGTTACAAATGCGTATACAACTGAGTGTACCCATGCTTGTTGTATTAATCATTGGTGCATTGTAGTTGCGATGCAATCTGGTGACGTTGTTCTAATAAAATCGACCATGAATGCATTGCAATGTTCTTCGAAAAATGAACTAACGTTTCAGTTCATCGGCAAGTCGAATCATTCGATGAACATTGCCGAGTGTCTTCAACAAGTAAATGCATGTCACCTGATGGACCCTTCATTTAAACAGCATTATACTATTGTGAAGACAGACGGTGGCGGTATTTTGATTGTAACAGTTCTCAACGATTTCACTCTCGGGACCTATAGATGTTGCGAAACGTACAGTCAAAACAAGTGTGAAAGTTTGGATATAACACTGTATGAAACAGACACAACAACACGCTCTTCGGTGAACTTTACTAGACCAGGTATTATTGCATTTTTTATAAGGTAAGCAGCAATTAGACCAATTCCAAACGTAACAACATAAACATATCATATATATATATATTCTTATCGAACGCACTATATTACATAAGCTTATGCTCTCTGTATTAGAGTTCACACACCGTAAATAATATTTAATAATTGTACATAGTCCTACGCATTGTCTGAAGATTCATAAAAGTCAAATACAGTACATGTAGGTAAAGAAACTAGTTATTCTGGAATTGTTTATGGCTAATTTTAATATTAACACCAGTAAGAAACATTTTATATTTACATATCTGGACAACTTAATATAAATTGTATGTTCCAAATGACGCTGTTGGTAAGCGTGGAGTAACTGTTTTAAGCAATTATATTAATACAGAAAAAAAATACACCTCGTCCCGACTATGCACATACACAATTGTTCTCAATGTTTGTGTTGTTGTCTTTTTCAGTAGTAATCACGGATAACCAAACAGTCTACACACTTGACCTATCTTCGAGGTGTATCTTAATTTGCGTGTTGATATTTCTGATCCTGAACACCCTTCTTCACATTGTGCCTTTTATCTGCAAACAGATTTGGATGAACCGTGTTGAAGGTAATATGTGTTCTCAATCATCTGTACGAGCATACACCATTGTTTGGAGATGCGTACACACTGGATCAGTTTATAGATCACTAAATTTGTTTTGCATAAGTATATCATGGAGTCTTGTGTAAATAGATAGAAAGAGAAACATTCATAATTTATTAAATGCATATAGTTTTCTAACCAGATGAACGAAATTGAACATTTTTACCGACGAACAAATTAAAAGAGTTGTAGCATCGAACAAGAAAGGAAATGATACATGCCACACTTTGAAAAACAAGAATGTGTCGATTGTTTGATTTCATTTTTGTAAAATGATTCATGCAAATGATAACTCAAATCTTGAATATACAGAAAGCATTACGCTTTGATAATTGAGAGTGCTGATTAATTTCAGGATGTGGATTATGTCCGCGTCGGTACCTAGCAAAACAGGTATATTCCTGTTATATGTTTTACAGTGCATCGTACGCAAATATTATGTTGGGTGTGGATGTGTGTGTAGGCTGTGATTATGATACTATTATTATGTATTATGTTTGATTGTGCAGTGTATGTTTGTGTTTTTATTTCATTCTTAAAAATACACAACATTGCACGAAAAAATATTTGCTTTAGAGTATTTGTGATGTACTCATTTGTAAATTCGTCGTACCTTCATACTAGTCCATTGTTATGACCCAATACATGCATTTAATCTTAAGGATATTAGGATATTGAAATAAATAAATAGCATGAGACATGTATTGTTCTGCTACCACGCTGTATAGATGATAAACATCCCGTTTATAAAGGACTAAATTACATTTTACAAATACATTCCAATGGTGCAATAATTATAACATGAAAATATGAACTACATTATGAGTAGTGATGGAAACTACATTATCGCAGAAATTATGTTTCTAATACGTTTCCTATTGGCTTGGTGCATGTTTGAGTTTGACATTCATTAATCACGTAACGTCTGTCCATTGTTATAAACATATTGCCACTAGTGATGAGAAATGTTCGGTTATAAAAGATGCATATGTGTTTTAAAAATACATAGTTTGGATATGATTTAAACTGTTTCATGGACGGGGAAGATTAAAATTATATGTTATGGCGTACCAACTATTAAGTAGAATAATCAGTTAAATGATGTTCTGTATGTTCTATATGCTTACGTGTTTATAACAAACCAGATGACATCACAGTACTATTCATTAAATGCATGCTTAATTAATAATTGAAATATGATTCTATTGATTGTAAACCGTGTATCCGTCATTTGTTATCTTTATAGAAATGTCATCTGGTAGTGTATCTAAAGAAATTAGCAGCCAACCGCATAGTGCATAGTGCATTGCGTAAAGGAGAACTAATGTATACCTTTATATGTAGCCCATACAGGCATTTGTGAAAGTGTGATCCGTTTATTTGTTTCTCATATGAGGTGATTTTCAAGTTACGCAAATAGCTACAGACAATATAGATATGGACATACAGTCGTTATATACCACCCAACTTTAAAAATAAATTTATTGAGGCAAAAATTATTGTAAGTGACATGCCTTTTCTGCGTGTCCAACCATGTGTTGTGGGTGCATCCCTGTCTGTGACACATCTAGTTGTAACACTACAGTGTTCTTTATGGTTATAAACAGCTTAAATGTATTATCTAACATCTGTCCAGTGTACAGCAACACTGCTGATGAGGCTTGAGCTAGCCGAAACAGATTATTTCAACTTTTATGCATGCTATATTGTAAATAGATTGATATAATTGAGGTTGTAAACATATGCGCATGCACATGTTTGAACATGTAAAGTATGGAGTTCATTTAAACGCGTTTAAATCACAAACCAACTGTTTTCTCCTAACGTTGTTCCTTTATACATATATGTATATGCATATAAGTATTTATCAAGTTGATATAATACGTGTAGTGTGTCAAGCGATTGTCCAGTGTAATGTTGGGATATATATCTTTCTCTTGAATAAAGATTATATGTGCTTTTCTAGAAGCGTCCTCGCCTCGTAGTAAGTCGAAAGTTATAGTATTTATAATTTATTTTATTAAACTAGTATTTTTGTATATTTCCATTACCCATGCTAGTTATATAACTAATCGTGATGAGACCAACAGGTCATGGTTATACAATCATAATAACAGTTGTTACCAATTAACGTAAATAAGAATCGTTCCTGATGTTGTAAATGAATTACATGTCTATCTAAAGCATTATGTAACGCCACCTATCAATTTGAAATTTGGCACTTAATATGTGGACATTAATATTTATTCACTTGCGATATGGGTGTTATATATTTGTGTTTAAGCGTACCGCGTCGGCAGAGATCGAGACGTTTGGAGTAACACACGTGATGAGCGAGAGTCGGAATCCTTAAGCAACATATTTTACACAATATATCATTTGTCTTGCTTACCATGTGTGTTCGTTCATTAGTTGTATGGAATGTTGTTATCACATTTTCCTCTGTTTTAGTTACTTAAAAGAAGGTGTATACACTAGGTATGCACACTCTTAAATATGTATCACGCGAAGGGAAATATCTGGAACAAGAACATGTTTAGGGTGCATTATTCGCATAATCATATTTTTACGAATGTAATAATGACTTTAATTCGATATTCGTATTGTATCAGGTGTTGTCTGGCATTATCTCGTTTTCAGTAAGCTATCGCATTAATGCATTCATAACACCGAGTTTTACAAACTCATTTTAATTGTGTGTTAATCAAGAATTTTGAAATCTTCCACAATCCTCAAAATTATAATGTCATTTCACAAAGAGTCAATACGCTTCGTTTAGTTAGCTAGTTAAAATGCAAATAATTGACCAAACATATTTCTGGTGCAGTGATATTAAATCCATCAGGTATGAACTCGATCTCTCAGCTTGTTATCGTGACAAATGCACTGTGGATGTACTGTTAGTTAAGCAAAGCTGTCCATGTATCATGGAAATATCTGGTCTGCCTCTGTTCAGAATTCGCCAAAATTAAGAACATATCGGTTGTTGACAAGTACGTTTGAAACTGGAAAATATGTATTGTTGAACTTGACAAAATCTGAAAGATCTACAATGGCACAGTTTAGAAGTGGAACTGTCCCTCTACGAGTTGAATCTTGTCGCTACATAAACGAACATCTCTCTGACCGACTGTGTACGCTGTTTGATCGCAATGAATTGGAATCGGAACAACATTTTCTGCTGCGATTTACAGAAAAACTTGAGACTAGTAGTTTTTTTGGCAATTTTCTGCATAACGATGTTTTTTTTAGCTTTGTCTACTAATAGTAAACTATAATTATTATTAAAGGAGTGTACGCGAAAAACCGTTAAGTACCTTTATAACGCATTTGCACTTAGGCCTAAAAAATGTACTTGTATAATTGAAATATTATCATACTTAGCTTGAAAACTGTTGTGTGCTTAATTGTACTGCCATGTTTACGTGTCTAATCATCTATAATTACACTTATTTATAAATGTATTCACGATGTGTTATACACTATACTGATTGACTTATAGGCCCATGGGGCCGGGTGTTTAATGTACTCATCTGAAAACTGTACAATATACGTATATTTATAACACATGTCACTATTTAATAAATAAAAAATCTCATCATCTCAAAACAGTACTGATAAAGTTACGCATTAACACAATTGAGCAATTTATAAACACAATAACAACATCCAGTTTTTAAATCTCAGGCTGTTTTCATCAACTTGTGTACACATATATTCCTGATATAATACATTCATATTAGCAAGGTAGAATAATTTGCTATATAACATTGACTTGTATGCGTATGTTGCTATGTAAGACATCTTAAGATGGTGTCGTTTGCAAACATTAATTGAAATACATCTAGGACCATCAACGAATATAAACATAATTAAATGCATGAACACTAGCGTTGTTGAGTATCTTGTAATTAGATGGAAACTGGCTATCGCTGGCTTTGCTCGCTCAATTTGGCAAAAGACACACATCGACTTCAGTAAAACATACCCGACCTAGCCCGCCGTCTGCGATTTCTTACGTACCGGCGCCAAAGTTCATCGAAAACGATTATCAGACACTGGGTAAATATTAACTACAGACAATGGGTAAATATATACCTTTATTTTTGGATGATATTGTTTTCTTTTCTAAATTACTATATTATATAAACATATCAGATGCAGTACACCCATGACCGTTGGCACAGGATACCACAAAAAATGACATTAATACGTTTCGAAAAATTATTAAAGTCAGATCAATGACTACTTTCGAGTATAAACAACCTTGTCTCAATCAATAGTTTGGTTCGAAAAGAGAGCATTTAATAAGGTAAATGAATACTACAAAATTCTCGAATCGCCAGTGTTTGAATTTACGGATTTTAAATGTTTAAAAGATGTTCATGATATATATAACGATAAATTGTATGTACAATTTATTGGATAGGCACATCAAACAAGGGAAATTTACTGCCTAAAAAGCTGTATGACACAGAGGTGTACCAACATGTCTTTCGAACATATGGTGAAGTATTAATTTATTCAGTGAAACAAAGTGCATCTGGTATTGATGATGGTGATGACGATGATGATGATGATGATGATGGTGATGCTGTGCAAAGCCGAAATCTTTGACCCGCCCCTGTTCATAATCTACAAGTACATAGCCTATTATGCCGATTCGATATGTTTATGTGTGTCTTGTTTTCTGGTGAGGGCATAATTTAATACGTTACATTGTGGTCCAGTTCGCGTCTCGAAGGTCACTCGCGGGCGTCGTGTTTTATGTACATTGTGGAAAGCTTTCGTAGTTTTATCCGAAAAGCGGACTCCATTGTATTAATGTCGGCTGTAAAACAATGACCGTAGCATTTCTGAAATAAACATATAGGAATTTCGGAAATGAAAATTTAGTCCAGTACCAGTACAGATAGTGGCCCATTTAGCTCGGTCCTTTTAGCATATAAATCACATTTTCGTTTTTGTATACATTTTGTATTAACACGTTGTTTTAATTTTTAACAATGGCATCGAATTTTAGTCACATAGAATATTGTTTGTTTTACGCATTGTCTCATTTTATATAAAATGTTAAATAAGCCATAAAATGTGAACAACGTATCACTCATAAATTACATCAACTTAAAACATAAGTAATCAAGAACTAGTTTCTTTGAAAACGTGATACTAGTTTGTCGTGACCTTAAACTTAATATGGCAGTCTTTCATCTTTCAACGCTTTGATTGATTAAGTCACAATTGTGTAGCACGCACTTATCTGACAATTATTATTGGTTGTAGCGCGTACATGTACAGTTATTTTATATTGTATTACACCACGTTTAAAGGCATGCATTTATATCAAGAACATGTTTGTTATAAAAAAAACATTTAACAATAAGAAATAATGCTAACCTCACAGTTAAAATACCATTACTGATTTCTGCTTACTGCTTCAAGTTTAAACATACCATACTAAATGTTTTACTTATTTTGCTAAATAATCCTTTTAGTATATTGAAATGCAACATAGACCTGGCACTAAATTGATGTCAATATATTCTATATCTCCATTAAAAGTGATAAAACCAATAAGCGTTACACAACTCGAGCGATACAAGCCACGGAAACACCACAGTGATGTTATATTCCCAAATATATAAAACACGTGTATGTTTGTATTTGTATTGCATTGTTTACCTGTATTTTGTCGTAAACCTTTGCGTATAAATGAATTTCTTGAAATTGAAGTCAGTGTTTTAGTTTGTTTTTAAGTGAAAAAACAATATTTCGCATCATTGTTTAAGTAAAAAAAAAGAATTTCCTCATAATAAGCACGGTTTAAATGTTCACAAATTCGATTGTTCGTGTCTTAACTAGCATTTTGTAACTCATTAGTTCTACCAAAGATCAATATAATTGAAACTGACTACATATGAACTGAGGCTGCATTTGTATATACATTCACTTGCGACTATTTAGAGTTTTCTATCTTCGGTAAAAACACACATATATGTAATTGCATAGCTGGAACAGACACGCAGTTGTTACTATGTATTAACAGCTCCACTACGTACTGGTGTAATGAATACATGCATGGTGTCCGCCTTGCGATCGGGAGGTCGTGAGCTCGATTCCTACTCAGATAGTGCTGTATTGATCGTCCTTCAAAGACACAATTACTGGTTTTACTTAAGAAACGGATTTGAGAGTGTCTAAATAAGCCTCAGGCATTGGACACAATTGAGCACACTTATTAAAATTAATGTAAACATACATACTTAGCATGTGCCAGACGCATGGTTTATTTAACATCGACGCTAATGTATAAGAAAATAGTTGATATGTTATTTGTATTATGCACGTTCATACATGTAGACCATAAATAAACAATTATAGTTTGAAATCGAATGTACAACTAAATTCAAGTTATTTATGTATAAAATTGTAAACTACATTTATGACATAAGTTACTAACGCACCAAATCAAGTAAATCTATGTTGAATTACTGATATATTTGAAATTGGTTCCATGCCATGGTGGAAAAGTTAATCGCCAGTTAAATGAATATTCAAATGAATAAATGTGTGTCTATAATAAGCTATTATTTTGTTTTGACATGTTAGATGTTTTGGTCCATAAGCTAAACACGTAAGGTACAAATACACACGCATTCGCTCATATGTGCCTTTGCATTAACCTTACCACGTATTAACGTGTCAATGACCATGAACACAGTAATACCGTACTATTACTACATTTACTGCGTCTACTACTACTACTACTAATACTACTACTACTGACACTACCACTACTACTACTACTACTACTACTACTACTACTACTACTAGTACAACCACTACTACTACTACTACTACTACTACTACTACTACTACAACTACTACAACTACTTATGCTAATACTACTACTAATACTACTAATAATACTACTACTAATACTACTGCTTATACTACTACTAATACTACTTCTAATACTATTGCTTGTCTATTTGTACTACTACTTCTACTACTACTACTACTACTATTTCTTCTACTACTACTACTACTGCGACTACTACTACTACTGCCACTACTACTACTACTACTACTACTACTACTTCCACTACTACTACTACTACTACTACTACTACTACTTCTACTGCTACTACTAATACTACTATTACTACTACTACTACTACTACTACTACTACTACTACTACTACTGCTACTTCTACTACTACTACTACTACTACTACTACAACTACTACTACTACTACTACCACTACTGCTACTAACTACTAGTACTATTAATACTACTACTACAACAACAACTACTACTAATACTACTACTGGGACTACAACAACTACTATTAATGCTACTACTATTACTACTACTACTACCACGACCACTATCACCACCATTAACACAACTGCTACTGCTACTACTGCTACTGCTTCTACTACTTCTACTACTACTACTACAACTACTACTACTTCTACTACGACTACTACTACTACTACTACTACTACTATTTGAAATACCACTACTATTTCTACTACCACTACTACTACTACTACTACTACTACTACTACTACTACTACTACTACTACTACTACTACTACTACTACTACTACTACTACTACTACTACTTGCACTATGTGCACTACTTGCACTACTACTACTACTTCTACTGCTACTACTTCTACTACTACTACTACTGCTACTACTACTACTACTACTACTACTACTACTACTACTACTACTACTACTACTACTACTACTACTACTACTACTACTACTACTACTACTACTACTACTGCTGCTACTCTGCTACTACTTGTACTGCTACTACTACCGCTATCACGACCAATATCACTACTACTACTACTACAACTATTACTACTACTACTATTACTACTACTACTTCAACTAGAACAACTTCTTCTACTAAAACAACTACTAATTCTACTCCTACTACTGCTACTTGTACTACTTCTTCTTGTACTACTATTACTACTGCTACTACTACTTCTGCTACTACTGCTACTACTACTACTACTATATTGCTGCTGCTACTACTACTACTACTACTACTACTACTTCTACTACTATTGCTACTACTACTACGTCTACTACTACTACTACTACATTCACAGATCCAACAACTAGTTCGAGTTTTGTTACTTTTAATATCGAATTTCGCATCCTTATTGTATTACTAGATCTATTTACGCTGCATCCAACTGTTTACTCAACACATTATTATTTTTCTTTAATCATGGTTATTTGAAATACAATTTTCATAGAAGTTTTGTCTTTATTCCGATATACATTTACGAGCATTTGAAAACATATGTTCATCCATCTAAATACAACGTTAACGTGTTCATATGTCATTTTGTTTGACATGAATAAAACAAACACATCGATACTATGTGTTGGTCTTTGTGCAACATGGTATTTTATTTATAGAGTGGTAATATAAAAATATATGTTCACGAGTGGCGGAGCAACAATTGAACATCTAAATTTTATATGACCTCACATGAAATAAAATATGATTTTAAGAAGAAATAAACACATTTTTTTGTTTATGATCAAATGCTACATTTTCACTCGACCCAGTGACCGGCTTATCTGCTGTATCTCCACTCATTCACCGCATAGCATGCAATAAAATATCGTATCATAATATTATTGATCGAGTATGCATACAATTCCCTGTAAGTTAACTGCATACTTGTCGAACATACATATGCCATTGTTTGCGTTATACATACATTTATTTTATTTTAAATATATGATTAGAAACATAATATCTCAACGAATCTTCGTACATAAAGCAAGTAACAATGCTATTAGACATATACTGAAATACGCCGTTCACCAAGAGAGACATACATGTATCTCAATTATGCACATGTATCACTCTGCGTTCTTGCACTTAATGAAATATAAATATACAACTAATTTATTCCCCTCTTACTATCGTTACAATTGATTGACACTAACTATTTGCGTATATTAATCGTATATTTTTTATTAGTTGCCCATGGTTCGTCTCAAGTGCTAGTTGGCCGCGTTATTTCGAGGTTTGAGTTCCAGAGACTTTGAAAACACCTTGACATCCAAGTCACCTTTCATCTTCAGGCAGTCACCAGCAGGTTTAATGCAGATTCCAAATGGTACAATTCCTCGCTGTGCTTAGCAATGTATTTTATCAATGTCCCCAAAGTCCACGTCATAATTGATTGGATCTGTCACCGAGTCCTTCATACGCGAGATAATGCAGATAGTACAGGGACACACGAACATCCACACAGACATCTTTCAACCAATCTTTTTAATTTAAACATATGTCACTAATTTATGAATCAGTCCTAGTCTTATTCAATTCATACAAGGCGGTGACCCCAGTTGTATTCATGTGTATTTGTGTTTGTTATGTGTTTTTGTATTGTGCCGTGTTGTTTTGGCAATTTGACCAATTGCCAAGGTCCTTTTGTTATGGCAAGTGACCCTTGCCATACGAAAGGACTTCGAGCTGATAATAAGAGTTCTCTCCTGCTGTCGCGGCTGGAGTTTCACAATGTTTATAATTAAGGAACACGATTCGCTTCATGCGGCAAAACAAAAAACGAACACACAGTGCAATATTACTTTCATTCATATAACGGTATCCACTTGAGTAGTTCTTATCTAGTGTGAGCAAAACCAAATGAAAAAATGACTGTATTGCATTGTTGTTTAACCGTCTTTCAACATCGCGCAGAATTACGACAGCCGAATGTAAATTCCCAGAGCAAATTAATATGGAAGACAATTTTAATCATTTGGAGGCGACGTCTATGTTCAGTGCTTCTTTAAAACATTCCTGAAAACGTTTTTAAATGTAAGTACGATTTTGCATGCATATAGACGCTAGTATAGACGTATAGAATGACACAATATGTTTATAAGTCACCTTAGCTGCAACTCTTTGCAAATTATTGCTCTGAAGACATACATGTGCACATGTTCGTGATAAGACCTGAACATATTGGCAAACGGTTACATTTTTAGTTGAGCTTAATGCGATGACTAATGAGCTCATAACGTCTTGTAGATGCCAAAGTTTGTTTAACTCTAGTTTACTGCGAACGCTAAGATGTACTATTTTACGCGTTAGACCATCCTTCCATCGAACATGGCCAATGCTCTCTTTCGCAGCGTATGCAATCACAATATACAAAGGAATGCTTAGATTTTATCTTGCCATAAAATGCACTTGTGTTCTTTCAATATTGTAAAATAAGACCTTTTTGCAATTAAAACTCGTGATGTCATTTTCTACTCAATTATGAAAAACAGATTTCTTGATCGTTTTTTGTAATACAGAACATTAGATCTGAGTCATATTTAAGCTAAACAGGGGCATTCTGTCGATGAGGTTTGGTGAGAGTCTTCCCTAGAGATAGTTTGTCTCACTGAACGGATGTCCTGCTGTGACAAGGAAGCATATGCATGTTCGAGCCTTTGTAAATAGTTGCTGTGTTGGCCAGTGACCCAGTCGATGCCTTTCTATCCAATTGTGCACTTCGGGCATCAACTCAGTAACTTTCAAATCATGTTCAATGTCAATATTATCTGTATAACTAGCTGCTGGGCCATAAGTATAGCTTCCATTAGCTTCTATAAACATTTGGTCAAATCTTTTCGATAATCATTTGACCCCAATTGTATCATGCCTTTATAAAATGGTCAATTTTCTCTCACGACATATGAGTTTCTGGTTCTGAGGGGGAAGGTATCCATCCTCCAGAATCAAGCAGTAAAACATACATGCAGTTGTTGCTGATGACGATGATGTTTTCAGAGTAACACGTATGACGTTTAACTATTGTATATTTGTATATTTTGAACTGTGTTTCATATGAACAAAAATAGTGTGTTTTAAGAAAACATTAACATTATTTAAAATATGAACACAAATACTAAACAATTATTATATGTTATTTAATTTCTTATAAATATTTAGTAGGGTAGTGATGTTGTGCGCATGCAGTGCCAGAAGTGGGTTCGCGATCATCGGTACAGAACGTCCCAGTTGTCGCCTGTCCATTGTAACCAACCAAAATATAACCAATACGTAGTGTTTTTTTTCTGATATATGTGTATGTCACATGTATTTGCGTACTTTATACAATTATTTCATAAACAATTACAACAATTGTACCGTGTTACATTCATTTCCTAAGGCACCTGTTTATTATATGCACAATATGTTTCGATGTTCACATTCTGTATTGATATAATATCTGATAAAAATGTATTTTTATCATTATTGTAATGCGTTTTAATTCTGTCTATCTACAAACGGATTCATAAAAGTTATTTTCCTCTACAAAATGCAACATGCATTGTTCGAATTGACAAAACAGTATTAAAGTGCATAATTATGTTGTATGCTATTTTTGCAAGTTTACATACATATTTACCATTTATTATCAAATAAATCTCTCATGTATTTCGGAAGGTTTCTCCACAATGTTTACCCGAGCTTCGATGTCCATGTCGACCTCGTTGCCCTGTCTTTTCGTAATTCTACAAAAAGGGGAGCTCACTGGTTCGTTGTTGGAAACTTTGTTCGACGCATTTTAACTCCCATACCACGTTAGCAGGCGTACTTCTCTATTATTGCGCCATCATCATCATCATCATCATCATCATCATCGTCATCGTCATCATCATAATTATCATCATCATCATAATCACCACCATCATCATCATTATCAACATCATAATCATAATCATCATCATCATCATCGTCGTCGTCATCATCATCGTCATCATAATTAGACAGTCATTTATAGTATTCACTGATTTAAAAAAGAAAGTTAACAATATACATTACTTCTTTTTTTAGTGAACCCTAGAAGACTTCAAAAGGTCGTAAAGTCCAGATCGTGAGAAGACAACCATTCAATTGTATTTCTTTACTTCTTTTTAAATGTAGTTGGTATTTTAAGGTATATACACAGGAAGCCCTTCGTACCATTTGTGCCACCAGTCTTCCACCTCAGCAGCTGTGCCATCAACCTCGATGCGTCCAATAACCGTTATGATATATACTCCTTCCATAAAGGAATGCCATGTTTTTTAAATAAAGGCAGAACATTCTTACGCAAATATTAAACCTTTTAATCCACGAACTAATATATATTGATTATATTTCAAACCATTTGTCCTAAAAATATTGATCATTTACCACAAACATTGCGAAACTGAAGCGTTAAAAGATGTAAACTATGTCTCAATGATGAAGTCATTTAATTGTGAATCAAGTGTTGCCATTTAACGTGTTGTCTGTTATTTTACTGTTTACATCATATTTGATATTTAATTATCTGTGATTCTGTCATTTACAGTCAGTTATTATAAGAGTATTTCAATCTTCATTGTCGGATACCCACGTGTATTATGCCGTTACACACTATAATCAGATATATTATATTTAATTTCCACGAAACAATAGTTTTATGAAGTATGGAAGTGTCTGTTAAGAAGCTATACAACGTGTATATTGTATTTGAACATATGTGCATATATTGTCTACATAATTTGATCTAAATGTGTGTCTAAGAAGATAACATTTGAGAAAATTGATGCAAATGTGTAGAATATATAAATTTACAAACCCAAGTACGATTGATTTCAGCGTCTGATTGTGGATACCGCATATCTAACTGCAACGAAAGTGATGGTTTCTTATTACGTTGTATCATGGCAATGCATCAAATGCATGCGATTAGGTTATTTACTGCCTACCAAAGATTTGCCAATCGGTTCATTCCTTGCGTGCGAGGTAACAGAAATTATGATAAACGCGAAAAAAGGATGTTACACTGTACAAAGCAAACTGTATGCATTGCATTGCACTTATACATTTGAATCTGGTAAAGTTTTACTTGATGAACTTGACATTACACATATGTTTTTTACTTCAGAGTTTCTTTTCGCCTCTTTCCCGTACAGTTGCAAAAACAGACACTCAGGTTTGCAAATGAGCCGTGTTAATATACAAGTACATACTTGTGTGACGTGACCGATGTTTATAGAAAGGACACGCTACAATGTATCATAAAAGCGGTATCTCTTATTTAATTAAACAAACCTTAACATTCAAAATTACATCAAAACCAAAATAAATGAATGAGTTAAGAAACTGACGTAAGCAATGGCAAAACGGAATAATATATATATCACGGTAAATTCACTGGCAACATGATATAAAATTGTGTGCTTCCTA
The DNA here is from genome assembly GCA_027627225.1 of Congeria kusceri. Taxonomy (NCBI): domain Eukaryota; kingdom Metazoa; phylum Mollusca; class Bivalvia; order Myida; family Dreissenidae; genus Congeria; species Congeria kusceri. The sequence goes on from CM051026.1 coordinate 31,272,825, forward strand.
ATTAGTATATCCATTGTCTGTACTTCCATTCCCAACTAAACCGGTAAAACTGACATCAATACAAAGATATTTATGTTTTTGGGATTATACACAATAAAAAAGAACACCATTTATATATTACACATTTATACTTAAGGAGACTTACAAAAACCCGATATAATACCGTAGTTTCCTAATCCAAGAAAAGCTGGTTGGATTAAGTGTTACGTAGACCAAAGCAATGAAGGGACATGAACATATTTAATTAAAACTAGCAACACTGACCTTTTAAAATACAAGACGTTTGCGGAAAAAGCAATTTATCAACAAATGTATAAATGATATGGATTTATTTTATTAAGAACAATCAAGGAAACATCATAACATACATAAACGGATCTATTATTGTGAATAATAAAATTATGTAACTCAATTCAGAGTATATCTATTATGAACAAATGATGTAAAAAGGAACACAATTCACTCAACAGTTGTTCGACTATCGGAACATAACTTGTTAACATTCATTGATATGATATTGCACATTTTAGGGATACGATAGCAAAATTAGCATTATTAACATTCTTACGTATACAGTACAAATAAGAATTAAACATGCACAATTAAGATCATTTTAATCAGCTTGTTTATCAAAAAGTAGAGTCAAAGCAGAAACATAAATATGGGAGAAAAACAGAGATTGTATGCATTATTCCTTGCAAGCGCACATTATAACAACATATAAACTGGCGTTTCTTTATTTCACCAATTGAAATTGCTGAATGACAAAACAGAAACAAACGTATGTTTATATTATTGATCAATATTATTATATTTTAGCCGAGTTTGAGTGATTGAGACAGACACATCTCGACTAGGATTAGGCCCGATGTAACATGTGAGATTACTTAAGGCCACTCGGCGTCAACTATATGCTCAATCACATTCGTAGTTAAGTTGATTATTCCGGGCCTGTACATTATGTAGATACGCAAAGTAATTTTGAAAAAATTGAAATCGCGACTTTCGAATGAAATATATATGTTTCGCTTTAATATTTAGTGCAAATAAATACTTGCAGTAATTATAAATATTATGATTAACTCCGTAGTACAAAGCATTGCTTTCAATCAGTGAACAAACATGTCAGAATACTCACATACCGGTTGTAGAACAATTTACAATTACATATATGAAACATTCTGTGTAGAACGTTTCAAGTATCATTTAATACTAATACAATGAAAAATAGCATAATAACTAATTGGAAATATATAAGAACATAATAATTTGCGATACTAACATAATATTTTGATAACAGAGGATAGTACATACACGATTAAAAGTCTAGAACAAGTATAAATATAACTGCCAATGTAACGTTGATTCATGGTTGTTGAAAATATATAATGACACTATACATGCTATGGTTAGCATAAACACAAAATATTCGAAACTTATCAAAACAGTATACTAATCCAATTACTATCAATGATTTAAATGTTTACTTGTGCCAGTATGCCATTTAAATATATTATGAAATAAACTTAAAACAAAACAATATAATTATAAATGTAGTATAACCTTCATTTTTCCTCGTAACATAAACATATACAATTTTGAGTAAATGTATGTACACGTGCGAACGTACATCTGTATCACGATCACAATTATTTGTAAAATGAATATTCATTTAGATCATGCACTCATGTTGCCTGGCTATGATTAATATCCTAGCGTTTTTTTTCACGGCTTGCATTATAGATACTACTATTACATAGCGGCAGCTATTTCCCATCCACATTTATTCTTCAAGCAGTGGCACCGCAGATTCATTGCAGTCTCCGAAAGACACAAATCTTAACACTGTAATTGTCAACATATTTTGGTTCAGATGACACGCGTCTGCTAAAACGATATCAAATACTCATTATCTGGGTCCAGTACTATAAAGGACTAGAGGTCAAGCGATATAAATTACCCATCAGTCTTATGATGTGCCTGTTGGCCGCGTTATTTCTAGGCTTAATTTTAAGAGAAAACAAATAGGCCATGGCTGCTGCATTTAAGTTGTCTTCCAACTCGAGGCAGTGACTTAACAGGTTAAATGCAGTGTCCAGATGATATAAGTCTTGCACGTGATTGACAATGTAATATAACAATTTATATAGAACATTCTTTTTGTTCTCTATTTCACCGAGTCCTCCATACGTAAGGTAATGCCGATATTACAAAAATACTCGTGCATCCACAAAAGCATCTTTCATAAAATCTAGCTGAACAAGACACCTGTCACTGAATTCCGCTGCGATCCCAATTTTGCTCATTTCCTACAACAATGCAGGAGAAACGAAGTGTGCTTCATGCCTCAAAAGGTGAACGCTTAATGCAGTGTGTCGTTCATTCATGGACTGGTCTCCATTTTAATACAGTGAAAATGTATGTAACAGGTCATCCCTGTGAGTTAGTGAACCAAATGCAGACATTGTCTTTACTGATTGCCGGTTAAAATATCTGTCCACATCGCGTAGAATGAATACCGCTGAACGTAAATGTCCACAACAAAGCATTATGGAAGCCCATTTCAATTGAGTGGTTGCACTATCCGTTGTCAGTGAATATTTGAAACAGTACAGGACGTGTTGATTAATAGGGGTTTGATTTTGAATGCATACAGCCGCTTGCATAGACGCATGGAATGGCAAACATAATCTAAACACGTAATTAGCTACCTGCCTTTCAAAAACATTGTCATTTAGACACACTTGTGTACATTTGCGCAGTGAGTCTTGCACTTTTTGCAAGGCGAGTACATGTCCGCATGTTGCTAGTTCATGTTCCCATGTAGATACACAAGTCTGTCAAACTGTAGTTTACTGCGAATACTATGATGTAGTGTGTTACGCGTTAGACCAATTTCGAATCGGATGCGGCCAATGGTCTGTGACTATACTTTCATACCGACATTATCAGTATCAATTCGGCATAATCCATAAAGGTGTGTGTCAATAAGTGACGAAACGAAGGTATGCAATTTGCGACATTTGATAAGTGACAGTTTACCGTCAAACAAATTGACACCTTTTAGGATATAATGAGGACAGTTTCCACAATAAAGCCATCTTGGTAGAGTACGTAAACAAAGTACAAATAGGAATGCCAAGTTGCGTTCTTTCCATAAATGCACACGTGTTCTTTCAATTGTGTAAAATAAGACCGCTTTGCAATGAAAACTCGTGATGCCATCTTCTACTACAGTATGTAACAGCGACTTCTTGATCATCTTTAGTAATACATAACATTTGAGTTGGGTAATATTTAAACTGAACATGAGTTTTCTCTCGATAAGGTTTGAAGACAATCTCCATTCATTGACAACATGTTTTGTGTCGCTGAAGGGATGTCCGGCAGGTACAAGGAAACACATACATGTTCGAGCTTCTTCAAGCAAGTCTTGTGTTGGCCAGTTACAAAGTATTTTTCTGTTTATCCATAGCCTTACTTCGGGCATTAATTCTAACACACCAAGTGCCATTACACAGTCACACTTGTCTGAAAAACTTGTGAAAGGACCAGCAGAATGTGTACTACCAAAACACTGGAACAACGCAGTTTCTGCAATTTTTCTCCACGCTGCTGAGATAAAAACTAATGTGTCAGTGTTAATGCGTACTTCAAACTCATAGTTTGCTCGTGTTTCGGGTTCTGGTGAATCTCCTCGAATAATCTGTAGGAAGTACTGCTGCGGAGGAAGATCATCGTTCTTGGGCATCAAGCTCGACTCCCCTTGTCTCCATGATTACCAAGCTGTCATTACATGTATATCTGATGCACAAACAAGTATATCGATGTCAGACTGAAGTCCTGGCGTTGTAGTCCCTTCCGATTGACTGCCAAACATGAATTCGTGTTTGTTTACAAGGATAGCCCTACTCGTCTCTCGTAACATGAATGAGTTCCTCCTTGCCATAACGATTTCCTCCGTGAGCCCGGCATCTTCAAGCGCAGAGGAAAGTCGTATGGACAAGTCTATGTAAAACTCGGGAGCACAATAATCGCTCTGAAACAAAACATTTTAGTAGAAAAAATATTTGTATCATACTACTATACTGTTATCGGTCTGATACAAAGGTGCCTGACATATTTTTTATATCAGGTCAGTAGCGTGTATATTAGTCTATGTTTGGAGGTACGTCATATTTCTAAAAATCAACTCCAAAGTCAACATATTCAGTACAACTTAATCAGTTTCAACAGAACAAACAATTCGGTACCAAAAACGTTTACAGTTTATTATTTGTAATCGTCATACATCACAACAACGTTATTTTTTAAATATTCACATAAACCCGCACTTTGGTAGTGACAATGATATGACGTCATCAATGGAACAATACTTCTTCCATACAAAATTATTTCATTACATTCAAAATAAATGCACTCAAAGTCACTGCACGGCATCAGTGTATGTTGAACCAAAAACATGTTTAACTACAAATTGAATACACTTTAATTAATATAGACACGATAGTGAAAATGACAATTTCAACGCACAACTCCAAAATTGGCGTCCTCACAAAATTCGGCAATGTGTGTTCTCCAGTGAAATTGATCTTTGCAATCCATTTCAAAATTGCATTTTCAATATTATATGAATGAACATGCATGTAATACATGTATGTCTAGTGAAAACAGCTAATTTATCATTACGAAATGTTTATCATAAGGTATTATCCAGTCAACTTTTAGAAATCCTTAACTACATATGCGTGAACGTGTAAAAGCCGGCTTTAGCAAATTCAGCGCCGCTGTTAGTCTTTAAATATATAAAAATCAGCTCGTTTGGTGTAATTTTAAGAAAAATATTTATGATAAATAGAAAAAACAGGTAACTGCCTGGTCTTGTGTAATATATCAGGTTCGGCCCGAAAAAAAAAGGCTCGGCAAGCCTCGCCGTTGTTGTATTCTAAGCCCTCACCTGATATATTACAAAAGACCAGGTCGTAACCTGTTATTCTCTATGTATCACCAAATTGTTTAACTAAACACGAAAGCAAGTACGAGTAGGAATTAAGAGCTAATATGTTACTGATGCATGTGCACAAACATATAGCACTGCCTAATTCAATCAAAATCAATTCTCTCAATAAAGACCCCATTCTTATTGCTAAATCTGTTAATAGACTTGCGCAGATAGAAAACGAGGCCAAGGACAAGGGCATCGATATTAGTTATGTGGTTGACAAGTGCAATGACTCTTTGTCCCTGTTAGGCCATTGCAACAGACTGATGTGTATGATTAGACGGGAGGTTATCAAACCAGAATTGACGCGTGAGTATAGTCACTTCTGCAACCATAGTTATATCGGGCATGTATATCGGACTTGTTTGGAGACGACGTGTCCTAGTCGGCCAAATAGTTCAAGAGCTGATTGCAGAGGTCGAGCTCCCTTCCGGGGTCGACCTTTCCGGGGACGTGGTTTATTGTTAAGGCGCAGCATCCAGCAGTGAGCCAAAAAACTTTAGTCGCCGCGGGGGCCCGATAGCCACATACAGAGAGTAGAACAAGTAGGTACGATTGTACAATCTTCTGTTATTGTTGATGAACAGTTCGAAGGGGGCCGGTTGAAATGTTTTTCCTCTCAATGGGAACACGTCATTAAAGATGAAAATATTATTGATGTTGTTAATGACAAACCTCCTGTACAAACTTCTTTTTCTCAAAGAGAAATTAACACCTTTGAATCCAAAGTAATTGATGCCAAAAGTTATATTTCCTGTAAATATCACCCACAACAGTATCATTTGAAGATGGACCATTTTAAAGCTGCTTCGAATTTAGTTTCAGACAGTATGCATTTTTGTTCAGTAGATATTCGCGAGGCATACTACTCATTTCATATCGCTGAGGAACAACATATTTATTTTTATTTCATATGGAGAGGATACATATATCAACAACTGACTATGCCTTTCGGGGTTGGGACAGGGCCCAGAATTTATAATAAATTGATAAAATCAGTATATGCAATGTTGCACCGTGAAGGTCATGTGATTTCGAGTTGATGACAAACTTGGGGTTTATGATCAATCATGAAAAGTGTGTTTTGATTCCCACTAAAAAAAATTATTTTATTGGTAATGTTATTGAATTGAAGAACATGATTGTTTATCTTCCAGAAGAGAAGGAAAATAACATTAAACAATAATGTGAACATTAAGAAAAAGTTATATTGCTACAATAAGAGCTGTTGCAAAAGTCATTGGGCTGATAGTATATGCCTTTTCTGCAGTAGAATTAGGACAATTACACTATAGATACTTGGAAACTGCAAAGATTCCTGAAAGTCAGTCATTGCAATTTTGACTCAAAAATGCGTATTACATTTCCGAAGAAGTCTGAACAGAAATGGTGGATAGACAATATTCACAATGAAGTTCGTAAAATAAGGCATGGAAACCACCAAGTTTGTATTAGTACTGATATTAGCATGAGGGCTGGTGCTCTGTAATGCATAAAACCAAGATTGGCGGTAGATTGACTGAGAATGATCGCCAATATCACATTAATGCATTAAAACTTCTGGCCATTCTCATTGCATTGAGAGCTTTTGGATCTGTGGTATCAGGCAAATGGGTGAACATTTTGACGGATTCTACGACAGCTGTCAGCTATGTAAACAATTATGTAGGTGTTATGTCGCATGAGTGAAGCCTGACTCAGAAGCCAGTTCCATTGACGCATTTAGCTTGGATTGGAGTATATTTAATCTATGTTACATTTGTCATACTTTCAGCCTAGTGGATCGCTGCATTCAGAAAGTACGTTCAGACAGATTTCTGGCAATCATGGTGGTTACTCTATGGGTAATTCAGATTAATGACTTTTATTGGTTTGTTTAGCACAAAGATGGTTGGTTTATCATAACAAAACTTTAAAGGCTGATTGCGTACATCCGGGCTAATTCTCATTTCATCCCCTCATCATATCTTTGTCTCCTATAATTACAATCAAACTTCAGCTTACAGGTATGTCTCGTTTAATTTTTAAATTAGCATGCATGGTAAGTTTATAAATATAAGTAATTCCCCAATCATTAGTAATCTAATTGTCTATGATTCTCTGGATGCTTGTTAGAACGAGTCAGTGTTGTTGATCTGTACACTGCTAAAAGGCGCAGGTTAGTCAGCGAGTGTATTCTATGGAATGTTGCCTATCAAATATGCGATATTAACGGGGGATTTTACCAAGGTCATATTACACGGCCTGTAAACACTGGCTTGTAAATTGAAAAGGAACATTTAGCCAATGCAACTTAAAATATGGAGCTCAGAACTGGAAATGAGTCAAAAACAAAAACTAAGTAAAGAGGTAAATCTGGATTTCGTCCACATTGGCTCATTTTTCCATTCAACTCCAAAAAGAAAAGGGTCCAATTTGTACAGGCTGTGGTGGGGATTTCTTTAAGAATAGCCGATGCAGTGTTAGGATTTATTCATTCGGGACTACTGGCGGGAAATTTTGACAACATTTGATTGGATGTTGAGAAAGGTCAAAAGTTGGGGTAAACAGCTACGCCGAAAAATCCATGTTAAAAAGGGCCATAGCTCAATCAAAATCCATTACAGAGTTTCGGTTCTTGTCCCACAAACTCAGTTTATCATGGATATTTAATATACCAAGCTTGAAAAAAGTAGGTCAAATACTGTTCAAGGATAGTAGACAATAACGAAAAACTGAAAAAATATCAAAGTAAAGAAAAGGCCATAATTCTATTTAAATGCATGACATCATTATTTTTTTGTCTTATGTTGTAAGCTGTAGGTCGAGTAGTTTAACAAAAAAAATGCCTCAATAAAAAAAACCCGTTATTTTCAAGTAAATTGTATATAGCACTTCTGAAATGTACACGACACAACACGACGACACAAAGTAGTCTATATATAACCAAATGGTTATACATTTACATTAATGTTTGCAAGTCTACTAAATGTGAAAAGACATTTAAGTGAAAGGAGACCTGCAACCAATAACGTATTTGTTAAAGGAAAAGGTACATTGCCCAAAAACTCCGGTAGAGTCGATAGTTTTGGTCAGTGTGGCAATGTGATATTTGGTGTATTCGTTAATGTTCTTTTCTAGCGTCTTGCGGCACATATTTTCCTTTAATATACAATGTTGACAAATATGTTTTATAAAGTGATAGGTAATGTATTTTTAAAATGAATTTCCCTGGATTGCATTTATACATAAAAACATATTCTGCGAGCATACACATATTATAAACATACTTATCTGACCATGTTTTGGATGCAGATATAATTCACAGAGGCAATCAGAGAAAGCAAAAGCATCATTATTCCTATGCAAAAACATCCCCGCATCAGTTCGATTGAACGGAACCCTAGAATTGCCCTCCCTTCATTAATAATGGAGTACCTTAAAACTACTACTACATGTCCGAATAAATGTGTGTGTGTGCACATCTATATAAAGTGAGTGTTGATTGTCTAAACTAATCCTCGTGCAATACATTGTTTATTGGTTTAAATACTCATATATCGGCATGGTCCCCACAACTTTTCACTTTGTAACGTGACTTCATGAGATAAACCGGCATGCTCTTCCTGTCGCAATTAGCTTTTGGCATGGCGCGTATTTGTATCATCCTCTAATACGCATTTCCGGAGGTCACTATCATATATAAATATAAGGAGATTTGGATGACACGATACAAGCTTTCTGCTATCTCCAGAACATTAAAAAAAATTTTCATGGGAGCGGTGCTATTGTAGCAGTACGGTTGTGAAATTAAGACGTATAATATAAGGTCCGATGTTATTACAATTCGCTTGTCTCAGCATGCTTTACGCAATAGTCACTAAGGGCTGTTATTAATAAATGTCTTAAGCAAAATCCTAACACTAGTTGTGAATTGCTGATATCAAAATATCTATGTGAAATCCATATTTGTGTTGACGCAATACACAAATAAGAAATATATATAATTTTGTACTAGATTTTTGATTGTGCAACGATTTTCTTTCTTCTAGTAAATATTCACGCACACATGCAGACATCTACTTAAAAATATGCTTATATATACACAAAATTATTGTTCACAAGTCAGTTAATAATAATTATATTACAAAATGGTTTGTTATAGAGGATATAGGTAATTATGATAGTGTAGAGTGTACAGAAATACTGGTAAGACATTAACAACAATATTGATACTACTGTATATGTATTAATTTTGGTCTATTCATTTTCGCTATAAACGATATATGTAAACGTGCTGACTACTAATCGATCTATTAATTCCTTACCAGTATTTGTTGCTTTTATATATGTATATTGAGTGCTTAAAACTATTAACTTGTCAAAATTTAAAAGGAATTATAGTTTCTTGAACAACATATTTAAATATTCTTTGTTTGTTTTGGAATTTGTAATACCATTTGTAATATCCTGATATGGTAGCTGGATAGACTTTGTATATTTCTATTAACAATATGGTCAGCAGATATAATAATTTCTTGAGAATATACACAGTTCCAGAACAAGTGTGTAATCGTTTCCACTTCATTTTTACAAATGTATACTCATTATTTTCATATTAAATATATGGGATTTTGTTCCTAATATTAATTGGACTATTTTACATTGGAGCCCTTGTACATATACATCCTTACTAATATTAAGCATAGGTGCATATAATTGTTTCAATCAATGCAAAATAAATCTGACTTCCATTTTGTTTGATTTCAAATATCAACGTGACTGTTTTAAATAAAACAATATAAACACGTTTATCTTCTTTAGGACTAACTATTGCTTTACATATGTTGTTAATACAGGTCAGTTAATTGTATTATCTTAGGTGAACATGTCTCCAAAATTCTTAATGCATTTACCGATTTTGTTGATTAATCATTGGTACACTAACACATTCACATGTGTTTCAATTGTGTAGTCCAACGTTTCTTTAGAGATAAATCGGTCTCTATATATCAATATATCTCTAGCAAAACAAAATCATGTTTTCATATAGACGTTTACTGTATACATAACTATTGTCAATTCTAAAAGTATCATTGTAAAAAAGATGCATATCTAGAACATCTTTACTATTGACTATAGGTATCTTTTCAATATGCAATACATACACGTAGCTTTATAAAACATCTTTTTTCAAATTTAAGCAAAGTTTCTCACCAAACATTTTACCAGTATTAAAACGTTTTTAAATATTAATGAACGCTTTGTCAAGTGTATAACAGTTATTGCCTCCAATCACTCTTCTCTTAATTTAAGCCATGTAAATTTTCATTTGTTTTCATTTGCTTTTCAAAAGAATAATATATCATCTGTAAACCCCTTCATTATATTCCTTAACCGTTTCTGTGGGTTGTATTATGCACTCCGAAATTTTTTCGAGGGAATATATAGTCTGTCTGTCCGTCCCGTTTTCTTTTCCGGAGTATTTATCAGGAAGTACTTCCTATAATTCAATGACACTTCATGGGAAGCTTCATTATCAAGAGGAGGTGTGCACTGAACCAGGATATTCCGCTTCAATATTTTTTTCTGAACCTTATGGGACTTTCAAGATTTCTGAAATAAGCATTTAGTGCACAATTCTTGTCCGAAGTATTTCTCCGAAACTACTGGCCAGAACTCTATGAAACGTAATGGAAAGCTTCATTACTAAGAGGAGGAGTGCACTGCACCAAGACGTTCCGCTTCAATAATTATCTTAGAGTTATAGGACTTTGAAGATTTCTGAAATAAGCATTTAGTGCTTATTTATTGTCCGGTCCATTTTCTACGCAACTACTGGCCATAATTCAATGAAACTTTATAGGAAGCTTAATTACAAATAGCAGGTGTGCACTGAACCAGGACGTTTCTTTCAGAGTTATGGAACTGTGAAGATATCTAAAATAAGTATTTAATACACACTTATTTTCCGGGGTATTTCTCAACAACTACTGGCCATAATTCAATGAAAGTTTATGAGAAATTTCGTTACCAACAGAAGGTGTGCACTCAATCAGGATGTTGTACTTAAATGATTTTTCTTAGAGTTATGGGACTTTGAAAATTTCTCAAATAAGCATTTAGTGCACAATTCTTGTCTGGTCTATTTCCCAGCAACTACTGGCCAGAATACAAGGAAACTGTATGTGATGCTCTATTATCAAAATGAGGTGTGCGCAGTACAGGGCGTTCCCGTTCAGTGATTTTCTATGAAGTTATGGGACTTTGATTCCCATAAAGGGAAAAAGCGCATTGGGGAACATTAATCAGTGTACTGATATCCTTGTTTTGCGTGGACCTTTCCGTATGAAGACGTAAAAAGGATTTGTTAATGTGTATTCCCGGTATCGGTAGCTATACAAATACTTCAACAATAGTGAATTTATAATAGGTATTTTCCCAATAAGTGTAATATTATCACAGCTCCAATGAATTATACAATTTTGATGTCGTTGATTTTGTTATCAAACATTTGCTTTACCGTGGTTTTTAAATGTATACCATACATTGAAAAGTGTGCCGTGAAATTTAAAAGACGTTTCTCCCCATGTCAGTTCAATGTTTGTTTTTATCGACCTAGTACTGAACGTCATAGAGCCTACTAATAATAGTTAAAAATAGTTAATCTAAGTTTGTTTTCAGTCCAGATAATTCATGAAGCATGTCGTATGTACAATAAAGAGATTAATATGATCCGTCAAGTTATAAACGGTGTCATCATATAATTACGATATTTTGTAATTTGTGTTTTCATTTAATATATATATTATTTGTTTGTTTTCTTTAATGTTAATAGCGATAATTGCTGCACATCATACACAACTGTTAGCGCTAATCGGGTCCCATTGATGGCAGCCTCTCTTTATACAGAAAGAATTTGGCAATAATCCATTTTTGTTTGTATATAGGCCATAGTATTATACAAACAATGTACAACAATTGTCGAAACATTGGTCCAAAGTTCAAATAAATCAAAATGTATTCTCTATAAACTGAAACCATAAGGTTTCAAATGCCTTTTCAAAGTCAATCGTCATTATTAGTCCAGGTATATTATTATCCTCTACATATTTCATAATATTTTTACCTATAAATGGCCCTTTTTGACCTTTATATACAATATCAAGTACTGTTTATAATATATTTGCAATGCACACACATTCCAATTTATATATTATTTAATAAGGATCTGTAATATATTTTGATTCGATACATAATTTGAAAGTTTTTCGCCCTCTTCTAGCCATTTAGCTCTTGAACTTATAAGTGAATTTTTAAGATTTTTTTTTAAATATCTTATTTGTTCTAATTCATTGTGCAATTCTTGTAGTTGATTTATATTTGTTTCTTTGAAAGTTGTTTTTTTCAAGTTTTATATTTTATCGCTCAATAACGATTCAAACGATATGTTTGTGTTCAACTTTGCTTTATACGATAAAAATAACATTGTTTTCCTCGAATTTCGTTTAGTAATGGTTCCAATAATAATTGATCATTAACTCCTAGTCATAGTATTTGGGTAGGTGATAAATCAATAAACTGAATACTTGTATGTAGAAAAATACACTATTTTAACAAATCCGGATTATTCCGAACGTCTGTTGGATATAAATTAGTGGCATGTTGTTTCGTTTCAAATCCATAATTATTTTTAAACTTCAATATTGAACCCCGAGGAGAGTGATGTCAACCGAGGCCGAAGGCAATATTTACTATACCCCTCAACATGCCTGTGCTATTTATTTTATTATACCGAGCAAAAATATTGTAATTAAAAGAACAAGTAGTCGTACATTGTAAAATAACGTTTATTGTACGAAACTCAAGCGCTCATCAATATTTATTTGTTAAATACATTTTAATAAGCGCTTACTGATCACTAGCTAATACGGATTTCTCGGAAAACCCGATTTCTACTTTAAGGCCCACGCGCGGGGTATATTTTAGTCACGCGGGGGGTATATTAAAAATTATACCCCGTTTTGTGTATATTACTTTCCAACGCTATGACATATCAAAATTATGCAGGGATGGGTATATGGGATATAACAATGTGAAAAAGGAGTGAGGTATAATAATTAAGAATTGAAACGCTCTTTTCGGCGCTTCATCGATGTATGAAGGTCAGTTTGTTGGTATCTAATTTGCATAAAGACGAAGGCTTTATGTACAAATAATATACACACAAAAAAACCTTCATACATCGATGAAGCGCCGAAAAGAGCGTTTGAATTCGTATAATTACAACAATAATTACAAGTGTGTGTATACTTTAAAATTTCACCTTAAAAGAGTTAATTAATTAGGGATTTATGTTTCGCAATTCGCGCATCAGGACATTGAATTATGATTCGTAGGCTTCGCCCCTTGCTCTGCAGTAGCGTTGTGTACATGTCGCAACACAGCGGTATCTTAAATAATACAGTAGCTCTAGTGATAAAATTAACTTTTGATTTACTTTTGTTTTGGTTGATTTTTCGTAAGAGCAATTTTGAACAAGATGTTTTGAATCCATAATATACAGGTAGCAAGAGACGGAAATATTGCAACGCGTTCCAGTTTAGATTTACGACTGAAGGCTAAGCGAGTCGAAAGTTGTTTTCAGATAGTTGCAATTGTGTAAACGCCCTTAGATACATGTGTGGATGGGACCGTACTTTAGGCGTAAGATATATTTAAATTATTAATGTTTACTTTTATATTTGAAACGCAATGTTTCATATGGATGTTTTATTTCTTTCTTAAACCGACCCGTTAGGCCCTCGATATTAGTCATTGTTTACACCCATTATGGCATACATTTTAAACCGTGTGTTGAGCAAATATTTTAACACCACATTATTTTGCACGTCGTGTTGAACGTTTTGTGTCAGAAATTCGGCAAAATATAACAAACAGTGTGGATATAAAATCAAGACGAGAAAAAGGTAAACGACTTTTATTATTTTACTACTGATCACAATATACAATCTATGGACTTGTGTGTCATCGGCCAAAAATATCTACTGTACAGTTTCTTTACCTGTGTGACACAAATTGAAAAGGTCAATTGTTATGCATCGTATTTGCATAGAACTATAAACAAGAAGAGCATTTTAATTGTTTTAGTCAAAGCTATTAGTAAATGACAATTCCTTTTTTTAACGTTTGCTTCAGCTGCTGATGAAACTCCTGGCCCTGAGTGATAGAATTAGTAACGATTCACCACAATAACGATTAGACACAACGATTCGCCACAGTTTAATGTCGATTCGCCAGAGGGTGTAACTATTCGCCACTGTGTGTTATAACGATTCGCCACAAACTGGATGTACAAGATATACTTCGCCCTGTCGTGCAATGTGAATGGATAAATGTTCGAGAAAATGAACAGGTGAATTTTGTGCAAAGCATCCTTGGCTAATGCTTAATTGCCCAACGTGAGCCTACTTCTAGGAATGTTTTGAGCTTCGCAGCTAGCGAGTCATTTGCGTACTTGAAAATGGGATTTTTACAATGATAAACGGGACATTCAGCTCTCAGAGGTGACACTTGGATGGAGCTCGCACAATTTTCGAGGTGTTCTTGTGTTGTTTTTTTTGCAAGCTCCACGGGATGACTGCATCCATGCTCGCTCGCTAGAATAAAAGTTCAGAAGAATGATATTCGAAAATCCTCGAAATGCTTTAAAATACTTGGCATCTTCCAGTCGAAAACTCATTCATGTGCATCAGACATGTATACTTTTGGGAAATTCCCAATATTCGTTGCGTGTTGACTTAAGTTCTGTGCAGATTGTTCATACGACACATGGACACGTTTTTTGTTTCTCTCACAAAAACGATTAAAGGTGTCGGTATCGGCACAGCACTAGGAATTAATGTGTCGTTATCATGAAGTTCATTTTTAAAAGCAACATATGAAGTATGGTACAAATATCTGTTTATTTCGTTTTATTTTAACTTCCCTTGATTATATTCGTCCTCTCATTTGTGTTGTTCAAATTATGAGAAAATTAAATGTTGATATTGAAATCGTACATATCCCCTTTAAAAATGTTTAACCAAAAAGTTTTTTTTTTATGTTTGTTTTGAATTTTCTCTCTATGTTATTTCTTTTCTTTCATGCATTATGCTCATCAAATAGGCAAAAAGAAAGAAACAACATACACGTTGTTACATTTGTATATGTCCTCCTAGTAGGCTGAATGTTTGAGTTTGTTAGCTATATAGTTTTTGAAGTTTATATACAGTTTTCAGGCGCCATATATAAAAAACGAAACTTGTTTAATAAGTCTCTTTAAAGGTTAAGCGTCAGACTAAACTTGTCGCGTCTATACAAATCACGTTGACCGAAACTATTCCTGTCTTTTAAAAAATGCAGTTATTTCAATTTGACGTGGCAAATATACGTCTAAAGTATGTCTTACAATTTGCATCCAATTAGTTTTGGTCTACAAAAAAATATATTTAAGATAGAAAACTATATGTTTTATATGTCTAGAAATTTTTGCGAAATACCGTCGGTTTGCCACTTAAATGTTATTACCATAACATATTTTTTTATTGAAACTACGGTTTCTCTGTCATATTACATATAAACTGCTTCCATTTTATAAATCTGAACATAAAGATCTACAACATAGTTTTCTTATTAAGCATAATGATCCGGCACGTACTCTGTCAGTGATCGAATTTCAAATTCCTTGGTAATTAAACATATGGCTATGGTTTGCCACAAACAATGTACATACCCAAGATACCAAAAAGACACATCTCACCACCAATCTCGGGGTATCGTATTACTAAAATGGAGAATAGTGTTCAAATATGCGATAAATAACATACCAAAAACAGCAGCAGGAAGAAATATCTTAACACCTTCCCTCATGCCCTTTATGGTATGCAAGTTACCAATTGCCGATACAGCACAGAACAATACACAAAACACAAAACAAAAGATAAACACGTCTTGACACTGGAGGCAACTCGTATCAATGCGCGGCATATTTTCAGTGTCCTCTAGAATACGATTAATGCCATGCTCTTAAACTAAATCGCTTGCACTATGCTGGTTACGGGATAGTGTTTCTATTTGTTAGCATATACATTTTCTTCAATTGTGTTAACCATGTAAATGAAAACGGAAAAACATATGGATTAATATATTTCGTATCGAATATGTTTTATATTAAACGCTATAACATATGAAATGCCCGGACAATATTAAATTACTTGTATATACCAATATATCCTGACTTGCACAAACACAAGATATGCATGAAACGAATAAATACGTTTATTTTTATATTAGTTTTTGCACGTATCAAATATGTTTATTCCACATATTTTCAAGGCATATCAACTATCCGTTATTTTCGAACAAAAATATATAAATGTTCAAACTGTATAGACATACGACTAACTACACACTATGAATATTCAATAATAGCTTAATAAAGTATATACAACTTATCATTGTTGACGAACGTGTCAAATTCTCCAGCGGTTTTGTTGTTGCTGTGAATTCTAGCAGCAGGCTGCATATAAGTATGAACGCATATTCATACTCTGTATTTATAGAGACCACGTATAGCGAACCTCTTAATGCGCATCCGCACTTAACATCGTGTGCGACGATCACTGATTAGGCTACACCAACTTGATTTATTGGTCACCGGGACTGCCGCATTTATTTTGTTTCAAATATTTGTTACAACGATACTATGCCCCCGCACAAAACTAAAAAAGCACCTGTTTTTAGTTGTAAGTCTTAGAATATACGATATATCGGTTAATTGTTGAATCGCTTACCTGTGTGTACATACTCGTAAACAGTACATCAACAGATTCTTCTCCTAGCGTTTGTGTACAATTATAGTAATAAAATATGAATAATCAAAGCAATAATTCATACTTGCTCGGACATTTTTAGTGGTATGTTGCTGGTATAAACATTGTGTCGAATTTAGTTAATACCACTTATATTAACTATTTAGCACAAACCATTATTTGTGGATGTTTAGATATATCATAAACTAATATTAGAAAATGATGATATTTTATATTTGAATAAAATAATTTAATTTTCATATGCACCAACAAAAGTTATTTGCTTTTATATACAATGTTCAAACAGCTCAATACATTGTTTTTGCTCAGTTCTGCATTGCATACATGTATATCCCAGTATGTATCTGTTTACATGGGTTTCAGGCGCCAAAATGACTAATGGACATACGTTTGTTCTGAACTGTTGTTTTTGGTGTACATTCAGGATTATCAATGAGGACAGAGACAAACATATAATTCAGTGTAATATTTGTTTTCATTTTATGTTCAATATATTTTAATCTTTAAAGCATTGTTTGTTACTCTTGTCCCAAACGGTACATATACACGTAATGAACGTGATTTTAGATTTTACGAAAACCCATTTATTTAAAGATACTTGTCTTTAACTTATAACTATGGACTTTTTGCAAAGTTGTTTTGTATTAAATTATCTCAAAGTAAATCACGCTGTCATGCATAAAGTGATATCAATCCTTTTTTGAGTAAACTGCCCTTTATATATCACCCTATGTACTCGGGCAAAGCTACAGCGGTTTTATAGGGTCCACAGCGATGCAAAGATATAGGAAAATCTGTGAGAAATACAGTTTATAGTACGGAACGTTAAAGATCACGATTACGATTTGCAACTAAAGTGTTGTGCGAATAAACACTTATTTACAATGTTGAAACAATTTGTTATAGTGGTATAGTATCTCATCGCAAATACATCATGGTCGCGTTATGGCTTTAGACACGCCTTTTGGCATGGCGTTCGAAATGCCTTTGGACATTGTTATGTACATGACTGGTTATGACTTTGAATATGACTTTTGGTACCACTTAATATGAGTTTGGACATGACTGGATATGACTTTGAACATGAGGGGACGAGATTTTGAACATGACTTTGGGTATGACTGTATATATGACCTTTGATATGACTGTACATGTATATGACGTTGGACGTTCCTGAATATTACTGAATATGACTTTGGACATGGCTGGATATGACTGGATATGACTTTGAACATGACTGGATATGACCTTTGATATGATTGTACATGTATATGACTTTAGACATGACTGGATATGACTGGATATGACTTTGGACATGACTGGATATGACTTTGGGCATGACTGAATATGACGTTGGATATGCCTTTGCACATGGATGTTGGCATTATTGTGGATATTTATCCAAACATGGCTATGGATATGTATGTGAACATGAACGTGAGCAATATTTACGATCCGTATCGATCAAAGTTATCGATTTAATATATCAATATCGGTATACAATTATATTCGTATAATGAAATATGTTTTTTTTACTGACTACATAAACGGTATGTATCTATTATTCGCCAAATTAAAACTAATAAAAAGGTGTATTTTCTAAAAGAACATCATGAGAGCGTATTTGATTAAATTGTAAACATGTGGTGATATTCTGGTATGTCATAGGCGGTGGTCATTAGGTACTTATTTTATTTTATTAAGGTAACGTACATGTAACAGGTGATGATGGGTAAATATAGACCTATTGGTAAAATACATTCCAGAAATGTATTCTTAACATATTAAATATAAAATGTACACAGGTATGTACATTATTAAAATTCAAATGACATTTCATGAGCATTATTTCATGTGTTTAATCTTATTTTATCTCTCAACAGTATGTACTTAATTACTGAGCACTGGGTTTTCAAAGCGCTACGCTCGCGGATTACCCATATAGACTTGGCCATAGATTGTCGAAGAAACTGGAAGAAACAGGTGCTGAAATAACTTAATATAAGGCTAAAAAAATGTACTGAAGTGTTGTCAGACACTTTTCCAAAAAAATCAGGAGGGACGGCGAATTTGTTTTTATTGAAGTATATTTGTTTTTTCTCTTACTCTTTTCTATTGGCAATATGTAATGACTTATTAAAACACGTAAATAAGTACAGATTAAAGACAATTTTAAGTTTTAATATCAAAATAAGCATTCCTTTTTTATAAAATTCTAAATATTGATGTATTAATTGTTCATGTTACAACAGTTCGTTTCAAGCAATCACACCTAAAAATCTATTTGAATGTTCATAATCAACGTAAGTGCCTTCAAATGGATATAACATCATTATAAAAGTACTTCTAGTGATGGAATTTAACTTTTCGTAATTCATATTTTTATAATTGTCGAGAAATAGAAATTATTTTTGCAATAAATCACCAACAAATTCTTGGAAAGGAAAACCCTACTATACTGCAACACTTGTCAATGCGTTTTCGTTTGTTTCCATGGGACTTATTGACAAAAACGGAATGCTATTATAAAACAAGCAAAAGCACCTACGAAACAACAAAATCAACAAACAGACACTATTTATAAAGGTTCCCAATCGAATATGAATTTTTTTTTCTAAGTTGAGATTTACACAGTATTTCACAATTTGTATATATCCGATTTTATTACATACCGAACTATAAATAGTAAAAACAAATGCGTTGATGTCTTTCTGATATGGCTTTACAAAATCCGGGCATACACAGAAGGTGTTCCGATACCGCTTTACAACTTCCAGATGTTGTACCAGATAATGGCTGGGACTTTGCACACGATCGATTTCACGTGTCGTCGTTAACTGCGCGTGGCGTCATAAATAACGTCAAAATGGCGGAAGCGGAGTGTACGCTAAGTTTTAGCAGATCGTTTGTTGGAATAAGACAGCCGTATTCAAGACAATGAACGAGAATTTGTTGATTCCATGAAAAATGACACGGCTATGTCGCGGCTTTATGCGCCTTTAAGCCGTATCCGCACACCTTCGGAAGTATTGCCCTCTGGCTAAAGCCATGGAGCCTATATTGCCGAAGGTGCGCCGATACGGCCTAAAGTCGCATCACAGCTGTGTATTGACCTATAAATTATTATTAAATCAGACAGGAAGAAAGTTACTGGACATACCGAAATCTACCTTTACCGGGTGAATTTTCATCCGCTATGTTAAAATGCGGATTTGTGGAATCTAATTCAATACATCGTAATTTAGTAATAGTTCTTATAAACGTTTATGGTGTTTATTCCTCTGAAATCTTTGTCTTATTTGCGAAAAGCATTTTAAACTTTCGTTCTTCTAAAGCGTTTGGTACGAACAAAATATACAATAATGTACATGCTGGTTTACTCCAGAGGCAGCACCAGTTATTGCATACAGAAAATAGACGATAAAAAGTTACCAAAATTGTTATTGTTACACCGATTTCAAATGCGTTTTTTATAGTTTAATCGGTAACATGCTCATTCGAAACAGTTAATACAAAGTATTATCTTTATTAACATATTTCTGGGCTGCTGCTTTAACACCCGGGCGCGATCGTCAAAAAACAGTAAATAAATTATTTTTTGGCATTAAATCAAATTCGTGGCGTGGCGTAAAAAACGTTGCGGTGCTGCCTGAGGAACAATTCATTATTTTGTTTAGCCTTAGGAACCTCACGAATTGTGAAAACATCTGCATACGAATATGGAGGATATATCCTGCCAACAATGCATCATGCTTGATGACACCCCAAATTCAAAATTGAACATTGCAACTTCCTTTGTAGTATCGTTCAACTCTCTACATGGTACAACTCTCTTAGTAAGATTATTGTATTTTTTTCCAAAAAACAACTTTAATTAAATGTATACAAGGTATAAATAAAGGTATACACATACATATATATGACTGTGAATAAAATGCAGTTAAACAATTCGCATTCATTGTATGGAAATGTCAACAAATGCTAAAAAGGCGACCCTAATGTTTGCTTGAGTTCCGTTTACAGTTTGCATATCAAAAGCACACACAGATTTTACAATATCGATGATATTGACACGTTTTTAGGTAATAATTAGTTTCTATTTCTATTGTTTGCAAAATGTATTATCGTTCCTATTAGTAGTTGGGACACACCCTTGACCCAGTTACAGGATAATATTGAGTGTTTACAACGTAGTTTGAAGTGTCTGACATTTCGCATGATAATTGTTGTTTGTCCGTTGTTTTAGCGTGATAAATCTTGCTTAATCGTAAATGATTTAAATCGTAGGAGAAACGTTAACAATCTTTATTCGTCTGTTACCGTAGCTTATACCTGACGCTATTATTTCGTAATAGTGGCACGTCATGGTTCCCGATCTACGGTATTACACCAAGAGTCGGATCCCCATGAATTTTTTAAACCTTCGATAATGAACTCCGAATAATCCAAGGTGGGGTTTCGTTTTAAACTCGATATAAGTTGCTTTGAAAAACCGATGTCATCAAATTTAATTCAATATTCATATTCAAGTTCAAACAGTTTGAGCAATTTAAAGAGTGGTAGCGACTTTAGGCACACCCGCGCGAATATGTAATAAATATCACTAATTATTTGTCCTATGCCAAGTATTTGGAATGTTACCAAAACAGGATAGCAAATGCACATTGAACCTAACTTGATGTATGTGATTTTTTTCTTTCGATTGGTTTACTACTTTTGAAAATATCGTACAAAAAACCTCCCCCAAAAAGGCGGATTTAGGCACTGAGCCCGTTAAGGTGCACGAACTTTCCCACTGTAATTGTAGCTAAATAGTATGCGAATCGTAGTATCAGGTCATAACCGTCGTTTGAGCATAGCATAAACGCGTATTAGATTTGTCGATGAATTATTGCTTAGGAAATACATGTTAAATATGACACTCATACTTCACTATTTTAGAATAATAAGTTATTTATTAACGACACACATATTTGCTAATACAAACCTGATTAATGGATTTATATTACTGAACGCCGTAGTAATTCGTTTAATCATACTTTGTCAGATAAAACAAAAAATTGGCTTATTGGCAAATAAAACATCGAAGGTCGTGCTTTTTATTATGCCACTAGTGCACAATTATCTTGAAAATGCTGACCCAATATTTTACAGCGTTATTATACGACTGACCGATAACACAAATTAACCCGCATACTTTCTGTAATATCATGTCCCCGACTGATAACACGTTTTAGCTCCGCCCACTTAAAAAAAATATAATAATAATCCTAATCCTAATCCTAATCATAATAAGCACACTAATCATAATAACGTGATATTACAACTGGTGATTGGTATAATGTACAGAGACACATACAGTGGTACATTAATTTAATACAGACAATAGCAAAACATAATACTTGATAAATATGGTGTAACACATCATTAAACAAAAATGGTTGAAACTGTCATATAATGTATATACATACGTATGTACACGTACTAACGTTTATGTTTATTAAAAGTATCACAATTATAACGGATTACATGTTATTCCATATCAATTTTTTATCGCACATATTTTATTATTTTCTTTTATTGTATTAACACATCTGATCAAAAATTATTTATATTTATCCCTTTTATATATGTTGGAACATATATTTAACAACCACATATTTATAGTAGAAATACATGTAAATGCACGCACATAATTTGTACCAAATATTGAAAAAAGATGACACCATATATTGTAAAATACGAGATTGCAAAACAATGCAATGTAGATATCAATCAGTTAAGTGTGCTACGGCAAATCAAAAACGCTGACAGAATTGTTTCGCTGCAGTGTTCTTAATGTAGTGTTATTAACGAGAACTAGACTCTGTACAGAAAACTATTGTCTGGCTAAAAGTCAATATATACATATATTTGTTCAGTCAGTATAGTTAATAATGCACAAATGTATTATAGTATGTCGATATGTATTACATGTAAAAGCATATATTCATTTTATAATTGCTGTCGATTGTTTAGTTCAGCACAGTTTTTAGTTAACAACAACAAACATAACTGTGTACAATAATCTTACAATCGTTTGACTCTGATTTAACACCACTGTTTTCAGTCAGCAATAAGAGCTAATTGTATCCAATAATATTTCCATTGATGGTTTAGTTCAATAAACGTTTCAATTACAAAATAACAACTCAACAATATGAACTGTATAAAGAAAGTCGCACCACTGTCGTCGATGTTTATTGAATAAACCTCAGTTTTCATTTAACAATAAAAACTAACTTTATACGTAACCTTACCATTGTCTGTTAATGTTTGCCACAGTTTTCAGTTAACAATTATAACTAACTGTATACATAACCTTACCATTGTCTGTTGATGTTCACCACAGTTGTCAGTTAACAATAAAAACTAACTGTATACATAACCTTACCATTGTCTGTTGATGTTTACCACAGTTTTTCAGTTAACAATAAAAACAAACTGTATACATAATTGTTGGTTGATGTTCACCACATTTTTCAGTTAACAATAAAAACTAAATGTGTACATAACCTTACCTTTGTATTTTGATTTTACATAACCTACATAACCTACATAACGTTCACCACCGTTTTCAGTTAACAATACAAACTAACATGTATACATAACATTAACATTTTCTGTTTATGTTCACCACAGTTTTCAGTTAACAATAAAAACTAACTGTATACATAACCTTACCTTTGTATTTTGATTTTCACCACAGTTTTCAGTTAACAACAAAAACTAAATGTTACCATAACATTACCATGGTATTTTGATGTTCACCACAGTTTTCAGTTAACAATAAAAACTAACTGTATACATAACCTTACCATTGTCTGTTGATGTTCACTACAGTTTTCAGTAAACAATAAAAACTACCTGTATACATAACCTTACCATTGTCTGTCGATGTTTACCATATTTTTCAGTTAACACTCTATACACTAATTTCACCGTTGTTTGACGATGGTTTACTTCTGCACAGTTTTCATTTAACATCGAGAGCTAACTGTATACATTAATATGTTCATTTGTGTCGCTGGTTTAAATCACAACTGTTATCAGTTAATAATAATAACAAACTGTATACCATTATCTTACCGGTGTTTGTCAATGATTAAGTTGACCACAGTTTTCATTAAACAATACAAATAAACTGTATACAATAATCTTAACATTGCTTGTCAATCATTAAGTTGGCCACAGTTGTCATTAGACAATAACAATAACCGGTATGCAATAATTATGCCATTGTTTGTCGATGGTTCACCACAGTTGTCAGTTAAATATAAGAGCCAGCAGTATCCAAAAATGAGCAACCACTGGAAAGAACGTCGCTTTCAGTTTCTTTAGGGAACTCCCCATTACTCAGTACATGCTTCCACTATCGGAAGCACGTACAACTAAAACTGCGCAAATATATACACACCGTAATACTGGCTCCTGGACACCAATTGCATCAATGTGCAGCGACTACGAATATAATAAATACGGTGGGTGTTTGTCTTGGTGTGCGGATGCAATTGTTTTATCATGTAAAGTTTATGTTATACAGTACACCCCACGCGTAACCCACAGAATTCACGCTGTCGTGACGAGCTTTCGATCAATATTCGCGAAGCGACGTCACGAAAATTCGCGACGATTCGCAAAAGAAAGCGAGCGGCTTGAAAAAGTTCCAATAATAGTAATCAAAGTTATTATTTGTCCCCACTTATTACAATTTAAAAACAACAACACACGTATTCTTTATTTCTAGGCCTGTGGTCCTAACTTTAATGTGTGTTCAATACATATTTTCCGTTTTGACGAGGTTCGTGTCATTGAGCCAATTGCAGAAGTGTATAGTGAGAACAACGAACGACAACTCAAGGAGATTGAACAAAGAAAGTGGGATGCATACATTTCAAGGTCGCTAATGTAGACATAACGGAGCTTTTGAGTTATTTAAAAAAAAACATTCGTACTAACTTCCGTTATACCATACTCTACACTGAGATTTGACTGGTTTCGAGCAAACCTCATCAAATTCATGCCCGCACCAACTTCCACGTGACCATAGTCCAATTATATAATTTAAATGTAAACTAAAAAGAAAGACACTCAGAAGACAACAACGTGGGCATCGAAAATCCTTGCGTTAATATGTTAATTGTTTGTATATGTATGTCTCTCGTTGTTTTATTTTAGTTCTCGATATATATGCATCGACCAATATTTCGAAGGGAGTTTTATAATACAAAAATCAAAAGCTCAAATTATAATGATTTTTTCGAGATGGTATTGGTTACAGTCTTTCTACTATCCTGGTCCGCGAATGCGCCAATGTTCAGCGAATTCGATACCATAAAGCACTGGGTGTGTATACATATATATTGGTTTCCGGATGTAATTGGTTTGTGGTTTAAATATTGTATATGTTATATTATATAAATATGTGAAAATCACGAATGAGCTATATGCATACATCATTCCTACCGTCTGTATGGTAATTTCTAAACTTTCGGCTGGTCTGTATGAATCTGGTAGTGAATAGATCTGACTCAAAAAATATGTGGACCACGTGTATTGTATTATAGAACACTCAGTACATATAAACTTTCGATTGTACAGTATATTCTCTACACAAGTATATGCCAGAATATGTTACTTTAGGATGACCGAATTTTCTTTACTAAGGGCTAAAACATGAAAAGGAACAACAAACCAGCCAATAAAACGGTAAAAGTAGCCACTAAAGAAGCTGACCACTTGATAAACGCCAACACCAATTGGAGGATACTTCCAGCTTAAACAATAGCAGAATGCGTTTTGATGAAGGCATGGAAACAGACTGAGAAGACATTTCATGTGTGTAGAATATTAGCCGCGAAAACGTTTCTACTGCCCACCACGAGATGCTTGCGTATGGGAAATAGTTGGATGTGTATTTTTTCCTTTTTGGTGTTAATAGTGTTCACATGTGGATGGGAAAAAAAAAGAAAGCTCCAGAACTTGCAGTTAACAATGCCAATGTGTTTTCGTAATGTTTAACTATTTGTTTGCAATACATGTAACCTGGATCTAAATTTCTGGTCAGTTACTCCCTGCTAGGACCATATATTCTTATACTATATACGTAGGCTTCAGTGCCTGCAAAAACGCCATAAGATGCAGATGATAAACTTTCCGTGTTCATTGTTATGGAAAGCCAGTTTTTCTTATATTTGTTTGGGTTTCATGAGTTATTGGATGATACTTCCACAATTTATTTTATGATGGCATTATGGGAATACAAGCAAACACAGTTCCAGAATTCGAAAACTATCGGATTGCGGTAACGCCAGGATGCTGTGAAAATATGAAAACTCATGTCAGCTATTGTGTTGAATGTATTTCAATCAATAATACGGCTTACCTCGGATCTTCACTTTCACTTTTTGTTGCGTATGCCAGATGGTATTGATGTAATGTCGTAAATAGAAATAAGTCATTTGCGTTAATATTTTACAAGCACAATCGTAATTTATATTTCACGCAAATACCTTTATTTCATGTCCAACTTTCATTCCGGTTTCTAAAGGAAATAACTCGTACAATATGATCCCGTTAAACGAAGATAGCACGGTTGGCTGAAGGCTGAACTTGCAACCTCTTATTATATATGAGATAACATTAAGTTGCCTAACCCCTGCTGAGTGGCAATTTAATTTTTATGGTTAATAACCTGTAAATAGCCGATTTGTAAGAGATGTTTCTGATTATGGTAGCCTATGGTGGAGGTATTATCCACAAGAACAGTTCGAGCTATCTAGAATTGAACAATACAGTTTTTCTTCACGCACGTGACATATATCGCAAATCGGTATTTTTCATATTATTTTATAAATCGTTAAATTAAAATCTTTGCTTAAATGCATAACTTCATTGTGATAGTATAATTACTTGCCATTTTACAGTTAAACTACATTTCCGTGTTGATAACGTATTTTCAGAATAAATCATACCAATAATGATTATAATGATGTTATAAATTGCTAAACATCTTGATTTATGACTTTACTGATATTGAATACTTGTAAGTACATAAGTGCAGTTCACATTATCGCATATATGTTTTCAAAATAATATCCGATTGATTATTAGCACTTAGCACTAGACGGTATAAAATAAATAAACACATGCACACATCAATATCACAAATAAACTTTACACACGCTCGCAGTTGTTCTTAAAGTACCTTCTGGTGGTACCAACTACGTGTAAAGCACAACATTTAATGCCCTTTAAAATGCAGTTATTCGACAAAATGAAATATGTTTTCTTTTCCGATTTGGTTGCTATATACCAACCGCGACGAACAATTGCAATTAGTTAGGCATTGCATCGTGTGTCTTTCATAGCATCGCAAATAGTTGGACGCATCAAATGATCATGTTTAATATATCTACATGTAAATAATATGCATAATTCATTTGAATTCCCTAGACACATTTGTCGCTGAATACATATCTTAGTAGATGTGCGGCTATTGAAATATGTCACGTTGAATATTTCTTTAATACTGTGCCTTCGGATACAAGAGCACGTTATAACACAATTGCTAGTTTAGTAATCATTAGGCTGGGAGCACCTTTATCTTGTGCAGATCAATATGATCCAGTGTTGCCGTGATTTGTTTCTTTATGTGTGTGTGTATACAGAATCCGCTGCGGATTTAATAATGTGATCATGTTTGTCGTCAAGATATTCACTTTTGTAAAGTTTTGATGAAACAAAACAAGAAGCTCACCAGTGTTTAGTGCAAAGGGTTGAAAACACATTTGTATTTATTATAATTACGTCAACTTTGAAATAACTCCTGTACAAAGTAGAGTCGCCTTTTTTATATTACAAGTTAAAATTTGCGTAGAATTTATCTAGGTATTGATGTATTTACTACATTTTATAATTATTATATCTTTATTGAAATTAAATATTTTAAAATATTGTATGGTGATTAAAAAACGTCACAACTATTTCTTTGCATTTGTGAAGGTGGTTGTAGGTGGTTGGAGGTGGTTGTAGGTGGTTGCACACCAACAGAGCTCATGTATGTAGGTGGTTGCACACCAACAGTGTTCATGTGTGTAGGTGGTTGCACACCAACAGTGTTCATGTGTGTAGGTGGTTGCACACCAACAGTGTTCATGTGTGTTGGTGGTTGCACACCAACAGTGTTCATGTGTGTAGGTGGTTGCACACCAACAGTGTTCATGTGTGTAGGTGGTTGCACACCAACAGTGTTCATGTGTATAGGTGGTTGCACACCAACATTGTTCATGTGTTTAGGTGGTTGCACACCAACAGTGTTCATGTGTGTATGTGGTTGCATACCAACAGTGTTCATGTGTGTAGGTGGTTGCACACCAACAGTGTTCATGCGTGTACGTGGTTGTACACCAACCGTTTTCATGTGTATAGGTAGTTGCACACCAACCGTATTCATGTATGTAGGTGGTTGCACACCACCCTATTCATGTGTGTAGGTGGTTGCACACCAGCAGAGTTCATGCGTATAGGCGGTACCACACCAACCGTATTCATGTGTGTAGGTGGTACCACACCAACATAGTTCATGTCTGTAGGTGGTTGTACACCAACCGTATTCATGTGTGTAGGTGGTTGCACGCCAACAGTGGTCATGTGTGTAGGTGGTTGCACACCAACAGTGTTCGTTGGTGTAGGTGGTTGCACACCAACAGTGTTCATCGGTGTAGGTGGTACACCAACCTTATTCATGTGTGTAGGTCGTTGCACACCAACAGTGTTCATGTGTGTAGGTGGTTGCATACCCACAGTGTTCATTGGTGTAGGTGGTTGCACACCAACAGTGTTTATGTGTGTAGGTGGTTGCATACCAATAGTGTTCATGTGTTTAGGTGGTTGCAAACCAACAGTGTGCATTGGTGTAGGTGGTTGCGCACCAACAGTGTTCATGTGTTTAGGTGGTTGCATACCAATAGTGTTCATGTGTTTAGGTGGTTGCACTCCAACAGTGTGCATTGGTGTAGGTGGTTGCACACCAACAGAGTTCAGAAGCAATTAAAAAAACAGAATAAAATTTAAGTCCGTGTAAATTTAATACTCTTTAAATAAAATAATAACATTTTTTCTGAATCAATACAATATGTATGGTAAAAACGCAAAACAAAAACAAAAAAGTGTTCATATAAAGAAGCAGTAACGTGTGTGTAGACGATTAATTGTCGCAATTAAACGTTCGATTTACGTTAGTGTCAATTCGTCTTGTTTGCAGGATAACTATAGCCTGGTTTTGCTCGTCCATATTTAAGCGTGACATGGGAATTACACAAGATTTTGGATGATTTAACGAACCGACTATTCATAAAGAATCCATTGCAATTAAAAGGTTTACTACAATGTAGTTAGCATGAATTTGATATTGCATGTGTAAGACTAAATGTGTGTACTTGACTTATTTTGTTCACTGTGATTTTCACCTGTACATATGTTAATATTTTGTTTTGTGTTTTACCATAAAGCATGAATTGATGCCGAAAACATGTTAGCATATAATATGTTGATTTAAGTTACACTGACTTTTATTTTGTGTTAATATATTAATTCCAGGTATCGAAAAACAATACAATTAATTAGTGAATACTTTCTTTTTTTTGTTGAGTATTGAATTAACAGTATTTTGTGATTAGTATAAGTTGATTTAGTGGTTACGTCTTGAATAATTGAATAATACATATATAATAACTCTTTAACAATTTTAGAATATTGGAAAATACCAAGTAATTTATCTTCATATGAAAGCGAAGCTACAACTTTGACAACATACAACATACATGTTGTACTGTCAGATGTTATTACACAGCAGTGTGATATATTGTTTGCAGTTATACGGGTGTCTGGTAAATGCAGCGTGCAGAATCAATGTTTTTTTCAATGATGTGTTATATTGCCCTGAACATTTAAACAACACAACGCAAGATAATCATCATTGATGACGCCATTCGATCCTCTCCCTGACCCTGGAGGTATATGTGTCTATATATGAAACAATTATTATTATTTATATTATTATTACTATTATTATTAGTAATTATTAGTAGTATTATTATTCTTATTTATTATTATTAGTAGTAGTAGTTGTTGTTGTAGCAGTAGTATTATTAGTAGTAGTAGTAGAAGTAGTAGTAGTATTTTTATCATTATTATTGTTATTATTATTACATTAGACTTCCTCAAAATGGTTTTCTATCATTTAAACGAAGACCAAACAATATACGGAGAAAAGAGAGTTTTATTTTCTGTGTACTAACTACAGCTCCTAACTTCAAAAAGCGCGCACAATTAATAATAAATAAAAGGAAGCGCGCGCATGAACATTTCACAAAGCTAATCAATAGAGAATGCGCGCGTAGAAAACATAAATCAAATACATGCATATAATAATAACACATATTACGTAATAGGCACATATATTTTATACCCATGAGGTAAGAGCAATAGTGATAGACAATGTACAAGAGCAATCTCAAATTATGTGGTCAAGGCAAATGCGCTCACACTGACTGCAATACAAGTTAATATTTATCTAAATACTCATGTTTACACAAGACATAAATCATATCAACAATAAAATAACAGCACTGTATTAATATACATTATTTGAACAATGACTTTTTCCTGAAATAGATGGCTATTAGCCTAACGCTCTCAGCTTGAAAACAAAACAACGGGGAGGGTGGAAGGGAGAAAACTGCAAACTTCTTGAGCTGTGCCAGAGAGGTCTGCATGCTGGTCAGTCGGCGCCTGCTAACACGTGATCTCCCATAAACACAACATTAGACTTGACATGTCATCATAAAGTATACGTGACAGGAGACACAGACAGGGAGGCCCGGGTATAGTCTCTCGTCTAAATACAATTAAGAATCTTAATTTCACATAAGTGCTTAGCTGTTTAGCATGCATAGTTTATTCATTTAATTCCAATTACACTTTTGAATTGCACCG
The DNA here is from genome assembly GCA_027627225.1 of Congeria kusceri. Lineage (NCBI taxonomy): Eukaryota > Metazoa > Mollusca > Bivalvia > Myida > Dreissenidae > Congeria > Congeria kusceri. The sequence goes on from CM051026.1 coordinate 31,303,716, forward strand.
GCTTATTCCGAAAGTGTCAAACATAAGGGATATGTTCAATGTATGTGCCAATGATCACCATTAAATTGTAAATGCTATTTAACTGTAAATGTCTTTGCATCAACATAGCATAATATTAGCACATACACACTTGATAATTATACAGCGTTGCACTGCTCTACAATGACTTCCGTTAATAAAACAAATATAATCAGCATGACAGTACTTCGAATTTTCCCTTCACAAAATGATGTTTACGTCGTCGTCGTCTGCAATTCTGCCCTCTAAGTAAAGGTGTGACATTTTAAACTAGTTGTGAGAGTCTACTGCATACAGAGTTCTGAAATGAATAATTATAATTCTATTATAAACGAACATGCTGTCGGTTTGTCTTGAGGCGGCGTGTGGTATTACTAATTGTTTATGTGTTTGCCCACTGCACCACACTTTATTTTAGAAATGCATATGTGTATACAAAAAAATCAGCATTTATTGATACAACATTCGAAATATCTGAAGTTCGAAATATCCAAGTACATACATTTTAGAAGTATTTAGTCCAAATATTAATTTTGAATCGTAATATAAAATAGCGAACATGTATACATATACTGAACCTGAATTATCAATTATTCAATGAAAGTGAACACATACATAATGTGAGAAAATAGTTGTTCGTATTTTTGAAATATGTAACAAACTTGGGTCGAGGCTAGATACGTATGGCGACAGGCGTCAATATTTCGAGATAAATATATAGCAATATATGTAAAAATGTATGTTAAGAATAAATTTACTTCAACATAAACGAAATTCGAGATATATTTTATAAATAAATAAGAATAAATGAAGTCGAAATTCATTGTCCACTTCGATTTATCTGGCTGTTCGACTTTAGCGAGTTCAAGATTACGAATTGCAGTTCTATATGCTATTCGAGGTACTTATTACATATGCGAAGAGAAAGGTACCTTAGTTTCCAATTTTGGCACATGTCAGCGTGTTGTACTGTGATTTATCATCTCTAGTTCGGGACAAGCTCTCGTACCGATCATCGTCAGATCTGAAACAAAAGCGTGATAATGTAAAAATATTGTTTAAAAAAAAAACAACTAGATTCAGTGTTTGATAAACACACATGCCCCCGTTTGGTGCTGTATAGCCCATTTCTTAGTCCAAATTAGGTCAAAGTCAAGGTCAAAGTGAGGTTGGGTGATGTGGGTGGATTAGGGATAGTCATAAGCAACAACTGTGTAAGTATCCAAGTGTTGTAGCAAGCGGTGTAGGTGCTAGACGAAACGGTAAAATCTACTTAACCTTGTCACGGACGGACGGAAGGACGGAAAGACGAAAGGACGGAAGGACGGACGGAAGGGCGGACAGGACAATCTCTATATGCCTCCTGCATCAAGTTGTTGGGGGCATAAAAAACTGAGCGCATAAATTATTGATTCTCAAATAAGAACAAGCGTTGTCACTGTAAGTTACGAATGCCCGAAAAATGTGTTTTGACAGAATAAACAGTTATGATCCTTGTACTCTGGATTATCCATCAAAGGTCTCTATCAGTATATGAAGTATCATTTGAATCCTTACAATACTTTTACACTATGTAGTTGTACTCTACACAAGAAAAATACGCTATAATCAATAACTCCTTATATATTAAAGAAAGAGGAAGGGCACTTGTACTCTGCACTTCCACTCAACGTTCGCTATCATTATATGAAATATAATTTAAATCCCTTCCATAGGTTTGCTCATCCGGAAAAGAAAATTACACTATGCAGTTATGATACACACACGAAAATTAACCAACGGGCAATTAGTCCATTTTAATATTGAAGAATGAGGTATGGTTCTTATACTCTTCATTTCCAACCAACTGCCACTATCAATATATGTGGGTTTATTTTAAATCCCTTCAATTCTAATAGAGTTATGCTCCGCAAAAGAAAATTAACCAAAGGGAAATAGCTAAGTAAATATAAAAAAAAAATAGTTATGGTTCTTATACTTTGCACATCTTCTCAAAGCCCTATATCATTTTATGAAGTATCATTTCAATCCCTTTAATACATTTTGAGTTACGTTCCGCACAAGAAAATGCATCAAATAGCAATTACTCATTAAATAGTAGAGAATCAGTTATGGTCTTTGTACTCTACATTTTCTCTCAAAATTCTCTATCAATATGTGTGGTTTTATTTTAATCCATTCAATACAAATGGAGTTATGCTCCGCACAAGAAAATTAAATAAAGGGCAATAACTCCATAAATATTGAAGAATGTGTTATGGTCATTGTAATATGCACTTCCACTTAATGTGCTCTATCATTATATGAAGTACCATTTGAATCCCGTCAATACTTTTTTGAATTATACTAAGCACAAGAAACGGAACGGACGGACAGACGGACGCCCAGACGGACTCTTGGAAGGACGGACGGACGGAAGGACGAACTGACAGACAGACAGACAGACGTACGGACGGACGGAATGACGGAAGGACGGACAGACGTATTAAGCGATTACCCTTCGGGAACATAAAAAAGAAACGAAACTTTATTATATTTTAGTTCGCGTTCAACCTCTGTATCTGTAATACCTTTTCTCCTATGCAATGTCATCATGACGTTAACATACTTACGTTCGCTTTCGCTTTCCACTCGTTGCACCAATTGTATCTAGATAATAAATAACACCATTTTGAGTGTGTAGTTCGTATAAACTAGTTCAATAGTGTGTTTAGTTTTGCCATGTTACAATAAATACATTGTCATAAATATAAAGAAAGAAATACACCAATCGATCATAAAGTTAAATTTCACTTAGGAAAATAGTCCCGAAGAACCTTTGCGGTAAAACTCATATTAAGCCAAATGTAGTCTGGATGCATATTTGTGGTTAAAGAACACTAATACATTATAATCTACGAACGCGACTGTTTATTTATACGGCAGTAGCGTTTTAGTGGTCATTTTCATGTTTCTGTGTCTGATTTCAAGTGTTTTGTCACCTACATCTGATTATTGTGAAACAAATTTGTATGCAATGTATAATACACCGTAATGTGCCGCATGATAAAAATGGCTAATACTTATATTGTTTCGAACATGGTCCACACTCAACCAAAACCTGAAAATAAAGGTCGCACAACGTCAGAAAGTAAGTGTGTTTGCATAGATCATCACCTACCTGTTACGACCGTAATCTCTGCCAACGTATCAAGCTCAAGTGACTCGAATATGAACGCTCTGCTATGTGTTACTTCACCCATGCTGCCAATATGAGGCGGTGTTGGAATGCTTTCGTAGTGATGAGGCGGTGTTGGAATGCTTTCGTAATGACGAATACTCGCAATTGACTCTGCGGAACTCGGTTCTCATTCCACATCGGGTGTCATGCTGTCGGTCAACGGGACACTGGCGTGTTGCGGAGGAGGCGTCAGTGGAATAATATCGTACGAGTGTACTGTCTGACAGACATTGACAGGAACATCCGATGTATTTTCAGCCGCTAATGTGTTGTCGGTTGTCGTGGTTATTATTAAACCTGCAGGATCAATACTCCAAATATACGTTGGAAAAAATGCAATGAGTTCATGTTGTTATTCAAACCAAATTCGCCAAATTTAAGGACGTAGCTAGGCCTGAGAAATTACTGACAATTGTGTTAAAGAATGCATTTATTAATAAACAAATTAGACAATAACAAATATATAGCCAAGTTAAGCAAAAAAAAATTTAAAATATGCACAAGAATTTGCCATTATAAAGAAACCACATGAGAAATAGCAAAATATCATATTTGAAAAAACAACCAAAATTAATCATAAACTAAATGCATATACATAAATAAAACTTTACACAGGTCATTGTGCCCTTATGAAACGTGACACGTAGCGCCGCATCGAGGGTTAAACGTGAAACTTTGTATCTGCTTAACATTTCTATATCAAATACAATATAATATGCTCGTCGCATTTTTTCCGCATAAACCAAATAATGTAGTCATGTATATATGCGATGAAAACCACCTCATGAACAATGCGGCGACGTCACACATTGTTTTGTTTAGTGTGCATTATTAAAATATAATATTGACCATATCAAATTGTTTACACATAATGGCGTTAAAAGTAACAAAGCGGAAGATAAATGAGATGTTGATGATGCTGCTGATGCTGCTGTTGCTGGTGCTGATGATGATTATTTTGATGATGATGATGATGATGATAATAAAAATGATAATGATAATGATAATGATGATGACGATGATGACGATGATGACGATGATGATGATACTGATGATGATGATAATGATGATGGTGGTGATAATGATGATGATGATGATAATCACGATGATGATGATGATGATTATGATGATGATGATGATTCGTATGATGGTGATTATGATGATGATGATTATGATGATGATGATAATGATGATAATGATGATGGTGGTGATAATGATGAGGAGGATGCGAATGGTGATGCTGTTCATTATCATGACTAGAAATAACCACAAAGGAAAATAAATGCAATTTTTGTCATATCGACAGTGATTGTCTTAACGCAATTTCAAGATCAGGCAAAACTTATGCAAAGCGAAACCGGTGGCGACATTTTATCAGATGTCATTGATGGTATGTCATTAAACAAAGAACAAAATAAGTGGGTAGCACTTAGGCTCATGATTATACAGTTGAGAAAAGCTGATTCATGATGAATACGGCACGACTTTATAACGATGTATAAGTGGCCCTTAAGTGTTAAACCTGACATCGAAAGTCCATTTTTTATTCACAAATGGAAAATGAACACTGTTGTATGTTATACAATACTCATTTAATTTCCATACATTTCTGATTCATTTGATCAGGAACAGATGTTTCAAGAAAATGCTCAAACTTATTTGCACTTTATTATTCATACATGTCAGAGACATGCTAAAAAACCGCAGGACGCAGTATTCCAAAACAAACATAAATTAATTAATTAAAACTCGTCAATATTTTATCATTTCTGAGTCACTAATCACCAGTTTTCAATATGTGCACGTCAACCTTGAAATTACTGTTTGCCCAATATCTTTCTGATTTATCATGATGAATACTAGAACGTAATTGGTAACACATAATTCGAGTATATGACTATTTAAGATGAATGAACAGTTTACGATGATAATGTGTGCATTTATACATGATGGCTGATTTCGCAGTTGAATAAATACACATGGCACAATACAAATGTAAAATGCCTAAACATGGCAATAGCAAAATCAGAACATGCAGTAAACTACAATTGCAAAACCAAACGCATTAATGCGCATTTAAACCACATGCAATCAAGATAAGTAAACCATTAAACATTAAAATGTCTGTACAGTATTAAATTAAATAAATTCCATAACACAATGACACACATTCAAACAAAAAAGGAACTAAATTATTGGCTTGTAAACATACACTATAAAAAGAAGTCACCCGAACGCTAGTTCTATCTGCAAAGATGCAAAAAAACAACATTACACATTGTCTAAGAATTATGCAAATAATGAACTATAAATGAAAAGTAATTGCATTGCATTGTTTGGCTGTGATTTTGAATACGTTAAGAATCGATGAGTACTTCAAACTGCTTTTGCATTTTAATACAAACTATTATTTAAAAAGCTTCATTTAGCTAATTAACACATGAAATTATTTATGTAAGTCGTATTATTCCCAGTCTCCTAGTTCAACATGTCATTATGGTCAGTGTCGTCCTTCTTAGCATCTTCCGGTTCAGGTGTACTGAAAACACACGTTTACGTACGGTTTCATGAAAACGTAAAAATTAACAGCGCGTACTATTGCCGTAGAAGTGCGTTAGTAAACACTTTTCAATATATTGCGTGTCTTTTCTGTGTAAATTTATTAATTTCATAAAAAATATTAAAATACCCATTGCACTTTATTTTGTCATACCAACCGAGTCTGAAAGTATCTGCTTTGTTATTTAATATTGTCATCATGAACTACGAATTGTATTAGACACTATGCAATTATACACAATCAGGAGAATACTTACTTGGACTCGCCAGATATATTGTCACCTGCAATGACAACCAATTAACAATATTAGACATACTTAGAAAGTGTTTATAGAGTTATTACAATATTCTCTTAGTATAGGTAAGTCTTATTTTTGTTCAAGTCAGTAATCCGGTTTTTATTTTACAGTGTACAGTTGGGTAACGTCAAGTCATTATATTAAAAAAATCTGTTTATTTGTTAAGTCCTCAGAAAACAAATAACGTCTAAAATTGGGTAATCACAATAATTTATATCTCTTAAATTAGATTATCTATAAACCTGTTGATACCCGAAATTACATGCAATATATATTATATTTAACACTGTTTATATATATTCTCGAAATATGATATCTGATGTCAATGCGATACGGGGGATACAAAAAGATTATACATTCGGTTTAAATATTGTTTCCTGACATTGTGTACATTGATTCTTAAATTCGTTTAATGTGACTAGAGAAATTCGTTACGTATACACGTTGCATTTTAAACAAACGATCGGAATAAAACGACATTATACTTTTGTGATTTACAAATGAATTACTTTGAAAACGAAAGCGTTTCTGATACTAGTTTCTTTTAATAACGGTTAGCAAGACATAGCTACGATTGTTAGACGTATTACTGTACACCAGCAGGTGGATACTTACGCTGGCACAACTGATGTCTTGTCAACTGCAATTTTACACATTTTACGATGTGATACCCATTGAGGAATGTGTTTATCATTCTTATAATATATGGCACTTGTTTAATATATATTATATAGTATATATGTGTATAACAGTTATAATGCTTATACACCGGATCAAGTGTTACTGTGTTTTTTTTTCACTGTATATAGCCGTTAAGCCAATAACAGATATTGCGAAATATATAGTATAATAATTAACTGTACTGACAATATTTTATGCTTTATTTGCAGTAATTTATAATCAAGATACACCGTTTAAATGAACATTTTAGAAATTTGTTAGAATAACAACAGAAATAAATAAGAACAATGCTCGAAACCTGTCTTCCTACACTTGATCACTACACTGTATGTGTAATCGTCCGAATTCTAGGTTGGCGGAGGAACAGACGTCGCCCTATGCATGAAAAACAAAACACAACGTGTACTTCATATTGACATATCATGTATTGTCCCAGAATTGGTTATGATTCGAGTCCTTTAAATACATGCCAACTATTAGCAAAGCACATGTTTTTTATAATGTGTTTGAAATATTAAATCGAATAGACTTTGTTTGCTAACACGTTTATATTTCAGATAGATACATGCTACTGTAAACATGCCAATCAAATATTATTGACCATTCTATTGAAAATGTATGTTCCCCTTAAGACGTATGCACTTTGGTTTAAAATGTAATTGAATTTAACGGTGTATATAATTGAGACATATGTAAGGGTGCGTATAACTTATTAACTAAGCCTTGATAGAACTATAACCTTGGGCGATTGTTCATTCTGCATTTTGCTTTCATTATTAAACCATATTCTGCGTACTTGATATGCATTTAAAAAAAACAACAACATATGAACAAGAAGACGCATTGTTGTTTAATGTACCAAGGTTGTTCACATAAGTTTAAGAATTACAATTTACCCTATAACAGTCACAGTATTGCATAACTATGCATAACAATGTTAGAATAATGTCTGTGCCTGAAATGAAAAGACAACTTGCTCTACCTTTCTTTGTGTCATCAAGTGAGTAAAGTGGGTCATCAGTGGAATATGAATAGTCATCATCGTCATTCTTCTGCGCAGCCAAAGTTGGTTGTACCCTATTAAATGTGTTAAGTCATCGTTTACTACGCCAATAGTGCATATATAAAGCTAAATACAACCCAAGCAACTATGGATGTGTAGACACTGATAAATGAAACGGGTATTGTGCTCATTTTCCAATACATCTCACATATAATTAGAAACGAAGATGAAACAACGTGTACTACATTATGTAAAATAATACTATTTTTCAAAACTCGTGAATGAGAAACCCACTATGCAAATAATATTTTCTTATATTTTTGGTTAGGTTAATGCTCAACTCATTCGTGCTGTGAAACATAAAACAAAATTTGTATCATGTTGTCGATGCATTAAACGGCTGATCACTATGTTTTTTTTAACATATACTTATAACAGTCCTACGCATTAAATATAAGAATTAGCGACATATTTAATGTTGACATTACTTACGTCAATGACGTGGAAGCACACGCACATGTACCTGCCAATTTAATCAATTGTGACTATATTAACAAATTATATTTGTCAGTCAATGAGTTAATTGCATGTTATGTGTGACACCTTCATAGGCACAAACGAATGTACTTGCGTATATAACGTTATATGCATTTTAAGCATATGTAAACATGGTTGGACATTTTGCAAAATTTTCTTTCGCGCTACTGTAGATTGCGTCGTCAACAAGTTCCGGAATGCTCAAACCATCATCGTCAATACGTGGTGGTCCACTTGTTAGAAATTGCATTAGCTTAATTATTGGATTTCAACAAAAATAAAAATAAATGAATAAATACATAAATGAAAATAAATAAATACATAAATAACATAAATAACAATTGTAATATTATGATGTTATTAAAATTAGCAATACAAAGGCGTTTCCAGTAGATTAGGAATAATTTGCTACATTAGATAATTTGATACAAACAAAATAAATACTACGAAACCAAGAGTGGGTATTGAACTAACGATAACAGTGTCATAAGAACAATTGACAATTTACACCGCTCTAACCAACTGCGCTATTATATGTTGTAAAATACATGTGCATTTTATTGTTACCTAAAATAACTACAAATCTTACGTCAAAATGTACACAAGAAAAGAGCCAAACAAACACGACCTAAATAATATAATGATTTCTTGTTTCAAAATGCCTTCACCTTATGTGTTTATTATATATGGAATCTTTTAACAAATTTGATGTTCCAAAATTTATATTTTTATTTCAGATCTTTTACTAAAGTTGCCCCATTCTGGCAATTTTCGTAGACATAGTCCATTTAGGTAAATTGAAAAATTTCCAAAATTGCATATTGATAAATAGTTAATATACCCCGTTACCAAGGCGTCTGTGACACGCATACTGAAACAAAGCAGATTTCATGTTTAAAACAATGAGTGGTTCGTTGTTTATTTCAAACAAATTATAACGCGTTGTCATTATCAGACAATCAATCATAATCTTATAAATAATAATCCATACCATACACATATATATATAACAACATTTAATTCATACGTATTATATTGTTGAAGTAATTGTAATTAAAACAGTCTTTTAAAATTTCCGAAATTAAGAAATGTTTGTTAAATGACATCAGTATTAAATACCAACTTGAAACAATACAAATGTCTTTTGCAAAGGAATATATACTGGCATCGGGTATTGCCCTAAATAGACAAATAGAAACAATTAATAATAATAAAATAGTTAATCTTATCTAATGTATTTATTGATGCAAACAATATGAGGCGTGTCGTGTGAAAACCGGACTTAATGCATGTGCGTAAAGTGTCGTTCCATATCAGCCTGTACAGTCCGAAAGGCTAATCCAGAACGGCACTTTCAGCCTTTATGGTATTTTCTCTTTCAATAAAGTCTCTTCTAAACATAACACCACTGAAGGACTGCACAGGCTAATCCTGGACGACACTTTACGCACATGCATAAAGCCCGGTTTTCACACGACACACGTCATATGTATTATTTTATTTTTATTCAACTGTCTAACATAATTATCAGTAACTTGTTTTTTTTTGTATTATTGTCTGTTCTACTTATGCCTTAAAACCTGCAGGCATTTTCCATTCGATTGGACACATTTCCTTTTTATTTTTGTAATCGAATGAAAATAATCTGCTTACACTACGTTCGACTGTAATATTCTGCTTTCACTCAAGTCTCCTGTATAATGTATAAATATTCAATTTAAATATATGTATATAATTGTAAATAAATTAAAAAAAAGCTTCCATGATAGTTGCTACTATGTTTTAATTTGACAACGCATAATACAGTAACAGAAATTGTGGAATTAAGACCCTCAAATATAAACAAAGCGAAACTTCAGTTGCGACAGCAGGACATAACTCTTATTAGCAACCCGATGTCCTTTATGTATGGCAAGTGACCACAAACAATACACAATACATCACAAAAACACATAACAAATGTCATAGTGTCCAGTTTGCTGTTGTGTGCATGACAAAAAATATCATCGGAAGTTTTTGTTTAGAATGACAATTATACAAGGGGTAGTACAACAAATTAGTTTGGTAAATTGCACAATTATACAGAGTAAAATAACGAAAGAAAATAACTCAGGGTACCTTTTGCCCGTCTAAACACGGAGCATAGTTTTTTCGAAAAAAACAGCACGACCATTCCAATACATGTCAACACGAATGGTTCAGCTATTTTGAGGGCGAGCTCTGTCACTGGCACTTCCAAACATGTTAGAGACACAATAGAAGTACATAAAATAGCATATTTGTAGTGTATTAGTATTACTAATTGCAACTAATACGACTTTAATATTAAGAAATTGCAACGAATACGACCTTGTATTATATTCAGTTTTTTTAACTCGTCCGTACCGTGTTGACTTGACATAACTGTATATTTCTATCCAAATGAACTTTTACGTTAAACATTTTTACGTATGTATAAAAGGGAAATTTTCTAATTGTTCACGAATATATTTATTATATTGTTGTTGTTTTTTATCTTGCCAAATGCAATAACATCTAACTTACCAGTGAAATGTAACTGAAAAAACAACCTTGCGTATTTTCCAACGAAGCGATCTGGACCTTGCGAACAATGTAAACACCGCGTGCGTAGTTAATATATTTAGACGTGCCATGTTTAAAAGTAGGCGTGATCAATAGGACGTGTCTGCAGCGCGTTAACTTAAATCAGTATTACACACTGATGAAAGTTGTCTTAGACTAAAGGAATATTATTAAGTTCATTGAAAGTCGTTATCGATATTCAGAAATAGAATAACGATGTAATCTGTAAACAAAATTGATAATGACGACATAAACCATTTTTTACTGGCCTCCAGGGTTGTTGTGTGTAATGTTGCAACTTGCAGGCTTTATTTCTGTACGGGTAACGTTACATCAATTCAAGTAATATTCTGATTAGCATGGTTAAACAAGATACGAAAGCTTTTAGAGGACAGTATCCTCGACTGTACAGTAGAACCCGTCTATACCGAACCGATTGTTCGGTTTTCAGAGGTGTTCGGTTTACCCAGTTATATTTTTATTAAATGTCATTGTCTTTATATGTTAATGAGAGTGTAAAATAAGACAACAACATGTTACATGTTACAGTAATGTTTACACTATTATTAGTGTTAATTATTTTCATTTTTTGCAAGTAAACTGTATATTTGCACATCAACCGACGTTCAACTTATCAATCAAATAAGTTCATATAGTAATCGTACAACTTATTAAAATCAGTTCAAATAAATCATCAATTGTCGACTGTTTTGAATAGTTTTTAAACATATTTAGTTTAGCTCGATTGTATTGCTAGACTAGGCTAATAGAAATCGCTGATCGAACTATTGCCAGAATTTACTATATATATGTATAAATAAATTACACTGTTCTGATAAAAAATCACATTATACACTGTAGGTATATTTTAACCACAAGTTGGTTATTATCTTATGCACCGACTAGTTGATTGCTAATTGCGCCACTACCCCGTTATCATCATGGCAAGTATGCCTTTTGTGTGTATTTGTCTCACCAATTATCGGGTTCGCGCCTCTGTGGTGTTGCAAAGTGACACCTGTCAAGATACACCGTTCGGTGTATTCAGGTTATTTTTAAGGTTGACTGAGATCAAATTTGTGATAAAATCGTTTGGTATTTGCTTTAGACAGGGTTATGTTAATTAAGGTTTTTTGATATAAAACAGGAAGTAAAACAATCAGGACCGACACAGCCGTTCGGTTTTGACAGGGATTCAGTTTCACAGGGTTCGGTTTGGACATGTTTCTCTGTATTTCAGTCGGTACATATTTTGGAAAGTGAAAGGGGGCATAAATTTGTTGAAATACAAAACTTCTAAGTAAAAGCTTATATAGTTTATAAATTTTAAGATTTCAGAACAAAAACCTTTACCACACAATCTTTTGAAAAAGTTGGCATGCCTCTTTGAAAAAGCAAAACAGGGCATTGTTGGATCTGAATCTGGAGTTGATAGCAAAGGCATTATCCAAATATCAAATAAATAACCTATGTAGTGTCCAAGGTAAAATACTTCTAAATATAAACTATAACTAGAAAATATATGCGAACAAGCTGCATAACTCTATCAAGATAAAAGATGCAATGTGGTCCTGATGATGCAATTGATAACAAAGGTGCATTTCTAGTTTCAAGTGAATAACGTTTTTAGTTTTGAAGTTATCATACTTTTGAATATAAACTTTAACAAGAAAATTTATGTAAAAAAGTGTATAACTCTGTAAAAATACAAGACAGAGTTCTAGGGAGTGTTGCTCTTGATACTGGAGTTGATGACAAAGGCATATTCCAAGTTTAAAGTGAATAACTTACATGTATGTAGTTTTGAAGTAACAAAACGCTTGAATACAAACTTTAACCCGAAAATCTCTTTGAAAAGGGGCATAACTCTGGCAAAATACAAAAAAAGATTTATAAAAAATGTTGCCTCTGATACTGAAGTTGTTGACAAAGGTTTATTCCAAGTGAATAACTTATGCCGTTCTGCAGTTTCACAACTTTTGAATATGAACTTTAACACGAACAACTATGTAATAAGGGGCATAGATCTGTAAAAATACAAAATACAGTTATGGGGAATGTTCAACCTGATACTGGAGTTAATGAAAACAGGATATTCTAAGTTCCAAGTTGATAACCTATGTAGTTCTGAAGTTACCAAGCGTTTGAATAAAAAAAAACTTTAACCAGAAAGAAATTCTGAAAAACGATCATTACTCTGTCAAAATACAAACATAGTTATGGGGAATGTTGCCTCTGATAATGGAGATGATAACAAAAGGTTGGTTCCAAGTGTCATGCAAATGACTTCCGTATTTTTGAAATTACAAAACATTTGGATATAAACTAACCAAACAAATCTAAATCAAAAGGGGGCATAACTCTGTCAAAATACAAATAGAGTATTGGGGAATGTTGCCCCTGATATTAAAGTTGATGATAACGGTAAGTTGCAAGTTTCAAGTTAATTACTTATGTAGTTTTGACGTTACAACAATTTTGAATAGAAACATTAACCATAAATCTAAGTGGTAAAGGGGCATAACTCTGTCAACCTACATAACAGAGTTATGGAGAATGTTGCCCCAGCTTTTGGAGATGATGACAAAGGAATATTCCAAGTTTTATGTAAATAACTTATACAGTTTTGAAGTTACAATACTTTTGAATAAAAACAAACAATTTAGACGCTGACGCCAAGGGCGATTATGAAAGCTCAATTATTATTCGAATAGTCGAACTAAAAATAAAGCTTCGTGGATATATGAACAAGGATTTGGAATGATTTTGGCTGAATTTTAAAAGAAACGTTCGAAGCAATAGATCGGATTCAGCATATTGAGGTAAAACAAAAAGTTGCTTATTTGTTCTCTTTCGGAGTACTCGGACATCATCTTACGTTTATCCCCAGTCCGTCCAATACGGTAAATATTGTACGCACGCGCGTCCAATATGGTGAAATATTGGACGGTCATCTGGCACCAATGACAACAGCTAATTGGAGGATATAAATAGGTATATAATAATATATCTTATTAGCCGTCCTTACGCCCCTCTAAAGAGCGCTAAAAACACTTGCTGAATAATTGGATGCAACATTCAAACAACGTGGACATCATAGCACTAATTGATGAAAGATATCAAACTACAATTTATATGAAACGCTAGCAGCTTTGACACGAAAGAAATCCTTATCAACAGCATATCTTTCTTTTGTTTTCAGCCAATACAACACAACTCAAAAATCAAGAAGCAAACATACAACACAACTATGAATTTAAATGTGGTCACCGAATTGATGATGTACATAACAATTCGTGTTATGTATTCATGTTTCAGTAAAACGTGCTGACCATAGTGCTTGAATACAAAAAAGAAATCATTATCGTACCGTTGATATTAAGAAAAGAAGCGCTCCTATATATGTTTCCGTGTACCAGCGTTATTTCGTCTATTGTAGACATCGTGGTGAATTCACTTGTAACTCCTGTCGGGAATATATCTGTAAATTTCACATAAATGCAGCATATATTGTTGGTGGATTTTGATATCGTGTGATATCAGACGAGTCTGATGTGGAGTAGAAAATGTCGAGTCTGACAAAATAACATGTAAACAGTAATGTAATCAATAAGCAAACATATGACGCGAGAAAGTGCCACTTTTTGTAACATTGGGCATGATTTTATATATTAAACACACACGATAAATTGACTGCAGTCGACATGAACGATTACTGTTTAAGTGTGTGTTATGTAAACTTTAAACAAAAAAACAGCGCTTAACCGTAATACAACCGGAGGCGTCATTTCTCAACTTTTCATCAGTGCATACTAAGTTCAAAGCTGAGATGTTTACTGTTGCTCTGAAAACTTCCCCCGTGCTAGTCCAGATTCTAGATGGGGTAACCTAACTTTGAAGTACAAACAAAATGTTTTGGTATCAAAATGTTCAGGAAGATGTCTTCTTTCAGAATCTGTTGTATGACACTTTGCCACCCTTGGTCGTATTGATGGCCGCGAAGATGGCCGCCTAAAATTATAAATTGATATATGTGTTTGTATATCATCTTAATAGTTATTTAACATAATCCAAATCATACGCTTTCATAGTATGAGCGTTATTAATGTATTTGATTTCTCAAAAGTATTTATAGACAGGTTTTAGATCCAAAATCGCCGTCAAAATGGACTCCAAAATGGCCGCCAAATTATGGTAAAATGTAGCTTAAACTGTTTCAACGGTGATAAATTTGAGCATTGTATTCTATTAACATTAACGTTGTATTTTGACTAATAGTACGTGTGTTATTAATGTATTTGTATCCTTAAAAATATTTATAGGCAGGTTTTAAACCCAAAATGGAAGCAGAAATTGCCTCCAAAATGGCTGCCAAAGTATAAAAAAGTATATTT
Source organism: Congeria kusceri (assembly GCA_027627225.1). NCBI lineage: Eukaryota > Metazoa > Mollusca > Bivalvia > Myida > Dreissenidae > Congeria > Congeria kusceri. Next base: position 31,319,010 of record CM051026.1, read on the forward strand.
TACTATTCCAACGGTGATAAATTGTCAACTTTTATTGTAAGTGCATGTAATTTGTTTTTAACAAATAGCATGTTCGTTATTAATGTATTTGTATTCGTAAATGTAAGTATAGGCATGTTTTAAATGGCCTCCAAATTGACCGCAAAAATACGAACATTGTATTTTGAACTGTTTCAATTTTGATAAATTGGACAATAGTATTTTATTTGCATGTAAGTTGTATTTAAACTTATTGTGACTCGTGGAAACATATTTTGCTACTTAACTTTTTAATTATATTATGCAAAATTACAAGAATATACCCGTAACCATGCAAAATGATGTAATTTGAATATAGTACACGATAACGAAACATTTTAATTTTTTTATCAAATGTATATAATTATTGACTACATTCACACATACTATCAAATCATATTTTTATATTTTAAATAATGTTAATGTTTTAAATAATTACACATTATTCACTACACATTTTCTATGTATACACAGTTAATAATATAAATGTGTGTTTTGGAAGTATTACGTTAAACTGTCTGTGTCATTTTTAGATTTGCAATCATAAAAGTCAACATCCAATGACTGTGAGTACACCTGTTTTCACAATTACAGGTTACTTTGCATTTACAAATTAGTGTACGAGCTAGGTTTGCATTGTTGCTCCCGCATCTATTGTAACATATGGGTTTTAAAAGTACAGCTACAGCTGACAAGTTTAATGACGCATTGTGGAGCTGGTTTTTTCTTGTATTACACTGTTAGAGGAACAAGTGCCTTTGGTAGTTCTTATTTCCATCCAAATGGCTCAACATCAAAATTTGGTGGATCGGGATCAAGTAACAACTTCCATACACATTAAGGAAAGTGGTCTTTTTTGATGATGACAGTAATAATTGTGAATCTTTGACTAACACAGACAGTTAAAAATATTAGTTCCAAAACACAAATGTAGTATTATATAAATATAAAATGTATAGTAAAGATTGTGTAATAAATCAAAACATTAACGTGTTTGTATACATTAAGTCAATAATTATATGCATTATTTAAACAAATAAAATGCTTTATTATCTTGGACTATATGTCAATTACATCATTTGACATGGCCACGGGAATATTCTTGTAATGTTGACTGCTATAATTTAAAGGTTAAGTTGCACAATAAGTTAAAACGCACATACATTAATAACGCACATACTATTAGTTACAATACAACTTACAAGCAAATAAAATAAACTGTCCAACATACAATATATCACCGTTGAAATAGTTAAATATAAATTGTTCAATTTGGCGGCCATTATGGCGGTCATTTTGGATTTAAACGCTGCCTATTAATAATTTTAAGAATACAAATACATTAATAACACACATACTATTAGTTTAAATACATTTTACATGTAAATAAAATACAATTCTCCAATTTATCACCGTTGAATCAGTAAAAAATGCAAGGCCATTTTGCGGCCATTTTGGATTTAAAACCTGCCTATAATTACTTTTGGAGAAAACTACTGCATTAAGAACACACATAATATCAATGTGTATGATTCGAAGTATGTAAATTAACTGTCAAGATGATAATTATACCAACCCATAGACCAATTTATAATTGTAGGCAGCCATCTTGGCGGCCATCTTGGTGGCCATCATGGATTATTTCAAAATGGCCCAAGGTGACATAGTGTCATACAACAAATTCTAAGAGAGGACATCTTCCTGAACATTTTACATTTTGATACCAACACATTGTGTATGCACTCTAAAGTTAGGTCATGCATATATACATCACTGGCTGGCTTCTGGACTATGTGAGATCTAAAACTTGAGGGGGAAAGCAATTGCAGGCTTCAAAGGAGCAGCTGTCTGTGTTTGTTCATGGGCTTGCATGTATGAGTGTAGGCGACACGCGCAATTCACTTTTGTCAGTGTTGACGTTTAGAAGATTGTACGAAGAAACACGAGTTCCTTGACATTTGTACGTATTGTAAATATTTGAACATTATTTTCTTGGTTTGGGGTGATATGTTACTGCTGTTAATTATGAATGATATGAACAATCTTTGCTTCTGCGCTGAATGATATCCTTGCGACAGCAACGTGTATTACGTGCATGGTTTCTGGTAGAGTCAGTGATTGGTGAGTGTCCAGGAAATACCAGCCTGAGTGCACACTATCCTTGCTTATTCAATAAACAGATACTTTTTAGAGACAAATATTGCACTATTTATAGAATTAATTAAATTTAATGTATCTGTGTTCATGTTGTTGTGAGTTATTTTCAAAAGGTAAATGAATTCCTTTATTATTTCTAGGTTGACAACCACTGAGCAAAAAATGACACGTGCAAGCAAAATGTTGAATCAATACAATTTTAGACACAATCGAGTGAACATGTGTTACAATACATTGTAGGCAGATTTTCATATGCATGTGTTCCACATGGATTGACTAGTATATTATTACTGTAAAATCAAAGAATCCTAGTTGACCATAATATAAGTATATTTGCTTATCAATGTCATAATCTTCTATTGGATATGCGAAATTTCCCTTATTTCACTCCAGCATTATTTCATTTGTTTTCATTTTGGACTGAAGTAAGTTAAAAACCCAGGGTCCGCATTGAACATAACTATTTCAAAAATTATAATGTAATTTGTTATGTGTTCAGAATGGGAGTTTATTGACAAAATCAAAATAGAACACGCCTCCGTGTACGGTTAAGAATTGTTGAACTTAGTTTATAGTGTCTAAAAATGTATATGTATTGACAATGTGAATGACAGTTAAACATAATGCAAACCTCGATTTAGTCCGACTGTGTATTTTTTGTAGCGTCAGTGGCCATGATGGATGACTTCTTTTTGTTTACTGTACATGTTAATAAATATAACACGTGGTGCATGTGTTTTCCGATTCGGACTTACAAGTAAATATACTTGATAAGTTTTGTTATTACCATTTACATGGTTGACAACTGTTAAATCACAATGTCTATTATTTAATTGATTTTCTACTTAAAAGAAAGAGTTTATTTTCATTAAATACACCATAATTTATTTACTAATTTGTACTTTTCATGTTTACATGTAAATAAAATTATTGGTTGTTGACTAGTAGTTTTTGATGTTTTGTTAATCATTAATATGCATGTTTCTATATAAAAAAAATGGTGTTTTAATGATATTTTCTTAAAACATTTCATTTGTATTAACTTTGTTAATAGTTTTCACTTTATTATTATTGTTATTATTATTTTAAGTATTATTAGTAATATTTGTATTATTTGTGCATTTCATTTTATACATATCACATATATCACGAAAAGTTGTCGGAGTTTATTGTGTTATCGGTCAGTGGTTTTAATAACACGTACAAATAATGGGTCACGATGAACAACGTAATTGTGAGCTAGTCGCATAAGAAATCCTTGACTAGACGTAAGTGTATTCGTGTAATTTTAAAATGCTTTTAAAATAACATTTGGTTAAAAATGCACTTTTATTTTAGTCATTGCATCATTGTCGGTACACTTGAATTGCAAAAATGTTGGCCAACTCTCAATAATATCAATAACTGGCTGTTGTAATGCTGTAAACCAAATACACGTGTTGTGAATTATATATCCAGGTACGAAATAATAAAACAAGACGAACACACACGAAATCACAGCCAAATCTAATATAGGGAATACATGGTTGGTGCCGGGCTGGAGAAAGTTTATCCGGTGAGCCTTAGAACATTGAAATAGGGCGAGCGTTAAATTAGTAACACTTTTTTTTTGTTTTCGGGCCGAACAGGTAAAACTTTCTCCTTCCCGGCACCTACCATGTATTATATTTATCCTGTTTTCTACTCAATTGCATTGTTAAAGTAGTTCAATTAAAGTTTAATTAAAGTTTGAGCTTATAACTATTATGTTTTATGACGAGCCTCGAACCGTATAACTCGTTAGCATTTATGAGTACTCCCCCGAAAATAGACCTGTTTCTTACCGGTAATCATTATAAAATTTAAAAAAAATCTGATTTGCTATCGCCAATAATATTCACAAACAAAATTTAGTATACAGTAGCCACTATAAACCACACATCGATTTCTGAAAAGCTGCATTGCGTCATGTCTACGTCATTCGGTTAAATTCGAGGTTAACACAGTGTACAAACTAGGACGTGAGTGTGTTGGAATTTAAAATAAAAACATTCGGCATACAATAGTTTCTGTGATTTGGATGGATTATGTTAATAACATTTAAATCAAACCATGTTTGGATTATATGCCTGGAATTGAAACGGTGATACTAATCCCATTTGAATTTCAGTTTTCTAGAAAGTACTCTGACTGTGGGTGTAGAGCATTGTGGCTCAATTAAAGATTTTAGTAATTTACAGAGGTAGATCTACTCTTTGTTCAGTTTTAATAATATATCAACGAAAATTTCTATAAAGGTTTTTTTCTTTCATGAATAAATTGTATCTAAGCTTGTTTTTGATTGAAGAAAGTCTATTCAGAAAGAATAAGCCACTTCATCAAGTTTTTGAAATGGAACGGAAGGAAGATGTTGTTTATAACTTTATCGATTATGCCATACATGTGCGGATTAACAACTCATTATGAAGATCTCTGTCAAACTTGACATCACGACGTTTCTATTGATGAAAATCTGGGTGAGTATTGGTGTATTTAATTTTTTGCCACGTCATTTTGGACAATGATGCTATTCGGCGCGTAGGAATACACTTCTAACTGGATACAATTTGCTACTTTCTGATGACTGGAAATATGAAACTCTATCAGTCACCCCTATATTAGGTCACTGTTGCCGGTAGAAACAGGATAACATCTTTTATAGGAAAGCTTGCTGTCAAATACCCATTTATTAGTCGCTTAATTACATGACAATGCTTACGTGTAATGGTATATAAACATTCGAACGATTATACGGATATTGTTTAATTATATTTGCATTGTTTTTAATTATAAACTTAATAATATTAATTATAATAGTAATAACAAAAATAAGTTTAAATGTAGCAACAGTAGTATCAGAAGTTGCAGTTCAAGTAGTAGTAGTAGTATAAGGAGTGGCAGTAGAAGTAGTAGTTATTGTTTGTGTTGCTGTCGAATTGTTATTATTGTTGAAGTAGTGGTAATGTAAGTAGTAATAGTATATCATTACGTTAAATACTTACATTTCATAATCAGACACATAATGAACAATAAACTGAAATCCTTCATTTTAAAGTCCATGTTGCACAATACAAAATTGATAACAATAATTTAATATAAATGATAGCATATACTACTTGTGTTGTGTCCCGCTTGATATGAATAAGGAACACATTTATTCAGTACATTAACAAGTGAATCATTGAGGAATTGTTTATGGACAATTGAAATCTGGAACGTGACACACATATCGAAGAAACTTCCTCAGTTGCTCTTACGATAGTCGGACTATTTCTATATTATTTCCTGTCTGAACTTACGCAGTTACTTTAATCTAACAAGATTGTATGGCCGTTTCAGAGAGTTAGTTATTTATTTATTAATTAGTTGATTGCTTAAACCCTTTATCTGGGCGGTTTACGTTTGTGTTACGAAAATAATAACATTTACACAAATACTTTGTTTAATGTTGAAATGTAAAAATAAAGTAGCCATTAATATAGTTTATTTAAGAAGTAATTGACGGGTAACTGTTGATTATTGCGGTAATAACCAACAGTTTGGAGTTCCGATGCGTAGGAATTAAACCACGAGGTCGGTAGTGGTTTGATAACAAGCGTCGGAAGACAAACGGTTGGTTATTATCGCATTAACCAATGGCGTCTTCAGCGTCATTGGTTGCCTCAGTTTGCTCATATTCCAACGTACCTATTCCAATCTGGTCGTTTCAATTTATCAATTTATCCGTGGCCTCTAACATAACATTCAGAGTTTGTATCACAAAAACAAATAACAAACTTACAACAGGTCAGAAACCTCACTGTAAAAATTAATCATGTGATTGACTCTGCGGCGTTCCAGCCGCACCATATTTGCTACGCTCGTAGCGGTAATGCTATATCGATCTCACTGCTGTCTGTTAAGTCCAGTAATTTGGATATGTAGGCATCTTGACCAGACCTAGTAATTCATTGTTCATACGGTCGTAGATGTTGTGATCAACATGAAAAGTTTACTCAGAACATTGAGATGAACAGCGTCTGTGAACATCTGACTAGGTTTGGCAACATATGGCAGATCTTGTCAGGGAAGAATTGCCACTTATTTGGGACAGGTTTTCACAATAATATACGTTATGCATGTGCACCTTTTTACAACGATTGATTCGTAGTCTCAATAGATTGCTATTACGCGATAAGTGGTACCATTAGTCACTGTCATGGATCTGGGTATCACGAGAACTGGACACACGACGATCCACCGTTGCATTATTTGTCCAGGTATATATATATTAAGAGTTAAAATGAAAAACACAAATAGATGAATAAAAAAAATTAATACAGCAACGCAAGGACTTTATGGTGTCCATGTTTTTCTTATCTGCTTGTCCATAATTTTAATTCGCGCCATGTAATTTCCCAATGGACCACCGTATTATGGACCACACGACATATTACTACATCGTCTGCTAACCTGACCGCGCGTCGTCCTGTTTTCAGTTCCCGTGTGACCATGATCTCAGACAGTGAAGAAAACATTCTATTTTACAGATATTTATAGCTATGATGATTAAAGTCCTGCGCTAAATTGCATTGAAATAATAAGTATGCAGTTGTAAAATTGCAAACAACACAGCATATGAAATAGTTATTTCCACAGTAATTATAATTTGAAATAAATCAGCGACATATTTACAGCGTGTTAATTCCACATAGCTTAAGATTGATTAGTCAAGATAATATGCGCAATTCTGTATAACATATGAACACACTGATAATTACAAACACAGGGTTAACAAATACAACACGAACATAATAAGTAAGCTTACAGTGGTATAAAGGCAACTGGAAGGGTTATATGTTTCGCAGCAACTGTATGTACCCCATAGGTCCTTGTTCAGGTGAATCACGCGCAGGCATCCTCCTCTGCCTGTATGGGATATCTGATAGGTGTCGTTGGTGGTATTTTGCAATAAATAACACGTTTTAAAAGCCTGTTCACATGATGCAATGTTCATTGTGGAGTTATGTTTTTCGTCAGAAAACTTGAACGTTAAAGCATATGCTGAAGAACATTCGATAAGTTGTGCGCCATCAATGAGTGTTGTGTTTAAAACAATCCTGTCACCGCAACTACGTATTACTGAAAAAGGAAATAAATAAACGTATTATATCATGTGTTCAGTCCGTTATTGCGGTGTGATAACGAACAAAAAGTGGTCGGTGATCATAAAAAAAGATGAAATATTCAGTAAAGTACTGCGCCAATAACTCCCGGCTTTTTTGTGAACTTGATTAATGACGTCACGTACAGGTGCACAATTTGGGGTTTTTGTACAATATGAAAGATACAAGTTCATAGTAAAGTATCCCGGGTTTATTTCTCCAGACGTATGTTTTATAATTATGCTTTACTAGCGACAATACACCTTTTTGGTCGTTAACGTCCGCAGAGGTCCTTAAAATGCGTTAAAGCACGAGTGCGCGTCTGCGAACGTGAACGACCTCAACAAGGTTCATTATCCCTATATGTTAACTACATTTGCATTCATTATTTGCGAACTGTGGCCATTGTTTTGCACGAAGGTTTACGATGTTTTCTGTTTTATTTAACTTTTTCGAAATAACATCATTGTTTTGCGAAAATATTTACGATGTGTATTATCGTTCGTAACCACAACGGCTAATCCATCGGTTGACGGTGTTGCTGGCGATTAACTTCTTAACGCCATTATTGGGACTATTGAATTGATTTTACAAGAAAGTCCACTCGAAAATAATTCAAAGATATTTGAAATGTCTGACGAGATTATTCTAAAATTCTAAATGTGCTGTTTGACGAAACTGAACCCGAAACTGAAACAGAGGATTCCGAGGCCAGAGGCAAAACGTTATCAAAGAAAAATCTACAAAGGGTGCAGTTTCAGCCCTTAGTAAGGTAAATTTGCGGTTTATATCCGTACACAAAATTACTATCCAATTCTTAAATTAATATCCATTGCTATCATATATTTATACATGGAAAAGACGGTATGAAGCTACTGATTTAATACAACTGCCGTCGATATTATCTAGATGCTGAATGAATGTTCAGTTAATATTTGGTCCTTGTATTAAAATATTGATTGTAAATAATTACCTTGAGATAATATTATCACCACTAAAATCAGGATGTCCTAAAACAGAAATTATGAACAATGTTATAGCAAAATAATTTCTAATAGTAACGTCGATTACATAAATGCATGTAATACTTGTTGAGATGCATTCCACATTTATATACAGAAAGTACAATGTGACAATTTTTGTTGTTAATTAATTAATTATTTAATTAATGTGTTAATTTATTTATTTATTTATTTATTTATTTATTTATTTATTTATTTATTTATTTATTTATTTATTTATTTATTTATTTATTATTTATTTATTTATTTATTTATTTATTTATTTATTTATTTATTTATTCAATTTATTATTTTTAACAAGCTATATTTACAAATGGAGCATAACTTGTGTATGTTTTTGTTTGTTTAATTATATGTTTATCACATATAATCTGCAAACTGTACTTAGACTTTCTATTGACTGTATAAATCTTAACAAATACAATGTTATGTAATGTACATTTAACTTGTTTATAAATGCATTTATTGGAATAAAACGCAGTTACATTTATTGATTAGTCTAATTATTATTTTAAATTCTGAGTGTTCAGATCAGATGTCATACTTTAATGTAAGTTACGTTCAATAATGACAAGCAAATCAAATATGCTTACAACTTACAGGATAACTATTGACCTCAGCTTACCATATATTGCTAATGGGTCCGCGTTGCTTGAGAAAACAATAACTTCGTGTATTGCCGCCTTTGTCAAAACTGTGAAATATAGATAATTTTGTCAGAAATAAGATATCTAAACATTATGCAGGAAGAGCACGTGAGTTCCCATATAGCAAGACTGTCTTTTTCAGATGATTAATTACGGGACTTACGCTACAAATAATTGTATGTTAAATCCTGCCTGCCTGCCTGCCTGCCTGCCTGCCTGCCTGCCTGCCTGCCTGCCTGCCTGCCTGCCTGCCTGCCTGCCTGCCTGCCTGCCTGCCTGCCTACCTACCTACCTACCTACCTACCTGCCTACCTACCTACCTACCTGCCTACCTACCTTTCCTACCTACCTACTTACTTATCAACCTACCTTCTTTCATACATATATACCTACCTACCTACCTACCTACCTACCTACCTACCTACCTACCTACCTACCTACCTACCTACCTACCTACCTACCTACCTACCTACCTACCTACCTACCTACCTACCTACCTACCTACCTACCTACCTACCTACCTACCTACCTACCTACCTACCTACCTACCTACCTACCTACCTACCTACCTACCTACCTACCTACCTACCTACCTACCTACCTACCTACCTACCTACCTACCTACCTACCTACCTACCTACCTACCTACCTACCTACCTACCTACCTACCTACCTACCTACCTACCTACCTACCTACCTACCTACCTACCTACCTACCTACCTACCTACCTACCTACCTACCTACCTACCTACCTACCTACCTACCTACCTACCTACCTACCTACCTACCTACCTACCTACCTACCTACCTACCTACCTACCTACCTACCTACCTACCTACCTACCTACCTACCTACCTACCTACCTACCTACCTACCTACCTACCTACCTACCTACCTACCTACCTACCTACCTACCTACCTACCTACCTACCTACCTACCTACCTACCTACCTACCTACCTACCTACCTACCTACCTACCTACCTACCTACCTACCTACCTACCTACCTACCTACCTACCTACCTACCTACCTACCTACCTACCTACCTACCTACCTACCTACCTACCTACCTACCTACCTACCTACCTACCTACCTACCTACCTACCTACCTACCTACCTACCTACCTACCTACCTACCTACCTACCTACCTACCTACCTACCTACCTACCTACCTACCTACCTACCTACCTACCTGCCAACCTACCTACCTACCTACCTACCTACCTATTTACTTTCCTACGTTCCGACCAACCTACAATGCCACCCAGCCAATACTTAAACAAATCACTTTAATTGTCTTTAATTGAATGATTAATGTGTAAATCTATTGATTAACTGCTAAACTAGAAACGCATGTATTTGCAATATATTATATGTGCCTACCAGTTAAACGCTTAAACATAGTCCACATCCAGTGCAGAATTAACCTATATCCAAAATAAGCAACACATGATTTTGAAGTCAGTTCTTAAACTCATTATTCTGACTGGCCAACAACGAAACAAATATATGATAGGTTGGATAGCGCCCACATGACGAAGCGACACCGCCAGTCCAATAGCAGTTTATGTTTGAGCAAACTTTTAAACTTACACTTTACCTGAGATTTACATAATATTGCTTATTGGAAGTTTTATCTACATGGAAGGAGAATTTATACGTACATTTTGTAATCGGAACACAGGAAGTAAATAACTTAACAGAGCTTATTGCTGATATACGGGCAATTGCGAATTGCATTTAAAACGTTTCGAGCTGGGATATATATTTTATGTTCCATAACATAAACAATTTAAAACATATGTTGCAAGGTATATTGAATCATTGTTTTATTTATATTTTTTAATTAAATAAGCATTTCATTTTAAACCAAATATTATATGTATATATTTATATATATTTATATATTTATATATATATTTATATATTTATATATATATTTATATATTTATATATTTATATATTTATATATTTATATATTTATATATTTATATATTCATATATTTATATATTTATCTATATATTTATATATTTATATATTTATATATTTATATATTTATATATTTATATATTTATATATTTATATATTTATATATTTATATATTTTTATGATGTTGGAAATTATTCATACGTTATTTATTGTATACACCTTTGTTGTGTTGATAATACCATTGCAATAGCAGAAGGAGATCACTTTTGGTTGACATAGGCCCTTTAAAACATTGCGTTTCCAACGATTGTCTGGTAAGCATTGGATCATTTTTACTAACCACTCGAACGCTTTAATACTTCAAATTTAACGTGAATCGGCGGGTATAGGCATATCTGTCTTATACATGTCTTAGCTGCAGTTTGGCTGGGACTTAATTCTACACAATGCACTCAATTTACAATAATGCAAGTTTAACAAGAATAGCATTCGTATATAGAATTATATTGGAGGTCAGGGCAAAATAGTGTGTTTTTTTGACTGGACCCTAAACCTTAAGAAGACTTATGCACATTCCAAGGTATGATCATCCATTTCCAATTCTCTAGTATGTTAGCATAAATGTGTATTAAGCTGAAACATAAATGAAGACATTCCAAATCATTTAGTTAATTCTTATTTTTCCATTTGTGTTGTCAGGGGCAATCTTATGTTTTAATGTAGAATAGTATGCTATGTTTTATTCAGTTGAATATAACATATACACCAAAGCTCTGTAATGTATTATTTACACCCAACAGTACGGCTTCGTCCTGAAATTGCATGACGATAATCGGACAATTGAACTATACGATGATAATTTTTTTTTTAAGCCGATATGAAGTTGATACTTGTTTCTCCTTATATTTCATCACGCTTTATAAAGTTATTCCGATGCTCTGGTGTGTATTCAACCACTGAGTAAATAAATGTTATTTCTATTAAATAAATATTCTCTAGTATTTAATGTATTATTCTTGAATGTATTGCTGCGTAGAATGAACTCTGATGCTATGTGGTTAATCTTTATTTACAGTTAAAAGTATTATGAATAAATATGGGCAAATCGAGAGAATAGGGCGCAACTAAACGGGTTTAAACTCCCAACTTATTTTTGCATTGACCGTTCCAAGGCGGTTACCTCAGAATTAATAATTGTATGTGTATGTTTCATGTTATTTAATTTGAGGTTTGAGTACATTTTATTTTAGTAAATAATTATGGGTTGAGTGTGAGGCTTAGCGCCCATGAAACCCTCAAATGCTTTGAGTTGGTAATTCAGAGGCGGTGACCGCAGTTTTATTTATATGCGTTTTGTGTTTGTTAGGTGTGTTTGTGATGTAGTGTGTTGTGTTTATCAATCGTGCCGCAAAAGTGTTCTCTCATGCTGACGCAGCGGGAGTTTTGTTGTTTATTTTCATGTAGCTCGGTCTATAAAGAACTACACCATTAATGGGCATACTATTTTCTTTGTGTGTTGTTCACAATCGAAACATTTTAGAATTGGTAGTGGTATGTAAATGCATAAGGATCATTTTAACAAATAATGACAGTTAATTTCATGAGGTTGGTTACACTTTAACAAATATTAAATTATGAGCATGTTCTTGTTAACGTTATTGTAGTTCCAGATTGCTAAGATTTTAACAAAACATTCTAAGTACAGTACTCCCGCTAAGTTATTAACTACAGTTTTATAATCCTAGACCGTAGTTTGCTTCTATTCACGTACCAATCAATGTTCACACACCGCAGTTAAATAGAATGATTACGGCTGTAGATGTTACATTCATTAAAATATTGTGTCATCAATTGTAGACCAACTCGGAGTATTTGATACATATTTTTGAACACAAACATGGTAGTTTAGATGATCGATATTGTGCTTATTAATACCATCAAAGCTTGATGCTTTTATTGTGGTTTACTTTTGTCAGATATTGAAACACGTCAATCTAAATCTGCAAAAAAAAACACGGTATAATTGGAGAGATGGCAGCGTCGTTCACGGTTTAAATACGTTTTATCTTCGTGCACTAGTTCGTGTAATAGGGAACTACCACAATATCAAGATTTGAAGCAATTGCTGGCATTGCTATTTTAATTAAAAGAACCATTATCTCTGCTTTGTTCGTTATCGTTTTGTTTAAAACAAGTGATTTTAAGCCAAACCAGAAAACAAAACAGGTAACTGAATGTCCAAATTGAAAATCTTTTTACCTATATTTTTATATTGCAATTTCAATTAGGGATTTGATGTAACAGGGTAATGGATAAGTAGCTTTAGTAAGAATAATTAAGATAATTTATAATGTGTCAATGTGTGCACACTGGAATTTAATTCGGCTGTTAAAACTACGTGTTTAATAGTTAACTACCGACTTCAAACTTTCCATTTGATTCGGTATCCACTTGTAGAAGAAACAGAACGCATGCCACGCATTGCAAAAATACGTTTGAATCAGTTCAACTTTGAATTTTGAAAGTAGAATTTATTGACAACTTTTGGAATCAAATTCCCTCCATACCGTTGCGTATGTGCAGAAAAAAACGCCTTTGCTAGTTTACTGCTTCAGTACAGAGAGGTATATGTCTGTGACTTGACCGTTATTTATTGTGTTATATACATATGATTATCAACCTATACAGAGGACTACCATACACATAAATTGTGTTATTGAAAAAAATGAAATTTTATTTATTATTCAAGGTTCAACGTTGGTACAGTTGACATTATTTCGATATTTTTTTCGCATGTAACCTAACCGTTTTGTAGTGTGCAATTGACCAATCGCTGACCATTCTGTAGCCACGCCCACTAAAATCAGGGGAGATCACTCTAACAATCTCCGACATCGGTCAATGTCAAGATGTTGAACGCGGAAGTGGCATTAAGTGATGTCCCCGATGATATAGGACTAACATATATCAAAAGGGATATCACATTGAAAAAAAGAAGAAGGCGCATGGATTTATATCCGGATCATACGTTCACGACGTGAAATTGTATGTGAAATCGCCTTCAGCGCTGGAAATCCACGGCCGTGTTTTTCCCAGCCAGCGGAAAAACGCCCAACCCCACAGAGTGCATTTGTCATTAAACACAGACACTAAGTCTGTCACTGATGCTCTGTGCACCTGTCAAATAGGGTAAGGTAACCCATTTATCATCATCATTTATAGAATAAACGAACAATAATCTTCATATATGCATGCATACAATATGTGGGTGGGGTAATTTTTATCATAAATTTCTCTAATTATCACAATTATTATACGAATAATTAACAACACATACACCTAAGTAATATTGTTTCCTTCTGTTTTGTAAAGTTAATACTAAAGTTAAGAATTTGTGGAACATGCCTGCCAGTATAATTTACATTACTACTCTGATTACAAATTACAGACAAACCACTGGTATTTGTTCGCATGGAGTGGCCTTGGTACTTTTGCTAGAGCAGTGGAAGCTGTCGGGATGTAAAGAAATTCCATCAATACTGGTCGTGTACTTGCATGCCGCATCAGTGGGACAAGCCACGGGGTGAAAAGATCACTGCAGAGCCCGTGTCGAAATGATATTAGCAAATGCCGGGAATACCAATAGGAAAAGAAAACCTGTAATGGCAAATTTTACAGACAACAGGTAACTATCAACACTTGCATTTCTGCCAATTATAAATTATCATTTCATTTAATTAATTAATCATATATACTTTCCAACGTATATCTGTCCAGCACTGCTGAAGATGTTTTGTGCTAGCCGAAGCAGATGTTCTCATAGATTTTATTAATTATAAACATTTGGAAAACATTTGTATAATTTTAAAAGTAATGATCATTATTATATTGCTTGTTCTTATCGTAGATCAATAATTTGCACGTTTATTTGAATACCATATATGATTTAAAATCTGTCCAGTGTACAGCAGCACTGCTGATGAGGCTTGGTGCTAGCCGAAACAGATGTTCTCATATATTTTATTAATTATAAACATTTGGAAAGCATTTCTGTAATTTTATTAGGAATGATCATTATTATATTGCTTGTTTTTATTGTATATCAGCAAGTGCACATTTATTGAATGCCATTGAATACCATATATGATTTAAAATCTGTCCAGTGTACAGCAGCACTGCTGATGAGGCTTGATGTTAGCCGAAACAAATTTCCAATGTTATTCTACCGGTTTATCAATATTTTAAACTTGAAAGTGCATACGGTTATACACAAACAACACATTTATAATCTGTTAGTTTTAGTTAACATGTTGTGATAAAACAGTGTATATATTAAATATATGTTGGCAATAGTTTACAATTTTGTAATGTTTACCTGTTCGAACAAAACATACATTCAGAATGCTTTCTCTTGCATAGTTTCACCCATATTGTCTGACATAAATTGCATTGTATGAATTTATATGCAAATATATATAACATATTTTAACAGAATGTTTTGTCCTTCATCAAATAATAATAGTTAATATTTCTTTAACAAGCAGAAATATTCGTAACTAATCGGTCAAACATGATGAAATTTACGCATTCTCCATCGTTTTTTCAAATAATGATTTACAGCATTCAGTATTTTTACATACAATCAATGGCTTTAAAACAATCTCACTAACAGTATTGTCCAGAGATATACAGATGCAAACACCATTCCATTTGTTTACTATGAGTAAACCATCATACCTAAAATAATTTTAATAACAATGTTCACAGTTGTGATTTATTTTACAGGAAAATCAGGTGACAAGCGATGACATGTCTTCCCTATAGGAATTAAAACAGTCGCCAATTTCGTACCTGGTCGAGTACAGTAAAGAATCAGATGTGCAAATTAGCACTCAGTATGGTACCCAAGTAATTGGGTCAGGGCTTTCATACCAGGTAAGTATCATGGAATGTAAGTAATTGTATCTTAGCACGATCATATTAATTTCCATGAATATGACAATGTATATTTTCTATACATACAAAAAAAATACATGTATATTGTAAACAACAATGCTGCATTTGAAAACCAAATACAAATGGTACATGACATGTGTATATAAAAATACCTTCCCACTCAATTGAAACTCGTACATACACTGTACATACTACACGTTTTATAAGACATTTTAATTAATGAAGACTCAGCTTTTTGAAAGAACATACAATCAAATCATGTGGTTGACTGAATTAAAGCTCAATGTTAGAACAATATGTATAAGGCAGGAATGATTGTAATTTTAACATTGAGTACATACTATGAAATTAAAAAAGGCATAAAGTTTGTTAAAAAGCAGCAACAAAACCAGACCTGATTGATTATGCTAAAAATGCCAAGTTTAACTTTGCCACTTAATATCTTGAACTGCTTTACTCTTGCAATTGCTCGTTCGACATGAACTCTGTTTCTGGCAATTTGTTCTGTAAGAATAACATCCGAGGGTTTCATCTAAACACCCGAAGTAGCAAATGGGGGAATATTCAATTGTAGTCCAAGTTTCTCAATGTCATCATGAATGCGAAAGCCTTTGTCTTCCATAATTCCATCACCTTCCTTAATTTTTCCCATTTTAATAAAACTTTCAAATAAATTAAAAAAACACTACTGTGTGTTATTTCTTTATCAGAAATAGCACCACTGAAAAGCATGGATGCAAAAATAATTGAACCACTGGTGTCTATACCAACAAGACCATTTAATGTAGTGGATGATTTGTAATCAGAATTGCACTGACTTTGCCGTATTAAAGAACTTGGTTTTTGTATTTTGATTTCAGTTCCATCAAAAATAACTAATGCGTTTGGAAACTCTTCTTTACATCTCTGTAGCATATGTTCAATAATAACATCACTATGTGGCCAAATAGACACTGAGCCAAACCTAAAATGCATCCAACTGAATCCAGTTTGTAAAACTAGTGCTACAATTTGGTGATGACAAATTAAATAACTTCCCAATATGTGTAAAATCAAAATCCTGTCTCAGTTTCATGAGAGCCTTTAGCAACTCATCGTCAAGAGACATAGTTTTAACACAACTTAGATTTTTGGACGTAGTAAATGGCATAACTGATGAGGGAACAAGAAAATTAAAAATAGCAGTACACTGTTCTTGCTTGAATCCTGTGTAATACATAAATTCATTGTTTGTTGTTGTAGTTTTCAATGACTTAATACTAAATGAGAGTACATGTTCTGGATTGCTCTTGGTCTTCTCTTTAGTCTGTGTTGAAGTTCGTAGCAATTCTTCATTGGAAAGGATCAGCTTTGCCACTTGCTGTTTCAGCGCCTGATTCTCCGCCGCAAGAGCCAGCATGTCCAGTGGAGAGCAAGCTGAAAATAATGTACAATGAATTAATATATTAAACAAGCATTATTTTTTATTCTTTAAAGGCACCATTGATAGAGCCTCTTCATGCACCATAGAATGAACAGGGATGTGGGGATGTCGTCTTCCCAAAACAGGTTAGGCTGACCCAAGAATCCGATGAACTATTACAAACCAACAAGCATTAATGGCAAAATGTGTCAGTAACATGGGACGAAGCGTACAGCATCGAGCGATCAACACGAAAACAGTCATTATGCAGTGACTGGCATGTTCAGAGATCTACCAGAATAACTGCTTCTGTTTTTGGTAACTTTATGACAAGAAAGAAAGATATAACACTACTTTTTTACACAACTCCTTTGCTAAAAAAAAAATTGAAAGCAAAGCCACCTCATATATCACAGTGAATGAAACCACTGCAAAAGCAATGTATATCAAGCAAACTGGTGCTCACTTGCATGATGTTGGTTTTGTGATCAATCCAAATTTTCCTTTTATTGGTGCCAGTCCTGATGCCATTGCTTGCAAAGATGGAAAATGTGTTATTGTGGGGTTCAAATGTCCTTACTCTGCAAGAGATATGACCATACCTGAAGCTGTGTGTGGCATTAAGAACTTATTCTTGACAAGCATTGACAATCAAATTACTCTTAGAACAAATCATAAACATTACTTCCAAGTCCAAGGGCAATTATTAGTTTCTGGTGCCTCAGAGTGTCACTTTGTGACATACACAAGAAAACACTTACACATACAGGTCATTGATCCAGATACCGATGTGAGTAATGCCATGCTGAAAGTTATGACACATACATATGTGAACCACGTTAAGCCATTTGCTTCCAATATTGAAAAATAAGGACATTAAAACCACTAAGGTCACATTCACTATTCATTTGAATTTAAACAATAGCTGTTTGTAAAAAAGTTATGCAAACTCTCAGTTAAAATCAATCTTTAAAATATCAACTCTGTCAAAATTAAGTGGTTTGTAACCAAATTCAAACTTTACCTGTATTGTATTCTATGATGTTACACATGTGCACCAAAAATTATTAAATAAATTTTGAATAATATTATGTCAAGCCTTTCTTGAGTTATCATCCAGACAACAACAAAAAACGAGAGACCGACAAGCTCACTTCTATATACCCCCCCTTAAACTTTGTTAGTGGGCGTATAATAAAGGGCAATAAAACTACAGTTCATGATATGATTTAGCTGCTTATTTAAATTGGTCGATATATTATGCCCAAATACATTCATGAAGATTGGTTAAGATCGGATGAAACGGTTTATAGAGAACGAAAACTGCTAAAAAGCCAGTTATAGGTAATTCAAGGGCCATAACTCAACAATTCCTGAGGCATGTTGGCTGATTAATGTACTTGGCCTAGACGTAATGCCCACAAACCTTGGATTAATCACAAAGTAGACATAATGCAATGACCCCAAAAAGGACCCATTCGGAAATAAGCTTGTGTGTTTTAAACTGAATAAAGCTATATATACATGTTCATGCAGTGTGGTGAAGATCAAATGAAAACTGTAAGCAAACCAACATACCACACCGTCTTCGATGCGGGGAATATTTACCATAACATGTACCGATGATGTATATGTTCTTAAATAAAGTAAATAAGAAGACTTGTTCACAAATTTACAAAAATGTTAACACCTTAAAAAATTTGTTCTATCGATATGCTATATAAATGACAAATATCTTTAAAATGTCGACACAGGTAACAAATGCTGCATTAATTTTTTGCCGTTTCCATTAGGTAATTTAATTTCATAAATAATATGAAACATATTAATGTGTAAGGAGTGTCATATTCAATTAGCAAAGCGTGAATTGATGAGTCTTTTAAAACAATAATGCCTTTACTACTGAAACATGCATTCTTGAAAATAATTGAGTAATGGAATTTTTAACATGTCAGATTATGTTGATGCCTAATGTACATACTTGTCATACTGTTATCTGCATTAGATGCGCTAGTACTTGAGGTACTCGCGACTGCTTCGTGGGTGGTCGTTTTGACATCCTGTGTGACAGGATTAGTGCTGACATGCAAATAATCAGCCACCATAGAGGAAATAAATATAGTAAATATTATAAACTGGATGCTGGATTTAAATACATTAATAATCTGTTTGTTATATTGTTTTTTTTTTTCCAGTATTGTTAGAGATGTAATCTGTATTTTGTCTGTCAGGTTTGATAATTATTTACATTTCAAATGTGAAATAAATCAGACATTCTACATATGAATTACATAGAAATTGGTGCAGTTGTGAAGTATACACCGCACAGAACATATCTATGTATGTTTACTGTATGTTATATGCAATATATTAGTGTTTTTCTTTAAAATTACACTATGAATAATTCATTGTAAATCTAATAGTTTACCTGATTGTTGATTAGCTAGATAGTATCCCAAGGAACTGGCAACTGTGAAAATAACACAAATGTAAATGTAAACACAACAACCACAAAAAAACAACACAACAGGAACTATCTCAACTGAACAACATAACAACAAACAATAATAATAATGTTTCAACCAATGATTGTATTTTTCTTATATATTGTAATGATATTAATACATATATATATCTCAGGGGTTGCGAAATCTGTCTAGTTTTGCTTAATTCCAATTAGTGGTCAGGTATTTTTATTAAATTGCTGTTTGCTGCTAATCCGAAGTAATCGATAAATCCTTATGCAATTACAATGTAAATGTAGGGCTTTTGTGCCTACATTTTACTAATGTGTAGACTGGGGCCAGCTGGACAGTACAGATAATTGATTTTGCTATCCCTTCATATATATATATATTACATAGAACTCTGTATAACAATACAAACAAGTAAATTAACAATGTATACTGATATTTTAAATATTAACTTACATTTGCATCCCAGTGTCAAATTTTATACGCTTTTTTGGTGGTTCAGAATTGCCTCTACGATTAGGCGGTGGGCGAACAGGGGTATTTTTGTTGTGATAAAGTGCATGTTCTGGGTATGGAAACTGCGCTATAGCGTCCGAAAAGTACTATCCGAAATAATAATAATCATGACATTTACTCAATATAATTATCATTAGATACAACATTTGTATTCAAATACTACTTGATACGAAAATCTAATGCATAATACTTTACCTTCGAACAAACATAAACGTGTTTATTCTTTGAAGGATTACGAAGCACTTCTTCGTTAATCTGCTCCCTCGGTCGACCACGGAGGCGTGTCCACTCTCGACATTCATCGAGCTTAGTGGCCGGTTTAGGGAACGGGATGAACACTATGCCATCCTTTGACCTGTCTGGATATCATGAATCGGTGTTACATTTACCCCAGCAACATCGTTTCACCATTTTTTTCTGAAATTCTAGTTCTCCGTAAAAACAAACAAGATGTCGGAGATCGTGTCCGTTCAACAATGACGTTAACCGCGGTGAATAAATTGTAGCGCTCTGATTGGTCAGATGCAGCTGTCAATCAAAACCCAGCGATCGATCAATTGTCATGAATGTCAAGCCCGCTGGGTCTCTCTCACAATGAACTGTGTGATGGCAAAAGTTATGATCGGTCTCTCAATTTTATAACTGCAAATCTAAAACCCGAACATTAGAGCGCAATAAACCGTAATTGTCATAGCATAGACGGAAACTATATATGAATGATAGGCGTGATATTGATTCAACCTCAACTCATACAAAACACTGACAATGCGGAATGTAATATGCAGCGCATTAAAATAAATTAAAAAAACTATAATAACAGTCAGCAGTATAATTCGTACTTATTAGTGGCAGTATAAGTAGTGCTAGTAGTGCTAGTAGTGCTAGTACTAGTAGTAGCAGTACTAGTAGAAGTAGTATTAGTAGTAGTAGTACTAGTTGTAGTAGTAGCAGTAGTAGTTGAAGAAGTAGCAGTACTAGTAGTATAATTAGTAGTAGTAGTAGAAGTAGTAGTAGTAGTAGTAGTAGTAGTAGTAGTAGTAGTAGTAGTAGTAGTAGTAGTAGTAGTAGTAGTAATAGTAGAAGTAGTAGTAGTAGTGTTAGTAGAAGTAGTAGCAATAGTAGTAGTAATAGTAGTAGTCGTAGTAGTAGTAGTAGTAATATTAGTATAAGTAGTTGTAGTAGTAATAGTAGTAGTATCAGTAGTAGTAGTAGTAGTAGTAACAGTAGTAGTAGCAGTTGTAGTAGCAGTTATGGTAGTAGTAGTAGCAGTAGTAGTAGTAGTTGTAGTAGTAGTAGAAGTAGTAGTAGTAGTAGCAGTAGTTGTAGCAGTAGTAGTAGCATCAGTCGTCGTAGTAGTAGTAGCAGTAGTAGCAGCAGTAGTAGTAGTAGTAGTATATGAACGCAAAATAATATGGGATTTGCAATGCGCCCTAATCTTGCGATATCCAGTTTAATTAATTATGTAAAGAAGTTTGCATTGCTGTTTAATATATTAGATATAGATCTCAACTAATAAACAAAATGGTTCTGCGTTTCTTTAAGGTTTTTAATTACTAATGGTCATAATCAAAAATGTGTTGATTTTTTTGCCATCATAATGTACTATAAATAAGACACTGTATTTGAAAATTTAAATACTTTTTATAGTGTTATCGAACATTTATTAGCATTAATATTCTGATTCCAATAACAGCTTGAAAACCCAAACTTTTATTTAAGACAAGTAATACAACTAAATATTGAACATTGCTACTATAATTAAGTATTAAAGTCACTCGGAAAACAGTCGTCAGAGAAAACTAGAGTGGGCACAAATTCCAACATGCAGGACCCATGACATCCCATAAGTGAAATAATTATCCAACCATCTTTTAACCTGGTATTTACACAAAAACACACTCGCATGCTTGTGTTGCAAAGAATAAATTATTTAAAAATTAATTCTCTAACAACAGTGGTCAAGGTGAACACATTACTAAGGGTAAAACACAAAAAGAACTGAAAAGTTTTAGTGTCTGTTAACCTAGCATATATCTCTTTATGTGGTTTAAAATTACATTTACTTCCATTTATATACAATTAAAAGGACTATACATTATCATAATTATATATAAAATATGCAACTGTGTGATGTAAACAGCAATAATATATTGATATATAAGCAAAATGTTAAAGTACCCCCTCTAAAAACAAATTCCAGCACTTTTAAAAAATATGCTTTCAACATTCAAATGTGAATTCTGGACTATTGTTCAAGGCCTTCAATTGTATTTGACCCTCCAAAATTAATGTTATCGTTAATACAAACAAACAATGCAAAACTATAAACTATCAACGTCTCTAACTGGAAATATATGCTGATCAATGAAGTATGGAAGGGTGGGTTTAAGAATTTACAACAGTTAATTGTAAAACGATATTTATCCGACATATTTTAACTAACATTGTCACAACCTCTAGTTTATTCAAATTTCTTACTTTATTGAGTTGAAATAAATGTTTAGTAGCTTTACTTTTAATTTTGGATAAAATTAAACATTCCATTTGTATACAATCTATTTCGTTTGTGTTGTTGTGTTAATAATATGAATAATGTTTAATCAATTTTAAATAATAAATAACTTTGTTATAATTTATTGTGTTCATATAATAATCCATGAAGAAAACTTACTTTAAGAATGGTAACATGTCATTGCTGTCAAAGCAACATTTTCAAAAATTATGAAGTATTAATATAACTAAAGATGATACTTAAAAGTGTATATCAAACCCTTTGTCAAAATGGTCACAATAATGCAGATCATTAAATTAAATGTGTTCAATCCAAGAACAGAAACACTGTAATATTGATGATTGTTGTTGGAAATTCTTCTTGTGAAATAGAGTTTCCCGGAGCGGTGATTTCATGTGATAACTTGTGCTGATGAATTGTTTTGTTTTTCTCAAAGGTCCATTGGTGATTTGTCCAGAATCAGTTATACATGTTGCCGTTGATGAGACAGGGAGCTGCAAATACAAAATTATTAAGTCTATATTTTATATGCACAAGTAAATGAAACATTATTGTTAACTACATACACTGAGAAAATTGCTCCATTTATTAGAATTTACATGTCAAATTATGAATTATTTTGTTCAAATGTGAATCAGTTAACACACAAATTATAGGAAGCCGGTGCAATATAGACAGATCAAAAGTCATTATAAATTAAAAAAGAATGATATATTTTTCAATAGAAAAGGGTTATGATAGAGATCTGAATAAACACAAAATCATATAATTGTAATAATTCACTTATTATTAATGTTCATATATTCAACAAATAAAGGAATTCCAAGTACAACCATAATTTCAGGGGCACAGCACTATCATTATTTCAAGGACACAGCCCCACCATAATTTCAAGGGCACAGCACTATCATTATTTCAAGGACACAGCCCCACCATAATTTCAAGGGCACAGCACTATCATTATTTCAAGGACACAGCCCCACCATAATTTCAGGGCACAGCCCACCCATAATTACAAGGGCACAACTTCGGTATGTTCCTATCATAATTGAAACCTTATCTTAAGCAAAGGATTAACAGTATCTTCATAACCGAAATGGCACAACTCATCATAATTGCAACTTTATAATAATAATAAGGGTAGAACCGTATCATAATCACCAGGACACAAACTTATCATAATCACATGGGAACAAACTTATCACAATTACAAAGGCACAAACTTATCATAATCACCAGGGCACAGCCTTATCATCCAAATTGCAAGGGCGCCAGCTCATCATTATCACCAGGGCACAACACAATATAGTGACAACGACAAAAACACATCGCACTGTCATTCAATTAATTGTATAACAAAAACAACAATCAAACACACAGTCTTAAATGTTAATACATTAAATCTTGTTTCCAACATCTTTTAAAAATGTTTTCAGCATTTCCATTGTTTCATGAATTGTATGTAATGCAAAAATTTATGGATAAGTGCTATTTTATAATAAGTATACTTTATACTCTAACACTTGATCAAACGTTTTATGATTTTGTATTCTTGATAAATGTACATAACTTGTTTGGAGATTGGTCATGAAACTACTTCTACGGCCATTCTCCCCCTACCTCTGATTCAATTAGGGCAGTTGTCAGTCACTGGCATAAGTATGTGCACTTAGTACTGGTAAACTAGCTTACCCAGAAAAAGTGTGAGTAGGTTTACCTACCGCCTGTATATTACTAAAATACTGTTGAATACGGCGAAAAATCCGAACAAACAAATAACAAACATTAATGTATTAATTGTTGTATAAGTACTATAAATTACTGTTTAAAGTGTTATAATGTATGTTTTATAAATAAAGCTTCCTTTATCGTGCATATTGTATCTACTGTCAATTGTTCAAAAAACACCAAAATAATACAAGTGTCACGGATCCCACACGTCAGAAGTGTTTTGCTTTCTTTCTTTTTTTCTTTCAAAACCGACACGTAAAACCTGCATATGTTTTTGCTTAACATCAAGAGCTCGGCGTTTATATGTGATGATTCTGACCGGAAATGTATAGAAGGAGCATCTAATATATTGTATTTGTTCAAACACTTGCCTGAAGTCAGTGAATCAAATGAGATGTTTATTCTTGCATTATTTGCTTGGTTAATAGTTTTCGTTCAGAAATCAAGTATTTTTTAAAAGCTTGTACAAGCTAAAATCGGCAATAACTTTCATACTGAATAGAGAGTTTATATTTATAATCTCACCAAGCATGCTAGTATGAATAAGGGTTGTGTTTTGGGGGAATTATTTAGAATTACATTTTTCTCTGAACTACTCCTGTAGAGCTTATTGAATTTATAAATAAAGCTTATAGTTTTCTATAAATGCATGCATACAATGGCGGACGCATCAGAATACGTTGTCATTAAATTCCAAACATTTGCATTATTGTCATTTTATTTCTTGCTCTAATTATAAAGTCATTGACTACTATTATAGTTATAAACCGAAACGCTTGAGACAATTCTTTCCTAGCGATACAATGTTATGTCGCTATCATTTTATATATGTTTTAGTCATCAAAAATGTAGTGTAAAAAGTTGTTGTTTAATAATTTATTATTTCCAAATCTATGTTGACGTTTTTTATTTGATTTGACGTAGGATATGAAAATTTGATTTATCACTAAAAAATAGAAAATGCCAATATCATTATCATTCTATGGCGCCAATGAAATGCAAATTTAATATATGATACGTTATCCGACAGAATCGCAGGTATCCAGTTTGCATAAAAATGCAAGATCGCTGTCATTGATGTGTTATATGTACCATGTGGATGTCAAATAAATAAAACGTTATAAAATAAAAGGTTATCGAGTTTCGACCAAACCATATAAATTAACAATGCGAACGCAGACAAGACGATGCATCCTGCACCTACAGACATTTGATATTCATTCTATAAATTTAATTGGACTATTCTGGTTTGAGAACTTAAATAAAATAATAATATAATAATATCCAAAAAGAACATAAAAACATTGATGAAAATATTTATGATAACATGCGATACTTTTTTATATTTAATATAATGAATACAAAGTTAGCATAACACAGACTAGTTAAATGCACACATAGCAAATGCAGGCCATACTGTGTGTTATTAAATATCCACTTTGTAAATATGACACATCCGCTACATCAACAAAAGGCCACAAGCCTATCCTTATCACATTGTCATCGTAATTACAGGAGCTAAACCGCATGGTAGTCACACGTGTACAGCCCAACAATAATCACAAGGGCACAATATCAACATAATCACCAGAGCACATTCGCATCATAGTCACCACAGAATGACACAACATCATCATTCACTAAGGCACAATTCCGTCATAATCATAAATACAATATCGTATCATAATCGCATGGACACAAACTCATCATAAGAACAACGACATTAACACATCATCATGCAACTGGAACAAGCGCGTCATTGGATAAATTCTGATTATATATAGGGATTCTTAAGCAATACATCACGGAGCATAATCAGCATATTGTATTAATTTCAAAGTCTTTGCATTTCAAACATTAAAAGCATTCCAAACATGCCTTACACACTGTAGGACACTTAGACAGAACGTTAAGTATGTAGACGATTTACATTAAATCCGCGCATGTGTGACTCTTTATAAACTACGACACCGGTCATTTGTCATTATTTGTATGTAGTCAAAGTAAGTGTAAACAATATTCACATTCCGTACACTGTCATTAAATTAGCATTCCATTCT
>CM051026.1:31348101-31420601 GCA_027627225.1 Congeria kusceri
ACACGTTTAAGTGCACTATCCTTAGAGGCATTGGATATATACATTATAATTTATTAAAGCTGACAGATCAAACAATACCGCATATACTGTGCTTTGGACTTCAGCCAAACAATATAACAACGCTAAGCCTATTTAATAATGACTACATGTATCCTTAAACTTAAATGAGGCGCTTAATTAAATAACTATATAATACATTCCTACATGTATACTGTGTGTATTTAGTTAGGGTATTAACTGAATTGTAAAGTAGACACTGCATTGAACTAAAGTTCTGTATCGATCTAATGAATACACGCCGCTTTAGTCAATACGTACTCTTCAGTTGCGGTGTTTACTTCAAAATAAGTCAGACAGAACAATGGGGGATATTCGACATCTAATATGCGTGCAAAATATTCACGCTGGTCTTTGTTATAAAATGATCACGAGGTTAAACAAGTTAAAATTAGCAGATGTAAGATAACATAAATGACATGAATATTTCAATAGGCGTAACAAGTCGGTCCCATTAACTAAACAGAACCTTGTAATATGAAACTTCAGGGCTGATTTGAATAATTACAATGCGAAATTCAATATGCAGCACGTAGAAAGAAAATACAAAATAACTCCGGCTGAACAAATTGCGCAATGCAAAAACTTAGTACAGGGGCAAACACTTTAAACTGGTAAATACCATCATGATCACATCACACCATTTCCGAATCTTCATCACAAAATGCATTGTTTATTAAGCATCACTACAGCTCTAACCACAACAGACACTTTCACACCTCAGCGCACAAAAACATAATCATGTGTCCTTGCTATTGATACTTCAAATGCAGACATATGAATCATCACCCATTAATAATAATAATAATAAGAAGAAGAAGAAGAAGAAGAAAAAGAATAAGAAGAAGAATAAGAAGAAGAACAAGAAGAAGAAGAAGAAGAATTATTAAAATACTGCTACTACTACTTCTGCTATTACTACTACAAGTACTAATACGACTACTACTACTACTACTACTACTACTACTACTACTACTACTACTACTACTACTACTACTACCACTACTACTACTACTACTACTACTACTACTACTACCACTACTACTACTACTACTACTACTAATAATAATAATAATAATACTCATAACAATAATAATAAAATAAAATAATAATAATATGTATCATCATAATCATCATCATCATCATCATCATCATCATCGTTGTCATCATCATTAGCAGCAGCATCATCATAATAATGTGCGGCACCTTTAAACCGAATGCCAATATCGCCGCAGTTATCACGTGCACCGGGAATTAGCCCGAAACCGAAAAAAAACTATAGCAGAAACTGATAAAACATATACTACTGCTACTACTACTACTGCTACTACTACTATTGCTACTACTACTACTACTCTTACCACTGCTACTACTACTACTACTACTACTACTACTACTACTACTACTACTTCTACTACTACTACTAAAAGAAATATTCGTAATGGTTTTATTACGCGGGAAACAAGATATAGCATGTTTTTAAAAAGAAAATTGGCGGACATGCCGCATTTCACATATTTAAATTGGAGTATTTTCAAATGACATTTAGTTATAGACAGTCCCTAATCGCCGCACTTCTGTACAACCCTCGCATTACATTAGCGAAATAGCGAAAATATTCACGCTGGTCTTTGTTATGAAATGATCACGAGGTTAAACAAGTTAAAATTAGCAGATGTAAGATGACATCAATAACATGAATATTTCAATAGGCGTAACAAGTCGGTCCCATAAACTAAACAGAACCTTGTAATATACAACTTCAGTGCTGATAAGAATGCGAAATTCAATATGCAGCACGTAGAAAGAAAATACAAAATAACTCCGGCTGAACAAATTGCGCAATGCAAAAACTTAGTACAGGGGCAAACACTTTAAACTGGTAAATACCATCATGATCATATCACACTATTTCCGAATCTTCATCACAAAATGCATTGTTTATTAAGCATCACTACTGCTCTAACCACAACAGACACTTTCACACCTCAGCGTACAAAAACATAATCATTTGTCCTTGCTATTGATACTTAAAATCAAGCCACATGAATCATCACACATTAATAATAATAATAATAATAATAATAATAATAAAAATAATAATAATAATACTCATAATAATACTAATAATAATAATACTAATAATAATAATACTCATAATAATAATGATAATACTAATAATAATAATACTAATAATAATAATAATAATAATACTAAAAATAATACTCGTAATAATGATAAAAAAATAAAATACTAATAATATGTATCATCATAATCATCATCATCATAATGATCATCATCAGCAGCATCATCACCATCATCATCATCATCATCATCATCATCCTCGTCATCATCATTAGCAGCATCATCATCATAATAATGTGCGGCACATTTAAACCTAATGCCAATATCGCCGCAGTTATCACGTGCACCGGGAATTAGCCCGAAACCGTAAAAAAACTATAGCAGAAACTGATAAAATATATACTACTGCTACTACTACTATTGCTACTACTACTACTACTCTTACCATTGCTACTACTACAACTACTACTACTACTACTACTACTACTAATAATAATAATAATAATAATAATAATAATAATAATAATAATAATGATGATAGCAATAATACTAATACTACTAATACTACTACTAATAATAATAATATTTATTATTATTAAACAAAAATAATAATAACATGATACTGATAGTATTAAATGTTACATAACATTTTCATTTGAATAAGAATATGTAACCAATTAAAACGCTCAAAATGTTATTTTACACATGCGTAAAAAAGAAATATTCGTAATGGTTTTATTACACGGGAAACAAGGTATAGCATGTTTTTAAAAAGAATATTAGCGGACATGCCGCATTTCACATATTTAAATTGGAGTATTTTCAAATGACATTTAGTTATAGACAGTCCCTAGTCGCCGCACTTCTGTACAACCCTCGTATTACATTAGCGAAATAGCGAAAATATTCACGCTGGTCTTTGTTATGAAATGATCACGAGGTTAAACAAGTTAAAATTAGCAGATGTAAGATGACATCAATAACATGAATATTTCAATAGGCGTAACAAGTCGGTCCCATAAACTAAACAGAACCTTGTAATATGAAACTTCAGGGCTGATAAGAATAATTACGATGCGAAATTCAATATGCAGCACGTAGAAAGAAAATACAAAAACTAACTCCGGCTGAACAAATCGCGCAATGCAAAAACTTAGTACAGGGGCAAACACTTTAAACTGGTAAATACCATCATGATCACATCACACCATTTCCGAATCTTCATCACAAAATGCATTGTTTATTAAGCATCACTACTGCTCTAACCACAACAGACACTTTCACACCTCAGCGTACAAAAACATAATCATTTGTCCTTGCTATTGATACTTAAAATGCATTCATAGGAACCATCACCCATTAATAAAAGAAATTAACTCGAAATGAATAAAAAAATAAATCAAAACTTATCCTGATTCTAACCTGATCGGTCATATCGATTGCAGACAATACATTCAGAACTACATTTTACTATGCACCGCATATTTTTCCTAGCGGACATTCAAATGCGCGTCACCACTGTGCCACCATTATTTTATAAAAATTATTTGTGACGTAACGTTCATAAATTTAATCTGATCGGATGACGTCAGTTTGGAATGTAAGTTTCTTTTCTTTTATCTTTTCGTCTATCTTAACTTTTTAAATTATGTTTTAATGTTCATTAAATAAATAATTGATAATATAACAATTTTAAAGCAAAATCAGATTAGCGCTTCTTCGTCTTCGTCTGCCATATCCATCTCTGTGGAGTTTGTAATATCATTTTATTCGTGAAAATCATGATTCAATCATTAAAGCAATGTACAATGATACACATATTGCGTTAAATAATAAAATAAAAAGTATAACTCTCTGGGATTCGAACCCGGTTCTCTCGGTTAACAACCGATTTACTTCGTCGTTAAACCACTCAGCTATTACGACGAATGGTCAGTGCAGAATTGCTAATGTTATTTATCATATATTTTACATATTTTAAAAGGCTAATCAATACCCGTAAATACGACGAAGACTGCGATGAAAGTCTAAGTCTAAAAATAAATCATTCAACCACCGTGAAATTATTCATGTCTTGACAGTTCAGAAAAACACGGACTATATTACATCGTAAAATAAGTGTAGCAATGGGGACCGTGTATCTCATACATGCGTGGCCGTTATATAGTTCTGTAAACGATTTAGTCGTTAAAAAATAGAAATCCAGCATACCTGATTTTCTGGTACACATTTATCACATGTCAATTATACGATTGCCAAGTTACAAGTTTAAATCAGAACATGTCATTTGATATTATCGCGATGATCCAAATAGCGTAGTTCGTCTAACACGTTGAACAAATACGTTGACTGGGTCATACAGGTGTAAATGATCTAAAAGTTCAAAGGCAGCCGAATAATATTATTCTTATTTTGGCGAGATAACTGTAATAAAGTATATACAACACGCATTGTCATTCTTGTTGTTGTTTATATTTATTATTTACTTTTTTTTAAATGGCCGTTTTCATGACTCATTTAAAGCACACAACATTTGCCGTAACTAGCATCAGGGAAACCAGTAACACTACAACCGGCATCACACTAACCAATATCACACTAACCAGCATCACAGTAACCAGCATCACAGTAACCAGCATCACATAACCAACATCACATACCCAGCATCACATAACTAACAATAACCATCATCACATAACCAACATCACATAACCAGCATAACATAACCAGCATCACAGTAAACAGCATCTTACCAAACAGCATTACACTAACCAGCATCACACCAAATAACATCACAGTAACCAGCATCACACCAAACAGCATCACATTGACCAGCATCACACTAAACAACATCACAGTAGCCAGCATCACAATAAACAACATCACAATAGCTATCATTATTATAACCAGCAGCGCATTAACAATCATCACACTTACCAGCATCACAGTAACCAGCATCATACTGACCAGCATCACACTAACCAACATCACACCAGCATCACCGTAACCGTTACCAGCATCACCGTAACAACATCGCACTAACCAGCATTTCACTAACCAGGATCACACAACCAGCATCACCGTAACCAGCGAACCCGTAACCAGCATCACACTAACATACACCACACTAACCAACATCACATTAACCAACATCACATTAACTAGAATCACTGTAACCAAAATTGCTGTAACCAACATCACCGTAACCTTAATCACTGTAACCAGCATAACACTGGCATCACTGTAATCATAATGTCCAGCATTACATTAGCCGGCATCACACTTACTATCATCAACGTAACAAGCAAACCCGTAACCAACATTACATTAACCACCATCACCGTATCACCGTAACCAGCATCAAAGCAACCAGCATCACCGTATAGATCAACAACGCATTCAAAGATGATAATATACAAGGTGAATATTTACTTTTAATAATTCAGTTATATGTGACTCTGTTGTTAACTTATCGTTCAAATCTTTAAAACATTAATGCAATACCGAATTGCAACATGAAAAAACATACAGATATAAAATATGGTGACTTTGTCAAACGGCTTATATTAGTTAATAATTTAAATTATGCATATTTTACATCAAACAACACACATCAGACATACTGTCCAAACGTCATTGACGATGCCGATACATTTACATTGAAACATGCATTGTAAAATACGTCTATGCATACACGTTTTATTTCACATTCATATCATTGAGAACAAAGCATTTCTTTGGATTACAAAACAAATATCGGGGAGTCTGTTTGTGCTAACGTATCATTATAATAAAATAAGTTGCTGACGGATGCATTTAAACGGCACGTTTGCGCATATATCTTATATGTATGCACATGTACAACATAAAGAATAAGGAACATAAGCTGGAACATTCATTATTTATCAACACGAACGGCACGTGCTTAAATGGACTTGTTCACAGTTTGACTAATTGACAATTTCTAAAATAGTTGTCACCGACTCTAATGCACATGTAGATAAACCAGTCTATGCTAAGGTTGCGCGTCTTCAAGCATGCACAACGAAATATTATAATCAACAAAAGAAGTACAGAGAATCTCCCAGTTGCTGGGTCTAAATGGAACTGTACAGTTCACTCACATTTAGAAACTGACCTTTCGGGAATCGGTATTTCTGGCATTATTTTATAATAGTGCGCACTCGTGACGGTTTGTTCACTCTCAGATTCGATGGCATGTTCTGCCATTACGTCGTGAGAGAGACGAAAAATGTCAGCCATAGGCGACATAACCATCATTGGGATACGTTCATTGTGATCCACTGCTGTACGTTGTATTTCAGTTCTGTCTTCAGTTCTGATGACATCGGTAATTTCGGTACTACTACCAGTGATATAAACTGGTGTTATGACTGCTTCGTAGATACACGTCCCTATACAATGCAGAATTTAATTTGTACGATTAATTACGATGACGTGTCACAAACCAAATAGTTGTGTAGGCTAGGCCACTTAGCCGAATTAAGTAAAGTCTAATCTAAAATCAATACAAATATTCGAATACAGCATTTAATGAATATGGAATATTCGAATAGCGACTTTAGTATTCGATGTGATCCCTAATAACAAACAGTACGCTTGTCCTCAGACGATATAAAATGGTATGAGTGTAAACGAACTAATGTAACATTAATTACGAAACTATTGTGAGTATAACAAAATTAAGTACAATTTTAATCATTTACTAAATGTATTTTACATATTTATCAGGTGTGGATTAATAAAATAGTAAAGTGGTTATAAGTCGTCCTGATTTGTTTTAAACTCTTCTTACGAATTATGACTAGGATGTATATATTATCGACAACGATTCCTTTGAAAGAAATTTAACTTATTTACGTTTCAGTGAAGACAATATGTAGTATGTATTTGAGCGACACATGTCCGAGTATGTCTAAACAAAAAAGCAGGTTTCTTTCCTCAATAGGAAGATAACGTTTTAAATTTATGCGTCTTTAAAACGTACAATATATGAGGCGTGCGGTGGGAATACAGGGCTTAATGCACGTGCTTAAAGTGTCGTCCTGGATTAGCCTGCGCAGTCCGCACTGTGAACAAGCTAATTCCGGACGGCACTTTCAGCCTACATTGGATTTATATTAAGAAGAGACTTCCTTCGAACAGAAGATAACATAAAAGCTGATAGTGTCGTCCCGGATCAGCCTATGCGGACTATCACACCGAAAACAAACCTCTATATAATGTATCATCATGTATTATGGCTCCGTACCTACAAATATAAATGTACATATCGCTGTAAATTACACGCTCATCTAGGACGATTGCACATTTCCAATTTGATTGATCATACGTATTCTGGACATTGGAAATGTTGCACACAATATGTGCTTCCTTAAACAGGCAATCTGCTTGTGTTACAGGCAGCGCTGTCTTCGTGCACACATAGTATTTCCAGGACATGCAGATATTAGTGCCATCAGGATTTGTCCAATGCGGTGGGACTCACTTCTCATAAATAGATACATTGCTCACACTTTGCTGTCAATATTCAATGTTTTTTTTATATTTTTAAAAGTGCAAAATGTGTATACAAATATGTATTCACATCTTCAAAATCTCCCATATGAATTAAATCAATTAAATGTAAATTACGAACCTATACAATATCATGCTATTTATTAAATTCAACTATGTGTTTCATATAAAGCGACAATGCTCGTACGTAATATGCTAACAAACTGCCACTTACACATTCCAGTCGCGAAACAGATGAAACTTACACCCACTGACAACGTGTCCATTATGCATGTAGCTTATATTTTATTTCTATATAGACTTGATTCAATACTACAAAACTACTCACAAATAAATACGACTTAACATATTAATGCCTAAATTAGAACAATTTGATATTAAACGATGAATAATTTCCTTCTTTAAAACATGATCAATCTATGCACTTGGTCAAGCTTCTAAGACAGTTTTCCCTCGTAACAGCTTTGTTAACTGTTTATGTGGTCTATTTTGACTTAAAGGTTGGGTCGTATTGTTGATTCAATACTACAAAACTACTCACAAATAAATACGACTTAACATATTAATGCCTAAATTAGGACAATTTGATATTAAACGATGAATAATTTCCTTCTTTAAAACATGATCAATCTATGCACTTGGTCAACCTTCTAAGACAGTTTTCCCTCGTAACAGCTTTGTTAACTGTTCATGTGGTCTATTTTGACTTAAAGGTTGGGTCGTATTGTTGCGCACAAATACTGTAAACCGTTCTATCATTTGTATTAAGCGTAATGATGAACCTGTAGCAAATGACAACATATAATAAGTTACTAACATGTCGAAAACACGATCGTGTGTGTGCTCAGGAGAGTGACGATTCGAAACGTTTTATTGGTTGGTACTGCATCAGTTGTTAGTCAATAGTACAACACTTTTATAAAGATTAAGCTTATTTTATACTATTCATGTTACTAAACCTAACATCAGGTATCATGGCAACACACACCTCTTTGGGTACGGTTGTTTATAAGGTTATAATAACTTATATGTTAATGTCAAATAAACACGACCGTCTATCATTTAAGCAACAAACATTCATGTAACCAACGCGTTTGATCTTAACCTAATATAGATCTGTTAACAAATACATGCATTGGTATATTTGTTTGTCCCGAAATCTCAAAATTAGACTGTTTTTCTTTCGATGAACTATGTACATCATCAAACTGAACATTTAGAACATTTAAAGCATAAGCAGCGAACGTGATCAAAAAGCACAAAGACTATACTTAATGATTCATGACTAGACTATTATTAACTGCATTTGGCATAAGCCATAGGAAAGAGCTGGTAGTTTTAACCACACACCTATGACCATGACTCATCATATTAACATGAATAGAAATGATCAACTCAACAGTAACGTTTTAAATTCGTATATTAGATAGGTATTTATTGACAACGACCAACTGGAATGAAAACGTGTATTGCAATAAACAGACACAGCTAGATATTGAAAGCAAATGCTAGCACGTGGAATGAATTTCGGTTATAACAATTACAG
This sequence comes from Congeria kusceri, assembly GCA_027627225.1. Lineage (NCBI taxonomy): Eukaryota > Metazoa > Mollusca > Bivalvia > Myida > Dreissenidae > Congeria > Congeria kusceri. The sequence goes on from CM051026.1 coordinate 31,357,328, forward strand.
AAACGCTTGGTATATGTCCACTAATCATATGAACATTATCATTACTCTTGCCACCAAACTTGCTTTGACAAAGCTTTATTCAATCCCGGTGAAACAAATCATGAGTTCATCAGTCGGACAGATAAATCACGCGCTTTCCGATAACGTCTTGCTGCTGATTGTTTTGCGTAGCGTCCTATACGTTTTCGATATTTGTGTTTTGCAGTATATTAGTAGAGCAGGCTTCATATTTTGATATGCCTTGAGTTAAAACGAAAACTATTGCGTTTCAGTCAATGGTGTCAAGTGCAATTTATAGTGTTTTTGAGCATTTTGACCACTAGCTACAGTCAGTTTGTAGAAAGCATATGCTCATGTCAGACTCTATTATTCCGAATGCGTTTACTAGAGTTGGCTGTGTTCAGGCCACATTCTTAAACGCGTTGATATAACATGACTTGTTTTTGTATCAATAATTGGATAAACACTTTTCAACGAGGCGAAACGAAATGATAGTCATCATGCTTCATTAATATATTTATTCAGAATGTCGCACATTATGCCGAACGTTAACGGCAAGTATTCGGTTTAAATCCACGATATAAATACAGCTTATGTCTATGAAGTTTTTTTTTATACAACATTATTTATCAAACCGATTGTCTCCTTACTGAACTTATATTACGCATAAGCATACTCATACAAAACTAAAGGAACACAATTTAAATTGAGCGAATTTGAGCGGGTTTGACGAATTAAGTCATTTGTATGGCTTTAGGCTTGCCTCGGTTTTCCTTTTTTCTGAGTTGTGAACTCTTTGACATTAATTTGAACTGCTAGGTGAAATTGTCAATAAAAAGAGAATGCAAACAATGAACATGCAATTAAGAATGTTTTTAATCATTCAATCGAAACATCTGAATTCAACGCTTCGTGAAATACCAAAGGAAAACACATTAGACTGATTGACGCGCTGAATTAACCGGACATTTACATATAATTAAATGCATAATTGGATGAGTGAATTAATAGTTATCAAATTACACCTGTATGCTTGATTTAATAGAGGTACTAGATATACAATCAAATGACAATGGCTATTTATTGTTTAACGTATTGTTCAAATACAATAGAATTTGTCAGATGTACACTAAATCAACAATTTGTAGCGTTTAGTTTCATTTATTCGACAGGAGTTTAACTAGTATAGACTCAGTAAATGAATGGCGTTCTTTGTTTATTTTTCTGTTAATTAACTGGATTACTTTACAATTAATTCATTTCTCACTATTTACAAATCAGTAAAGGTACATCACCATCCCATTTCGTTGTCGAAAGTGTAAGTTTGGTAAATAATTTGGACTAATACACTTCAATATGAATTGCATAAATACAACCTCCCCAATCGCACAAGGATACGCTAATTACCTGCATATTCTACACACATTTGTCTATGTTAACAGTTACAAAGGTGTAAGTTTTTTTTTCTAGAATCAACGGAAGTTACATAAACTTTCCTCGTTCATCCCAATAAACGAAACACGACTCAAGCAAAAGTACACAAAAGCAATGGGATTCAAGGTAATACGAGTGATTTTCATATTTATATGCATTAACATGTGTGATGAAGTTTTCGTTAATCAGTGTAGGGTAATAAAAAACCCTATACTGGATATTATTGTATATCATCTCCTACATAAATGTCGCTATCCGAGTGGCTAAGAGCGGTCACATGACCATGGGGTATTATTCATACAGCACGGATAAATGTCAGTACCCCATATAAGTCTAATGACGCAGTCTTATGACGCCATTTTTTTTCCTGATGTCATTGTATGTGTTTCATGTTATTTAGTAAGTATTTCTTTCGTTAAATTTCAAGCAATATTTATTTTAAAAACAGTGAAATGTAGTCGGCTAGAAATATGCGTTACACTGTTCGTAAATTTTGTAAAAGACTATTAAATGTAAAAATGTCAACAAATTCATTATCGTTATATGCCGAAGTTGGTCGATTCCCCCTGTATATAGATAGATATGTCAGGATCGTTAAATATTTTTTAAAATTATACACTTTAAAACAGGGAAATTGTATTCTTAAACAAATTGCGTTATTACAGAGATTAGAAATTGAATGCAAAAATAACACAAACAATTGGACATCGAAAGTACGGGACATTCTTAACCAAACCGGTTTTGCCGATGTATGGCTATTCCCTGAATCAGTGAACACAGATCAATTTATCCCGTTACTTAAAAACAGATTACGAGACCAGTACATCACTAGCTGGAATGTCAGTGTAACATCATCTAGCTCAATGATTCTATATAAGGAACTAAAACCAGTATTCGAAAGATCATCGTATCTTGATATTGTTGAAAATATCAAACATAGGAATATTATTTCTAAATTACGTTTGTCGTCTCACAAATTATTTATAGAAACGGGTAGACACCATAACATTGTACAAGATCAACGCAAATGTGTGTTATGCAACCTAAATGACATCGAGGATGAATATCACTTTGTTCTTAAATGCCCTTATTATGCTGATGTCAGGAATACATTAATTCCAAAGTATTATAGATCCCGCCCAAATATGTACAAGTTTATCGAACTAATAAATAGTTCAAACAAAATATTGTTAAGAAAACTAGCTATTTTTTGTATAAAATGCTTTAAAATACGAGAAAATGTCATATATATGTAGTATAAAATATTTATATTTTCTCACAAAGAAAACATGTACAAATAATGTAATATTGTTGAAATTGTTAAAATACGTGTGACATTATGTAGTCACTATGTATTAACCTCATCCATGTGACATTCTCACGAAAACATGTTTATTTCGTGTCTATTTAAATTGATTTATCTTCGAAATGATGTATGTTTTGTATTTACTTCAAACGCATGTTGTTATTGTATGTGTGTGTTAATGACGATGAGCTTTATATGCTTAAGTCGAAAATAAACTATACTGTTGGTAACTGAGATATACATCCTCAGGGGCTGCGCTCTCTTATAGTATGAAATAATTTAGGCTGTATTGCCCATTCACCCTCAGTTACTAACAGTGTACCTAATAATACCTCAATTTGTGTTCCCATTGTAAACTCCCATATACCCATCCCCGCATAATTTTTAATTCACCACTTCGTTGCAATGTAATATACCCCGCGCGTGGTAATATACCCCGCGCGTGGGCCTACAGATAGCAACCGGTGTTTTCCGGGAATTCCCAATTAGCTAATAATTGGAAGGCGCTTCGGCGTTTGGCCTTCGACTTCGTTTATCATCACTCTCATCTGGGTGCAATGTGTTTCATACGCCGCTACTGCCTATGATATTTGCATATTACGCACTCATTCGTTATTTTACATTATACTGATGCATCGAATGTTTTTAAATACACGTTTTTGATACGCGCAATTGTGGTTTATGGTATTGTGTAATACATATTTTTCAGATTTTATATTGCTGGTCCCTACCAACTGTTTTCAGTTTGTTAGGTAACTATTTCTGTTCTGATTTCAATCGTTACTGTAATATGTTTTGTTTATAAAATACAATTCACCACAAAGAAGTTATTATAATAGCATGTTTAATTCATGTAATTTTGTTCGTTGCTAGTATATGTATAATGCTATTTAGATAAAATAGACACATTACGTATCGACTGAAACAATACCGTTATATAATGATTGAAATGTTCTTTCTTTGATTTCAGTGAAAACAGTTTATTCTGGAAATATTTTAATAAGTTTGAACTTTCTGAACAGAAAATCGTTTGCAATAATAAATTGTAATACAAACAATGAGATTACCTTTCAATTTATTGGTGAGAAAACGAATCAAGTTTTAAATTTGGCTGAGTGCTTTACAGAAATACCTGTATGCCACCTATCGAATACAACATTTGTAGACCACTACCGCATACAACATACTGGAAGCGGGGGAATATTCATCCTAATGACGATACATCTGGAACATACAGATGCGTTGAAACGTACAATACAAGCAACTTTGCTAGTATAGATATTGGATTGCATCATACGGTTATAACACCACGTTTTGTAACGACAGTTTCAGAAAAAGGTAAACTATTATATTATTTTCCAAAATACAGTGAATACAATTCTAACATCATTAACTGTAACAGTTAAACAAACTACATTCAACCACAGTATTAAAACGCCCACTGCCTTTTAATAATATATTTAAAACTAAATAAGCTTACCGTATATCAAATCACAATAAACTTTCGCACATTTCAGCAGCAGCGGCCAATGAAGGAAATGATAATATTACAAATCGAGCTCTGATGATAACCATACTGGTCGTGTGTTCACTTCTCTGCGTTATGTTGGCAAGCGTTTTCATTCGCATTTGTGCTTTAGAAATAACCAAGGTACTTGTGTGACATATTTTGCTAACAATACACAAACACACACGTCAATTACAACTGATGCATATTCATTGTGGTGTACTAATTGTATGCGTTTGTTTTATTTTTAGCGTGTTTGTCATGGTTTAAAATGCTTTATCATGTTAGGAATTTATTAAACGTCATTAATTATTTTTAGAATGTATTTTGATACGTTATGTTCTGTACATATCCATCTTATTCGTTATAATTAAAATATTTTGTAAACTACGAAATAGTAAAACTGATGTTCGTGTTATTCGTGTCACCAAATAGTCTGTTTCAACCATTGTTTTTACATTAACACTATTTGGTATTGCCACATTTATATTATAGAGATCCGGTGCGACAGACGCGAGTATGGAAGAACACGAAATATTGGATTCAACGAAATGAACTCGTTTGGAAAAAAGGGTAACTAAGTGAATCGAATCATCATTCGTAATCGCCGTGAAACCGTCAGCTAACACATAGTTCATTTAGCAATTTTTCTTATTACATGAAAGGTTTTCAAGATATTTGAGTACAACTCAGTTGCAATTATATATATATATATATATATATATATATATATATATATATATATATATATATATGCATGATGTGCGTGAAAGTTTCTTACTTTTGTGAACTGTGATACGTGGATCATATTCCTCGTTGCTTCGCTCGTAATAAGCAACCGAAACTCAAAGTATGCTGTAATTGATGGAGACAAGTGTTTTGATTGTTGACTAGTCATTTTATGACAACGAATTTAAAAGAACAACATGTTTCCTGCTTGACAAAGTCAACGTACATTAACGTGTGTTTAACTTATCCCTGTTTCAATGGGAGTTAATTGTTTAGGTCTAGATTCTATGCAGTGCTTTTATATAAATCAACAGATCTGATTGCGGTTTAAATTGTTTAGGTCTAGATTATATGCAGTGCTTTTATATAAATCAACAGATCTGATTGCGGTTTAAATTGTTTAGGTCTAGATTATATGCAGTGCTTTTATATAAATCAACAGATCGGATTGCGGTTTAAATTGTTTAGGTCTAGATGAAAATAATATGCAGTGATCTTATATAAATCAGCAGATCTGATGCGTTCTGAGCCAGATATGGGCCTTAATCTGATATTTACCAGTGCGATATGATCTCATTCTGATTTTTTTTTTGTCATTTTGTTTGTGTGTGCTACATGTATGTACATCGCAGTACTGACCATGATCATTTGCCGTAAATTAATGATACTTATGTTTTATAGTATTTTCTCTTGTTACGAGCGACGACGCAGATTGAGGTTCTGTTTTGTCTAATTATGTTTACACATTCATTATATACATCGTTTTACGTGTTCTTTCTAAATGTAACAAATGTTATCATTGATGAAATAGTCTGTCCGTAAACGACGTTATGTGTTTATATATGCATCATAACAGTTGTGCACACCGTTAACTGTTTGTTCTGTTATAAATGCATTATATATTATATACTGCGTTTGTATCGTTATTTAATGTTTGTGTGCTTGAACATACATAATAATTTAAAAACGTTTCAAACACCTACCTTTAATAAAGCAACATATGTCGTTTTCTACTGCAGTGTCACCTGTTACCAACATAATTAAATAGTACATGCTGTAAGTTTTGTTCTTGTGAAATGTAACTATGGGTATTTCTGAAAATGTGTGACGTGTCTAGAATATGCAATGTAGGTATGTATGCACAAACGTATTTACAAACCTATAGATCTAAATGTATACGCTTATTACAAGTGGTGTGAGTTATACTTAAGAGTCGTGAACTGTCCTATTAATACATTCTCATAGTATCATATTTCACATTTAGGCCACAAATTCCATAACAAAACATGACATTAAAACAGCCAGTATCCCTTAAATGGGTTCTATACATGCATACGTAAGAAAATAAGAAGGATACATAGGGATAGCACTTTACTTTGATAACAATCAAAATCGAAGTACATGTAACGACATACACTTAAAAAAAACGTAGTCAACATGCATCAGTATTTATAGTTAAAGGTTTGGTGTTGTCAAGTAAATCATAAACATAAACAGTCAGTCTAAAGTTGATACAGTTCTGGATATGTATAAGATATACTCAACATTCAGAAAACATACATTATTACTGCTTTAAATTGAACATCTGAGTATAAAACAAATGCATTTCCAATACACATCGACTGTAACTGTATGAGTTTCCAACAACACAACTGGTCTAATTATTTTATTTCAAACATAATCGCCATGTGTCCAATGATACATCATAAATTATCGCGTGCAACTAAGAAAACGAAACATACATGTTTCTATAAACATATTTACACTAGCAAATTAACGTACATACATAACATTTGCAAACCAATGTACATGTGCAGCTGCACCGGCAGGAAGGAAAACCTTGTAACTTCGTACATTATTTTGTTTCAAGTAGACTATATACGGGTCTTGGCTTTGACATCGCGGAATGTATGACCCAAATGCATATAACATTTACTTGGCAATGCTATATGGATATTCATCCGCATAATACGAATACGGTGTTTTTCTGAAACAAGAATAAGCATATAACTTACCAAACGTTGCGACACGAAGATGTTTGCATTCAATTTTTTGCAGCTGAACCATTGTTTTACATTTATCAGTAATTACTTAATCCAATCAAACAATTACATACGTTGTGCAAGTAAAACTTGTAGCCATACTTACATCTGTTCTACCGATGTCTCTGCACCTGAAATATATGTGTGTCAGTAATTATATGATAAGTTTCATGCATAATAGGACACATGTGTATATATTCACAGGCTATATTGGACAGTTTGATTGCCATAAACCAATGAGAGGATTGAAACATTAATGCAGATAAATGTTCCCTAGCCTGCCATCTTGCTAATTACAGCAATCAATTCATGTTAAGATAAAACAAAATATGATGTCGCCTTTTTTCAAACGAATATTTGCTGAATAGAAGATACCTGTAGAAGTGTCCAATTTGCTGGCAACACTATACGAATACCCATCCGAAGTCGCCGTAACGTAATTTGTTCCCTGCAACGCTCTGAATGTAAGTAAGGAAACAAAACAGGACTCTCGCATTAATAGAATATACCATTTGATTTGCAGTATCACACTCGTACGACATTGATGTGAAGAAACAGTTGATGTATGAAAGGTATTGTTGTGTTTATAGTCGGAACACATCAATAGTCGCGAATGCTCATATGAAAAATCACGACAAACGTTTGTTTTGCTGCAGCCTGCAACGATTTCGTTTTAATCAAATTGGTGTTAGTTATGCATAGTATGATAGAAGCCTAAACATCGGACCATGTTGTATTGTATTTATATTGTTAACCGGTTATGACATTCATTGGATAAATACTTACGTAGCAGTATCGAAGAGGGTTTCCTCTGTAAGAATAAAGCATATTCATAACATATGTAAACATTTTTATAGCAACATGATATACGGTACCATAAGGATAACGCGTTACTAAGTTATCATATACTGAATTTAATAAATAGTATAATGCAATCATATCCGAACACATTACGGAGTGCAGCAAATTAAATGTTAACATTAAAAGTAATAACTTGAAGATACCATATCGGTACTGGATGCCTAAGCTTCATTAAACTGCATATTACGAGTCGTTTTATTGCAAATTCTGTTTCTTGTACAACAAAACAAATCTCAATTTATCTCACTGCTGGACTGAGTGCTGTACGAAATCATATACTTAAATATAGCAGTAAAGTTTATGAAAATAGTCATGTTAACTTATTTTGGTCAATAAAATATTAATCTGAAGTTATTTCGAAAATTGAATATAGTAATATTACAGCATCGCACTTCAGTACACATGATTTCTCAACTTTATACGCCACGCAACCGCACAATCTTATTAAAGATAAACTTGTAACGCTCATTGAAAAAACTTTTGCAAAAGAAAAATGTGCCTACTTAGCTGTTAATAACAAAACAGCATTCTTCACTAATGAAGTATTATACAAATATGTTATTCGGACTTGTCTAGATTGATGTTCTGCTCTCAATTTTATTTTAGACAATTTATTTGTTAAATTCAATTGCAAAATGTTTCAGCAAATTATAGGGGTTCCTATGTTCAGTAATTGTGCACCACTTATAGCATATTTATTTGTATTATTTTATGAAAGGGATTTAATGCTTAGTTTGTCTAAAGAAAGACAGTTAAGTTTAATTCAAAGCTTGAACAAAACTAGTAGCTATATTGATGACGTGCTAAATAAAGATAACCCTCATTTTTGAAAAATATATCCAAATAATATACCCTAAACAACTTACAATAATTAAATACAGTTCTTCGAGTACTGATGCTACAATTCTGGATAGACGTCTAACGATTAGTACAAACAAAGTGGAAGCTAGTCTGTATGAAAAACGTACACACAAATTACGCGTTAAGTTAAGCACTGCATATTCACATTATATTCAAGTCCGTTAAAATATCTGGAAATGAGTTTCACTACTAATGTCAAACGTTATTAGGCTGTCCTGATGTCATTTCGATGAAGCTTAGCCCGCATGTACTTTGCGAAGCTGGTAAGTGGTTTAAAGGCAAAACACATGATGATTTACCGAATGTATCCGGGGATCTTTCGCCGACAGTGCTATAAGTCGAATCATCATCGATAGTACCCTCCTGTTTTGCAGATTCGGACCCAATACGAGTAGGTGTTTTAAATAATGAGTTAGGTTTTCTGATGTGAACAGTATAGGAGAAAGGTAATGTTTACCACAACATTTTGAAACAACTTATAAAGATGCATTTGTCAATAGCCACGTTACTGTTCAATGCTTATCCATATATGTACAGTTAACAAAATAATCAATCGAATTCCTACCAACTGCAATTTGCACCGGCTACTGTAAGACAAAGTTTGAAGTTGCATCATTCATTCCAACTACGCGAGGGAAAAACATATTAATTTAACAATTGCAAATACAACAAAGCAAAACACAAAATAATCGCACCTTAACACTTGTATATACTTACTAAACAGTGTTAATGGAGTTATAATGTATGAAACGTGTCAAATATAACTAAGTTCTGGACGATATAAATGCAAGTTTTTCTGTCGTTTTCTAAAACATTATGTTCCTCGGGAAATACACTGGAAATGCAATTAATTACCAAGCGTTCCATCAGCAGCAGTGATGTTGTCACGTTCTTCAGTTATGACGGATTCAACATCGTTCACATTCGTAACTGCTTGTTCTTGAATGGTGTCTGTCAAATATTTTGTTTAACGTTTTTAAACTCCCAATAGTTATGTAGTAAGATTTGTAATTAAATTGAACGCAATACACACATTTGATATAGGTACAGAATGACAGACAAGCGAATAAACAAGCGATACATGAAACAAAAGTAATCGAAGCACAAACATGTAATGAACACACACACAAATAAACACAAACACGCAAAGTCATAACAAACCAATAATAAATATAATACGGTATGAGAGAGGTTACTAACCTGCTGTTTGTTTTCGGCAGGAGTTCAGTTTTCTTCGAATGTAGCAGGCAACAAGTCCAATGCAAAACAAAGCTAGTGGCCCGGCCAAGGCAATGGTTAATGTTTTCACAGAAACTAAAGTAATTTGTAGAAAACGTATTTCGTCATTCACTCAAATATTAAAATATTTTGTAAAATGTAAATTTCGGTTCTTTAGAAAGTGAACTTCGTTCTGCATTTCTCATCTTACACCGTCACATATTATTATCAGTTCAGCGATATAGAAGTAGCGTCGATGAACTCTCTGTCGGATGATGATAAACTGTCTTTCTTTATGTCAAACAAATCGATATTTGTATTTATTTATTTTTTCAAAGTATGCATGCAGAGAACGCATTTGATATTTTCTACAAAAAGTAATGCACAGTTTACGCTTACAGTGTGCCATATGCGTGTACGAGCATAGTAATGCAGTGTAATGTTTTGTGTTACGCAATATTACCATAACATGTCAAGTCATTTGTAATTGAAATAGTTTGACAAAATCTCGTATTTTACCGTAGTAGTGCCAGACAGAAGAGTTGCGAAGAGTTTATGTGTTTTCCATTAACATCGTCGTGAAATTGTGTGTAGGAACTTCCGTTACATTTGTTTCTAAAATGGGTTGTGTTGGTACAGTTATGTCAACAACTATATTTTATTATAATGCATATTAAATTGTAATGCAGGTCTCGTCATTGTATTTTATTATCATGCAATCAATATACAATGGATTATTGCTGATTACAAGTCAGTGTATTACAATAAAATAATATATAATGAATTTATTAAGAAATTATTATTAGACCAAAATTCACATGTATTATTTCTCTTTTATCTAAACATTATTTTCAAAGAAGTTGATTGGGAACTTTTATTTACAAATGCCGTCCAATATACTTACCATCGATATACGAGTTAGTGACGTTTTCCGACATACAACCCGAATTGTTTAAACAGCTTCTATTGTTGGCAGGGGCTTGAGTTAATATTGACTGTGTGGTAGTTTCAGCGTTGCTTGATATATATTCGATAATAAATATATTAGCATTGTATTATGCCAGTGTATTATTTTCAGGTACATGTATGCCAATGTATTATTTTCGGGTACTTCATCCATAAAACAATTACACGACTTTGTTCATATTACAATAGGGAAACATGAAACACTATATTATTAACACGGCAAAAAAACATAAATTAAGTGACGCATTGTATGTAGTACTTTACCAATAAATTCAAATTAAATTACAATGTGCACTCGTATATTCAAGAGCCAACGGAAAACTTACTAGTAATACCAATACCAATTCGTAAAGCGTAACGCTGAGATGAAGAACTTGAATCTTTTGGTATATTGTTTAAAGGCACACACAAGGTGCTGCAAGTTAAGACAACCACTTATATTTAACCAAGATTTAATAAACACATACAATAAACATTATGATTGTTTACATTTAAAGACATTTGGTGTCCTAGTTTCCCGTAAAAGGAATGCAAATCCTATGCATGATTTTGGCATGGACAAATCCCGTTATTGTGGTCAGTGAAGTGTTTCAATTTCGAGGGTCGTCTAATAAACCTATACTAGTATTAGAATTGAATAAAGACATTGGTACAACTCGTTGAGAAAACAAAGGTAATTATACACAAAGCAACATGGATTTTCTAAGCAAATACTGTACAAAACGATTCAGAGACGGCCCTCAAAATGACATCCAGTTTATGACAAATGACATTACTGTTAGCAGAACAGTTATTCATTAAAAGCATGGAACTTGTGAAAATCACCACACCAGCAAATAAACAAAGCAAGTGTTTATAAACAGTTTTCTTGGAGGATCGGTGTTTTTATTTTAAACGGTATTCAAAAATCAACTAGTTTCCTGACGTTGGGTATAATATAAGCTTACACATACAAGAATACAATTTTACCAGACATGTTTTAATTGTTTAATATAAATTTGACAATTGCCACCTTAAATGAGGCTTTAACACACAACTAGCAACTGTCCCAGATGTTCTAGTGAAACATTGTTAGTTAATCTGATTAGTTTTCGCCTATACTAAATACTTATTTGTATTAGAAAATAAAATGAAAAAGAACAACGAACATACCGGGTTAGTAATCATTCACAATATCGCTGTAACTAATAATACCATCTTTGATTGTTGCACATTTCCATTGGTATGTCATCCCGGACTCAGAAATATTGCACACAACGTGTGCTTTCATACAATTGCAGTGTACTTCTGATGGAGATAGCTTTGTTTTGGTTTCACATACGTTGTATTTATTGTTTTTGAGCAGCATTATCACAACTGTGATCGTGTAATAGCGTTCTATAAAGATAAAATATTGCCTCGGACCCAAAGCAGGACAATTCCAGTGTGGCAGGACTCACTACTCTGATGTCAATACGTGTCTTGCACAATGCTGTAAAATGAACACAACATTAGATTACATGTCCCATATTAAATCAAAATCAAATATTCAAATACAATGGATCACACTCTTATGTAAATATATGTACACTCTTATGTAAATATATGTATATAAACATGCACACACATATTCAACTTAAACTTATACAATATCTGAATGTAATTGTGTGAAACATCTTTAAAATAGTGTACACACTATACAAATTGACGGTGAGAAACTACGTATGGTATGAATCGTAGTAATGTTTTGATTAGTTCGTAATTGCCCAGTCATAGTGTCAAGTTACATTGTTTTTAATCGCCGTTTTAGTACGTATCTGACACTCACGTTCTGCCAAGTTGCCATCATATTTTACTACGCTGCGCCTCTATGTACTGCGAAGTTACTGCGCTATCGCTACGCTGATGTAAATCTGACAACGTACCACAACGCGTCATTACGTAGCGCTGCTGGAAGACCGAAGTACATAGCGCAGCTAAGCGTAACAATAACGAGAGTGATACGAGGCGTACCGTTATTTAAACGTAGCGCATAACGCATCATAACGCACTCATTATGCTACATACAGGCTAAGTTGTTTCACGTTGTGTCACGTGTATCGCTAAGTATAAGTTCGGTGTGGTATAACGTAGCAGTATTTTGAAAAAATTCAAAATTCAGATTCGTCGTTTACGTTGAACTTCGTACAATCCAACTTGTGCCGCGTAGAGGCGCATTACAGACACGTTCAACTACGTACCTACAACGTTCAACGTTGCGGAACGTAGCTAAACGAGGCGACACTATGACTGGTGTATAAAAGTTTGCCTCTGCGTATCTTGTACATGCTTATAATTTGTGAAGACACATTAATAGTTATGAAAAAGCAATAGCAAATACACTTACCAATCGCAAAAAGGAGCAAACACACACCTAGTTCAATCTTTGTCATTTTTTAATGTAAATATAAATTACTTTCCAGAATCTAAAAGATAATCATTACAGATCCAGAGAAATTTATGTCTCTTTGTTATGGTTTCTATTACGACTTGAAAACTCAACACGGATCATGATATATTAAGCCTTCTAAGTTTCCTTCTTCTTTACATTAAAACGTGAACAATTTGGAAGTGCAAGTTCGTGACACAGGAACTGGGTTGAAAAGAAGATAATAATGCTAACCACAGTATGCTTAATGCTGCAAATAGTTCCGTGTAATGACACAAATGTCGTACTGCTCGTACTAAAAACTACTCTAAAAAAGAATATGTATTGCTAAGATCATCGAAAAGTCAAACACTGATGGAGTTCACCTCATTTGTGCAAGCGATTATATAATGTATTGCACTGAATATTCAAGATCATGATGTTTAGATGTGCAGACTCTGTCAGTTCATATATTTTAATGCACTATGTCATAGTGCACTCATAGTGTAGTTTAATGTGTTAATCACGGTTTGACGATAAATGGGCTTGAATGTCATATGAACGAGCTGGATTACCTATTCATTCTGTAACGGATATATTAAGTTCGCATTATACGGCAGTATCTATATAAATGTATCTGACTGACATCACGGGTAGAAACGAACAAACACATACTTGAAAATTGTACACTTTCATTTGTAAGATCAATCAAACGATTTTTTAAACACTTGTTAAAAACAGGGGGGAGATCGTAAAGTGAACTCTGGCTACCTTTAAGTGAGGCAACAAACAGCTGGTGCTCCAAATGGCCGGTTTTGAAACAAATGCTGGATGTTTTTATATGGTTCGTACTGCATTATTTTTACGCTTTTCATCCAAAGAATATGCTCCTGTTGTGGCCCAATATTCCATGTAATCACGTGTTTTGTCTCAAAACATTAAGTTTTCATATACAGAAGTTATGGAAGGTAAAGTGTGTGTAGGTATGTTGTTGACTTGTAGATCACACAATATTGTTTCGCATTTAATAGTTTGAAGAAAATTTCATACCATTTTATGACTATCGATATGCAGTTTAGCCATACTCTTACACAAAAGCCAAGTTTGACACTTCTAGAGCAAATATTCATACTGTTTATCGATAAGCATAAAATGGTATGAAATTGTCCTCAAACTATTAAAAATGCGAAAACAAGTTGTCAGTTCAAGTCAACAACATACCTGCACACACTATACCTTCAATAACTTTTTATATGAACAGTTATAGTCTTGAAATAAAACACGTCATTACATAGAATTTTGGGCCACAACATGAGCATATTCTTGGGATGAAAAGCGGAAAAAAAGCTGTACGAACCATAGAAAAAACATTTGGAATTTGTTCAGAACTGGCCAACTTGAGCACCAGCTGTGTTTTTATGTGGGATTATCTGGTGTAGACCACATTGACCAGGAAGTATCAAACAATACACGTAAACCGAATGGTGCAAAAGATACATGTCTCTAAATACCTGTGGGGAACATTGGTTTTATTCTTTCTGACAAGATTAGCGATATGGCCCTATACTTTGAGACTATACTTATGACAATCTTCTGAAACAAAGAGTGTGCGATTCTCGATAGTTGATAATATTTTTAAAAATGTACGCTTGTGCCTCCTTTGTAGAACAAGTATCGTTGGTAGAAATAAATCAATCGCCCTGAGGATTGAGCATAGTTTCGTCCGGGTAGCAGTTCTTTCTTGCATTTTATGTTATTTAGTTTTAGCATCGTAAAAGCTAACCTTATTATGCTCAGCGTATACTTAGAAAGCTGGTGAGGTCATAAAAGAGCAATTTAGCCAATAATGCATGTGAATTACCACTTCCGAAGTAATACATTGAATAATGCAGGGGGTTAACGACATTTAAATGTAATACCGGTTTACATCATCAATGCAAATACAAATTCGTTTAAATGGTCGAGTGTCTCCAACTGTTTCATTACATTGTGTAACTGGAAAACAAGTTTAATTACATGAGGCGTGTCGTGGGAAAACCGGGCTTAATGCATGTGCGTATAGTGTCGTCCCGGATAATCATGTGCAGTCCGCACAGGCTAATCCGGGACGGCACTTTCCGTTTTTATGGCATTTTTCTTTTCCATGAAGTCTCTTCTAAACATAAATCCACTGTAGGCGGAAAGTGCCGTCCCAGATTAGCCTGTTCGGCTCCACAGGCTAATCCAGGACGATACTTGACGCACATGCATTAAGCCGGGTTTTCCCACGGCACGCTTTATATG
This sequence comes from Congeria kusceri, assembly GCA_027627225.1. Taxonomy (NCBI): domain Eukaryota; kingdom Metazoa; phylum Mollusca; class Bivalvia; order Myida; family Dreissenidae; genus Congeria; species Congeria kusceri. Next base: position 31,372,921 of record CM051026.1, read on the forward strand.
TTGTCGATATATATGTGTGTGCATAGTGCTTGCAATTATAGATCAACATATCATGGTATTTAATTATATGACATTAGTAAGAGATCTCTAAGTATTTCAAAAACTGAGTGTTGTTCTTCTAGTATTAATTCACGTTTAAGACATCTGCACATAAAACATTGTAAATCGGCAAATGTGTGTACAATTTTTAACGGATTTTTCAAAGAAAAATCTCGGCTTATAGATTAGCGGAAACAAGTCGGTTGGGCGGGCGGTTGGGCGGTCGGGCGGGTGGGCGGGCGGTCGGGCGTTTGGGCGGTTGGGCGAGCGTTGCGATGTCGTTAACATTTTGCGTTAAAGTTTTGTATTCCTGTTATATTTTCAAAAGTAATTGGTGAAACTTTATAGAAATGTTCATTGGATGGTCTTCTACCAAACCTGTCAAAATGGTTCCGCTTCACTGCACAAGATGGCCGCCAGAGCTAAAAATAGAATTAAGTCTTAACGCCATTTTCTTCTAAACCGATGGCTAGGTTTTCTATTAATTTCACACCAATATTCATTTAGTGGTCCTCTATCAAACGTATTCAAATGGTTCCGCCTCGCAGCACAAAATGGCCACTAGAATTTGCTTTATAGTTTTATATTCCTGTCATATTATCTGAAGTTCTTGATCAATCTTGATGAAACTTGTATGCATACATTTGAGATCATTGACATGAAACTTCCATTCTTCTTCACCAACATTGACTTGTATATGTCCACCCATCGGCAAAATAAAAAATTCGGCTTTAATGCGGTTTCCGCATTTTTCTCTTGTACTATCTGCATTACCTAACTGATTGCGACATTGTCTCTATTGTACTGTCGTTTTGTAATAGGATAGAAAGCCAACAGATGACGAGGAGGAACACTTTTGATATTCGTATAAAGGAATTCGCAGCATTGCTGTGCAGCATTGAGATGTATGTGCAATCACCATATGTGTTCGCAAGTCAGTGAGAGAGCATGTGTTCATTATTTTGACTTTTATATATAAGTGATTGCAAGTGATTGTTTTCAATCGCTTCTCAGGTATCAGTGTCTTTAAAACCTTCAGTAATGTATGTGGAAGTTATTATATAATACAGAGTTGCTTATTCATGATTGATTAAAACAAAATGCATATAGTTCAAACTTTGAAGAGGTATACAAGATAAATTATTATATTCTGTATTTATTCTTGAATAAACTAAAAACATTTAATCTTGCACTGTCATGTTAATATACTAATTAAATAGAGCTTTTTTAAATTTCATTTATAAGCGTGACTTAACATAGTTATTACAATGCTGTAGACATGTTTCATTACATGAAAACATATGTTCCATGCTGTCAATAGATCGTCTCACAGTGGCATATATCGTCATTTCCACGGTGTATTGTTGTTTGTGTTCTAATAGTTATCAATCTCAACATACCTTACAAAACTTGTTGTTCTCGTTGCATTGTTTTTATTATTTATTTCAATATCGAGCAGTATGCGTTTATATTAAAATTTACTCGTGATAACTGATGTTTATTTCCGGTATACATATACAAGTATGGTATATATGGCTTTATACTTATACTTTATACTAACAGTAGCCGAACAGCTTAGATGGACTTACTTTCGAAGTAAACATTTTAATGACGTCAGAATACTGGAACTTGTGGCGTTTAAGCTTATCGTGCGCAGTTGTATTTATTTATTGTCCAAAAGCATAAAATAAAAAGAAAATTTGTTTTCGGTGTAAGATCGTATTTTATTTCACGAGTGATCATATCAAATAGATATGTTCACTTGTTGCAGCGCCACACCTGAACTTATCATTTTCTATTATCACACCTGGAAACATCATTTTCTATGAACTCTCGTAAAAGAAATACGATCTTACACCGAAATCAACAAATATCCTCTATATATTTCTCGATTTACAATCACTGGCGACTTAGCGTCTGTTCTTGCAATCAAAGAGAACCCCGGCGGATATTTATAAATAGAAGTTAGAACCGTCGGGACAACACTATATTTATGCGTTTATCTCATGTGCAGTTTTAGACTAAACGAGAAAAAAAATGTCTGCATTTTATCAGATTTAATAGATTGATATGTTTAGTTCATTTTTAGCATGTACAATTTAATTGTATCCCATTATTAAGCCTACATTGACGAAACAACACCTTGTTGGATAAACTTAGTTTTATTTGCACACTGTGGAATATGTCAAACACGCGAAGTATAATGACTTCATTTTATTGTTTGTCGTGATGTCATTTTATTTTTTTCTTGCTATTTAGTGGTTTCCTTTCGTTTATTCTCAAAATAAAAACAGACAATGAGGATATAAATAGAATGCCAGGTAAGTGTTGATTAATGATAAGTTTATTTGCTCGGCATAAAATGTGACCCACTCGCCAAGGCTCGTGGTTCAGGTTTTCTAAGCCTGCTAAATAAACTAATATTTATTCAACACTAATGGTATTATCTATATGTATTGCAGTATAATTATGATATTCTCCAAAAGTCAGTAATACGTGATATTAAGCCTATATGTTCAAGAACACCAGTATAGTTGATGATGTGCGATTGCTGAAGCGTTTGAAAGAGTCCGTCGAAATGTAAGATCTCAATTATTATCAAGAAATATGATTAGCAGCAGGGAACTGAAAACAAACTGCAAACACTTATTTGAAGTACTATTCAACTCATTGATTTGAATAGTTCCGATTGCACATGTCTCTTAACTGACGTTCGATTAATTGTTGAAACATTCCAAGAGTCGTAATAACAGAGGTCGTGAATAAATCAATCGGATAGATACGCTACCGGTAGAAGGCCCAACAGCTATTGTTTTAAATGACAGTTAACTTGACACTGTAAATAACATAACTCATCGACAAAATATGCCTAGTGGTGAATTTAAAGGTATTTAAATAGTTGTATGCACGCTGTAATCAAACACATTTTAAATCCAAATTTATAACACAATTACGAATTACAAGTATGAAATTAACAAATAAAGCTAAAGTAACATAAATCAACCCGACACTACTCATATGTATATACATTTTGCATATCAACAATGCAACTTGTTGTATTTATAGTCTGTCTATAATGTTGACTATTGCAATATTACACAACCATAGTAGTTTACCTATATACAGGTATTAAAATTAGTGTACGTTAATTTATTAACGAACTGTGCGATGAATTTAAACGGAAATGTCACTTTTATGCTACTAGAATACAACTCAGTGGTGTTGTTTTATAATTCAAACAGTCAGTCCTAGCGTTTTGTAGTATCAAGTGTTGCAATGCTAGATGGTGATCAAGGCAATTGTTCCTCACTTTCATGTGGTTATTCTGAACATAGTTTGCGACAAGAAGTCCGGAAAACGTATAGAACCATTGAAATGTCAAGTAGTCTTACGTTTTTTGAACTCATTGTTCATATAGTCATCTACTATTGCTAACGTCTTTATTCAACGGTTCGTAATAATAACAAGTGTTTGTTATTCGATGTGATAATTTGTTTTTTCCAATTCTTCTAAATACAACAGTAGCAATATAGACTGGTTTCTAATTCACAACTTGGGGAATATATTGCATCAGACATAAACAGGATCGCAGTTTGATCCTGATATATAATCGGCCCAGATATGTTCATGTTCCTGTATACGTAAATGTTTATAGACTTGTTTATACAATACAAAAAGGGTTTATGTATCTTTCAGAATAATCGTGTGTCCGAAATATCACACAATGCATACTAACGTTACGGTATTGGGATAGGCAGAGTCTCACAGAATGACGTCAAGCATTACAATTTTTAATTACGTGTTCAAAATGACAATAGACACAAAATTATTGTTTCAATCGTTGAATATTTTAATATTTTAATATAATGCTGAATAGATTGGTGCATGCATTAATACAGCTGTTTAAGGCGAAATAATTCTGCTTAGTAGATTACATTGCTATTTGAACTTATTGGTGGTTGTATTTAGTCCAATAATTATAATTAAATTGACAAAACATTTGCAAAAAAATATTGTTATATACAGTAAATATTTACTGTATAAATACAGTAAAATATTGTTATATACAGTAAATATTTAGATACAATATATAAACTAGTAAAATACATGCAATGCATGACTGTCCCTTTAGTGTAACAGTCATGGTTACCGCCGTGCAATCTGGAGTTCGTGAGTTCGATTCCTGTCTACGAACTTTCCGGACAAACCTCGTATGAATATTTGTAATGTCTTTTGTCTATATTAGAAAACGAAAGCCAAGTACAAGGTGTTTGAAATACACGTGAATTAACATACACCCGATATGCATGTTGGTTAGGGATACAGTCGTTTCATGTATTAGGCGTTGATCTAGCCCCAGTGGAAGCAACTTTCAATTGTCTCTTTTAAGCATTTATTAATGTTTGTAAAACTATGCCCCCCTATGGGTCATAAGCAATCTCTGTACACAATTGAAGAAAGCATGACGAATTAAAAAGGTGTTTTGAACAATTTGTCAGTTTGACTTTGACGCTAATACCCAATAATCAATATGAATCTACTTGTAATAACAAACCTACCTACATACCCTAAGAACGTAGATCTCACAGATCCATAATTATAGCTAAGACAAGGCTTTACAAATATTGGTCAGTTTGACCCAAGGACGCACTAATCAAGTGGGGTCCTCTACTAGTCATAACCAACCCACCTACCAACTTCGAAGCATCTAGACCTAAGTGTTCTGTAGTTACTGCCCGGTCAAAATTTTGTCTACCGATATACCGACGGACTAATGGTCAGACGGACCGACGGACCATCATGTATAAAGCGATAAACCCACTTCGAAGAGGGGTGGGGAAGCATTTAAATACAAGTCTACTGATAAGTCCATTTAAGAATAGTCTGCCTTTGTGTTCCATCAAAATTGGTTTTACTCTTTGCGCGTTTTGGAATGTTGGATTGTCGAGTTAAATGATACAAGATGGAATGGTAAATTACTCAATAACCTTTATGATATCGCCTTGGCGCAACATGTTAGTGGTTTAGATGCGCGCCGGTATATCGGCATGCTCTGAAGATAAATATGACGACCCAAACTATGTCGCACAACTGATTCGCTACCAAGAGGATACTCGATTAAAATAGCATGTTGTACAAAAACAAGTAGTCATTCTGCTTTAGCAATGAGACAAAAAGCATATAGCTTTCCTAATTTCCGTGTAGTAATACGTCATTATAGCATATATCAACTCGGCCTTATCCCCATTAAAGGCACTGTCACACTGTGGCGAATTTGAGCTTCGAGTTCTGTACGAGTTCCGTAAAGTGGACGAGTTGATCGCGGATTTGTTTCAAGATGACATTTGTTTGTGTTCTCTTCAACATTGACACGACGCGTACGATAATCACATTTTATCACGAGTTCAGCCGATATATGCGTACGATATCTTCACGAAAATCGATTACTTGTCTTCGACAATGTACAAGTGTAGACGAGTCTGTAAGACTTGAGGAACATAAACACGAGTTTATGGCGATTCTACGAGAAACGGCCAAGCAGATGGGCATATCTCACAGACTCGCAGTAAACTCGTGTTATGTCGTATAATGATACTATACGGCGAAACGATACGACAACGGAAGACATGTCTACATAATGTGATCGAGTGTGTTTAAGAGTGCGCGAGTACCTTACACTTGTATCGACACGTGTACGAGAATAAAAAGTCGCAGAGAAGGCGCGAGAATTTCAAACGGTTTAAAATTTAGAAGACATACGTAGACATCACTGCGACAAAGAACGACATGTGTACAAGATCTACACGACACCAGGCGAGTTGTAGCGAGTTAGTACTCGTCAGATCTCGTAGATTAAATTTGCCACAACTAAACATTCCGGTGCCCAGTTAACGTTTCCATAGGTATTGGTGTTGTATCAATGTACACATATCAACGCGACGCAAAGCAAGAAATCATTACAATCAACAACAGTAAACTTGGTTTAAATTAAGTTATTTCATATTCCAATTAGTGTCTACATGTTAAGTTGTAAGGGAAATTATATTATAGCTGTTGTCTATACCTTTCTCCAATTTTGGAAACATAACACCGAGGAATGTGTAATATAATCTGTGATCCCGTAAGAAATACTTCACCAAAAGACACATAATATGTTTTCCCCATTTGTATCAAAATCCTGTCTAGTATGTCGCTGACCTATTGTTAGTTAATATGGCCGTTTAGGTAAGCCGCTTTTGCAAACAGTAATCAAAAACAGTATTCTCATTTAAGTCCCTGAAATGTTTACGTGTTAAAACACACTGGTTAATTTAACTGGTTTGCTTGATTGACTCTTTTGTTAATGTCTTTCAAACGATTAACTATAGACGTGTCTGTAAATATAATTCGTATGAAATGACACAACTACATAAAGCTATGTGAGACAGGAGTGTAAGGGAATTATAAAAGCCAGCGGGTGCAGGTTACGTGGATTTTCATTGTGTTGTACGATGTGTATATGTTGAAATCTTAAAGACATGAAATATAATACGTGTTAACATAAACAAAGCCAACATGACTAAAAAGGTGAGCGTCTTTCTTTTGAAAAAGCAATGCTAGTTTTGGTTGAAAAACGTTAACTAAAAAATTACAATCAGTAAAACATGCCGTCAACACCAGGATTGTAATTATGGAAAAAAAACATGAAGTGTGCTGCATGTTAATACCAAAGTATGTATGCAAAACTTTAATGTATGATTTCAGGGTTTATACAGCTGTATCCCGTTCATAATTTTCTTATCTCTAGGTAAATGCAATGCACATGAAATTTGCAATCGGCACTGACGTTTCAATGTTATTTGTTTAAACAAATCCCAAAATGCAAGATTCCTAAACAATTAAGTTATATTTCGATATACAGTACAATATATCCTTTGCTTCTATAGATTTCATATAACTTCTTTTCATGTAGCATCATATATAAAGATTTATTGAAACATAAGGTATGTAACATAGGTTTACGATTGATCAAGGTTCGCTACGCTACATGCCACCTTACTTTATTTAAGTAACGTACTAATTACACGGAAGTAAATAAAATGTAACATGTGTTATGTTATTTTTAGTTAAAATGATTTCAAGCGGAAATGGCTTAATTCTGCTAAACACAATTAAAACAGACACGTTTGTGACAATTGAATGTATTGCAAAGCAGGAGCTTACATTTCAATTCATAAACGGGAGTGCCGATGCCCCAATAAATCTCGCCGAGTGCTTGAAAAAAGTGAACTCATGTTATATGATGGAAGAATCATTAGAACAGAACTATGCAGTGATACATACAGCCAGAGGAGGAATTCTTATGATCGTTACTCTTAACGAGAACACGGTTGGAACATACAGATGCTGTGAAATTTATAATCCAAATTTATGTGAGAGCACACATATCATACCAGGTGACAAAGATGCAACAACACAAAGTAGTGCAAGGGAGGTCACAGAAAAACGTATGCTTGTATTTAGTACCATTATTTAAACTCTTGTAAACACGGAAATTAATGATTAATTAACTTAGTAATTCATGAACCTATCCATACATTGATCGGTCGATTGAATTAATATATCCATTGATCGATCCACCCATTTATACATCAATATATTCATTTATCTATTAATCCATACATTTAAAGTTCATATGGCGGTTCATTTACACTTTTGGTCCGCGCATTGAAGTTTATACTATTCAAATAAATGTATTATTATATAAAATTTATAATTTTGATATATATTTATTAACTGTTTTAGTCAAAACTGGTGTATACATTGACACCGCGACAATGTACAGCATGGTGGTTGTACTAGTGATCATTTGTGGATTGACCCTCGTCGTCGTTGTCTGGCTGTGCAAAGAACGTTTAACAGATTGGTGTTGCTCGGAACACACATGTGCAGGGAAAAATACGCTTTATTTTTAAAACAAAACTTGACCTAACACATTTTGAAATATGTGTGTTACTTCCACAAGAAACCGAACCATTACTGCTAGCTAGAGTACTAAATTTCACGAATAAATTAATAATAATAATAATAATAATAATAATAATAATAATAACAATAATAACGATGATGATTATGACAATAACAATCACCAGCATCATCATATTCATCGACATTATAATCATTGTCGTTATTTTTTCATTCATATTCATGATTTTATATCAGTTCTTCTAATTGCAGGTTACTGTTTGTTTTCGGAACCTCGCACAAAGGTATATTGGAAGAAGTATTTATATTATTTGACTTTAAGTGTTTTAATGTTTTATTGCTTCAATTGCCATTAATCAAAATGTACTATTTTACTAGATGTTTTGGCCAAGAGGTGACAAACGAATTTATAAACACGAGATTCCATTTAAAAAAACTGACCTTTTTATGATTTTCAAAATTGTGTGTAGTTTGGTTGTATGCCAGTGTTCCAGGTACTGAACATGTTTGATATTATCTTTCCAGAGAAGCGGTACAACACAAGACAAGTGCGATAGTGAGGCAGAAATGACAATGATTAAATCTTAAAAAGACGCTTCTCTTCCTTCAGAAAATACTGTCTTTTTTCCAGTACAACAGAAGCGATCCTAAATAAGTAAAATGCGAGAAGCAAATACCGGCAAACAGAACATTACTGCCAAATTACTTTGCGGTATGTGTAGATGGGCACATGACAGTATAATAATATTATAATAAACCGATTGCGTATAGAACGTATTCGTTAGTCTGTGTGTAAAATAAACTATTTAACGATGTATTTGCAAATAATAGGAACATTGCGGTAAACATGCACTTTAAATGACTGTGAAATGTACCAGTTTTACCCAACTGTTTTACCTTTGTTGTAAGGAAACAATTTTTGCTTTATCGGGCTAATAAACAACGGTTTGTTGTGCGTTAGCTCAAATGGTTTGATAATCGCTCATCATAATGACAAACCGTTCGTTATAATCAGATAAACAAAGATCAATTGTAAATTATTTCGATTCTAACTTGACTTACCCGACAAACCATGCCATTACGACAGGAGCTACATTGTTTAGTTTCGGACATCTTTTCCGTAGTTTTTTGCTGAATGACTTATGGTAATTTGTGCTATGTATCTACACAAATCTATGCACGTGTCATGTTATAAAGTATATGCATGTGCACTTTATTTTGTTATTGTCATTATTGATTATTGTTGATTATTATATTAAAATGGTTTGTTGTTCTTGTACACATTTTGAATATAAATAATATGTCAATACATTTTTCGTGTACCCTGATGTTCACACAGATACGCAAAACTGTAGTACGTCAAAACAATAAGCGAACAAGTTTGTGCTTGGACGAGATACGATTAGCATTTATGGATACAGTTAAACACTCACGATCAGACATTAGATTTGACTTGATATAAGCACAAATACTTAATAAACTACCTTGGTTACTACGTTTCTACATTGGAATATGTCACATGTTTAGTCATGATAATGAGAATACACTTATGGGATGTTGTACAAGTATGTGACAAAAACATTTAAACGTTCTTAATGTTAAATAAAATAATGTAAGCGCGGATTAAATAAGCGTTAACATACACTTATTAATTCACTGAATGTTTCCATCTATTCTGAACAGTCCGTGAATTTATTAAATACACACATTATCGTGAAAGCTACATTATTTTAAACTGAAAAAATACAGTACAATAAAAATGTTAATAATAATAATAATAATACTAATAATGATACTATTCGTGGAAGATTAAACATAAAAAAACACTTTCTTAATACAGCAATGCTGCAGTTTAACAGAATGTTCCACCTAAATACAATAGGTATAGTCAAATGCAGCAAATACTTTATGTATAACCACATGCAATGATAAGTAGGCGTCAAATGAAATAAATAATATATGTATAGTCAAGCAGCGCATAAATGTTTCAGAAACAAATAAATAGACAAAAGACATCAAACTGCAAATACAAAACATACAACAAATACAACAATGATAAAATACGTATGTTTTTTTTGTTTTTAAATATAAACAACCAGTTGTGACAGCAGGATTGAAATCTTAGTAGCAGCCCAATGTCTTTTATTTATTGCAAGCGACCAATTGCCAAAAACAACACAGCGCATCACAAAACATATAACAAACACAAAACACACATGTATAAAACTGGGGTCATCGCGTTGGAACGATCAATGCACAGCATTGCGTGATTAAACCGGTTCAGGGGAACCGCATTTCACACTTGGCCCATAATTATACAGAAAACAAATGTGTCAATAAAAATTAACCTCATAGCCTCGTTTCATCAACTAATATACAATATTAGAGAAACATGTAATGCAAGTGCTCGGATATAAACATGTGTGCAATTAAATGCATACATATATCGACATATACAGAAAGTCTAAAACGTGTATATTTACAAGTCCACAATGTGTATCTCCCGTTGGACATAAAGCAGGTATCACCGAAACAAATGCCATACTATACACATGTCTAGTTCATACAATGTATAGCCAAATTTATCTCAACGTTGTCAAACTACAACGCTCTTTAGTTGACGACACTGTAAAGGTAATCTTCGGAAAATGCATCGCATTCAGACGCGAGTGTCCTGAAATGGAAAATGGAATATAGACAACAGGATTTATTTTGTAAGGCACACAACATATGGACGAAATATGGACATCACATATTTAGTATGAACAAAAAACGACTAAAGTTTTCTTATATATATATAGAGATAATTTGTTGGTGTTCTACAATTAGGAAATTGCAACGACAGAGGAAATTCCCCAAATAGTGTCTTAGTGATTTACAATTTTCTAAAATATTGACAACGGTGATTTAAATCGAAATGCGACACACACATTTTTAAAATGTCTGTACTTACTGCTCATCCAATGTTGGTTCTCCTGAAAGATGCAATTTATCTATGCTCATTTAATTTAGTTTGTACTTTAAGATGTATAATCATATAAATATCTAATCTTACCAACCGACATGTCAACACAATTCATTACTTCATTGCATATGTAGTGGTATAAGTCATCGTTCGATGTAAAGGTTAAGTGTACTAAGTAGCATTTTTATCGTCGTCTTTGACCACATACTTTGAAATATATTCATTACATATTATGTCGTCGTTTCCAGTTTTAAGTGTTTGTTTTGCGGGCTTACCTTGCTTTTTCTCTTTTTTCACCAGGCTATAAACATAACTACTTGAGGGCAAACATGGTGGGGCTGTCACAGCCCTGTAACAAACATCACATCATTGACTTAAATATTGCTTTATGTTTTATTTCATATCGGTTTGTTCTACGCAACTGCATCTTGAAGATTAGCTTAAATATACAGTGTATCCTGTCATGTAAAACATTATTTGTATATTTGGCATTTTTATGTTTATAGTTGCTTATATGTAAAGTTCTCACTGTAAATAAACGCACAAAACATATATGATTTGGTATACATGATTGCGTTAGTATGTCAGAGGGTTATGTGTTAACAACCGTACATGTAACTGTAAAAATAGGTGTTCATTGATAGTTAAATGGTCAATAGTGTGTGCATTTATAGATGTATGTTTTTGGCATAAGCAAAGTGTGATATAAGCAGGTTATTGTAGATCAAAATTGTACTAATGGTAAATTGTCTGTCTGTCTGTCTGTCTGTCTGTCTGTAGTGTCTGTCTGTCTGTCTGTCTGTCTGTCTGTCTGTCTGTCTGTCTGTCTGTCTGTCTGTCTGTCTGTCTGTCTGTCTGTCTGTCTGTCTGTCTGTCTGTCTGTCTGTCTGTCTGCCTTCCTGCCTGCCTGCCTGCCTGCCTTCCTGTCTGTCTGTCTGTCCGTCCGTTCGTCCGTCCGTCCGTACACGGGAGAAAAGGAAGACGCCTATTGATTTTGAGGACAACATGAAATTCATTTCCGAAGATATCTTGAGAACGCTTTGACCTACGATCATTTAAGTTGGTATGCTAATGTCTTGGGAAGAAAGGAAGACGCCTATCAATTTTGAGGTCAACAGGTCAAAGGTCAAGGTGACAGAGGCTTGTAAAATGAAAACTGTTTCCTCTGTAGACCATTTCGTTTCCGCATGATATTTAGAATACGCTTTGACCTATGTTCATCCAAGTTGGTGTGCTGGTTACTCGGGAGGAAAGACAGACGCCTATCAATTTTGAGGTCAACAGGTTAAAGGTCAAGGTCACAGGGTCTTGTAACATGAAAACTGTTTTCTCCGTAGACCTTTTTTTCCGCAGGATATCTAGAGATGGTTTGGCCTATTAGATGTTCAAATCAAACAGATAACCGGTATCCTTATTTAATAGACTGTAAAATTAAATCCATAATTAAACTCTATCTTTCTTTCAGCGTTGTTTTTACTTTCTTAAGCATCAACTTTAAGTTCCTCCCCATGTGTTAATTTGCACATATAATATTAAAAATATCTCTTAACAATTGCACATATTGACGACTTGGCTGCAAGTCGGTGGGCAAATATGTTTTACAAACTCTCTTTTTATTAATATTATTATTATTATTATTATTATTATTATTAGTAGTAGTAGTAGTAGTAGTAGTAGTAGTAGTAGTAGTAGTAGTAGTAGTAGTAGTAGTGGTAGCAGCAGCAGCAGCAGCATACCAGCAGCAACAGTGTCAGTAACAATAGTACTAGTTGGAGTAGTAGTAGTAATCTTAGTAGTAGTAGTAGTAGTAGTAGTAGTAGTAGTAGTAGTAGTAGTAGTAGTAGTAGTAGTAGTAGTAGTAGTAGTAGTAGTAGTAGTAATGGTAGTAGTAGTAGTAGTAGTAGTAGTACTAGTAGTACTAGTAGTAGTAGTAGTAGTGGTAATAGTAGTAGGAGGAGGACGAGGAGAAGAAAAAGAAGAAACACTTCTACTGCTGCTTGTGCTGATTCTGCTACTGATTTGCTATTAATTCTGTTACTGGGATGTCCTTTGATTTATAAAATAAAACCATGTATTTTGTTCGCTTTCATAACTGTTTCATTTATCACATCATTTAAATGTTTTCTCTCTATTTGACAATGTAATTCGTAGTCAGATCAGTACGGCGCTCGTCTGCAATATTAAACATATACAATTATAATATGGCGTGTTCATAACTAACCCTAGGCAATGAATTATTTGTTTTTAATACGCGCATTTGCCATGCTTTCATAATATGCACATGTAATTATCAATACATAACATTGTACTTTAATTTACTAAATAAGGTATGTGTTCAGCTATTATATAAGTAAGCAAAATTGAAGGCAAATTACAATACTAATACATGTACTTAATTGGACTAAACATCGACGGCTAAAAACCAAAGGTACTAACTGCTATATTGATTTCAATGGCAGATAACTCCTTGTGTTTGTCAACCCTCAAATTATATGCACAAATATTAAATAAGTAAGCAAACGTGTACGCGAATAACAATATTGATAATGATACTAATTAAAGAAACATACACAAACAGTTAAAATGAGTGTTTTGTGTATTGCCAATGTATTATATGCTTTTCATTGAAATAACTAGTTTATTTGTGAAATAAATTATTATATGTTCACTGTTGGAGCTGTGAAAATATAAGATTGTATATCTTTACTTCAGAGAGAATATAACATAAAACACACTCGTGTTCTATCAGAAATATCGATCTACCGGTATAGGTTTACGTCCCTCGGCAAATGTATATACATCTACAATATTTACATACATTCCATTACAGAAAACACATGACAAAATTCAACAAAAATATAATTTAGCGACAACGACGCACACAATATGGCAGTTGTTCCCACCATACATATGATAAACAATTTTGAAATCATTAATGACGTCATTTTTATGACGTCAGAATACACAAACATTGTGACGTTTAAGTTTTTGTCTCGCAATTGTAATGTATTTATAGTCCTAAAGCATAAAATAAACATAATACTTGTTGATTTCAGTAAAGGATCGAATATTTATTTCACTCGTGGTCATAGAAAAGTATATTGTCACTGGTGTCTACGCAACTAGTTTCAATATTTTTTTTTCTACTTCTACTCGTGAAATCAAATGTGATATTTCACCGAAATCAACAAATATTTACCAGCAGTTCTTCCGTTTTTGTTGTTGACCACGCTGTAGGTGTAATCTTCCGATACTGTATAAGTCTGGGCAGGTGTTGGCATAATATTTCAACAGTGTCATAAACATAGTTTCGTATACGATTCTCATGGTAAACGTTAGTTTTACTGTTTAAAAAAGTTTATATAAAAAAGAAAGTTACGATAATTTGACGCTTATGTGCTATAAATACATGTTTTAGGATATGCATATAAAACGTTCAATTATAATAAATATTGTGACCAAAACGTAACGGCATATAATAATATACCAAAGCAAAAATATGTATTGTTTGAAGTATTCTAGCATGCATGTACTACCACAAACGTACATAAGATGAATCATAAAATATGCAATAAAAATACTTACTTGTGTATATCGTTTCAAGCGTTGCCTATAATACGAAGAAAAATAACAATTGATTCATATTCAATTACATTATACATTTGTTATAAATTGTGTCTTATGAGACCGTGTTCATGCGGAAAAGCACATAGTACAGGTATATCTAGACTGTTAGCTTCAAACACACGTTTGTGTGTGTGTTTTGTTTTGTTTGTTTAGTTAAAAGCATACTGCCCTGTACTGTATAGCAATGCTTAATCACTAAATTGTGTTGTTTTTTTTTCCCCCCAGACATTGCGACTTTTACATAAGTAGTCCGTTGGAAGGAAACATATATCACTGTTTACCGACCTGAACTGCTAATTACACTCTCCCTAACAAAGCTGTCTATCGGTTCGTCGTCGATATTCCTGAACATAACTTCATTCTCCAAAGGATTGGTAACACTAGATGGAATTGAAATTGATATTGAAACATATACTTATTTAATCAATCAATACTATACGTGTACCTTATTTCATATGCATCATGTATACACACTTTTATTTGGTAGTTAAGTGATATTTCATGTTTATCCCATCTTCAAAATGTCATTAACATCCTGTGACATAAACTTAGCTGTATTACACACTGTGGAATACAGCAAACACGCACAGTTAAATGACGTCGATTGTTGTTTATCTTGACGTCATTTATATGCTTTTCGTTATATTAATTGTGTTTTTCTTAAGTTTATTTTCAAAACAAAGGTAGAAATGATGGGATAAATAGAGTACTAGGATTAGTGTTGAATAAAAAGTGTATCTTGCTCGGCTCGATCATCAGGCTCGCGCTTCCGGTGTTCTAAGCCCCGCCAGATAAACTTCTGTATACATCTATTCAACACTCGCCTAGTATTCTCAATAAATGCAACAAGTATTACACGTATACAATGTAGTTGCTGTCATAAAAAAGTATCACAAATGTTAGTTAAAATTAAGTAAACTGGCTATAATTACCATGTACGTTGTGCTGTGGCTTGACCTGAAAATAAAGGTGGAAATACATGTGTCTCGTTAAATACATTTTGCGAAGGCAATAAACGCATTTTAGACATAGTCCGTTAACATTACATGTACTATATTTAGGTAAATGATATAGACTTATAAAGTGTCTGCATTTTAATAACTATGTATATTTGATTGTTACCCATGCAATACATTGTAAATATTTACAAGGTGTCCCCCGTGAAAACAGAACATTATCTTTGACAGCGTTAGTAAATACAATCTCAAAGCTAAATTACGCCTAGTGCTACCAAAATTCATATCATTTTGGGCATGCTTGTTTGTAATTAATGAACATAGGGCAGTTATTGTTGTGAATGTGGATTCAAATTTTGCAAAAATAGCAGAGCATCGATAATTGTTTGAACACGCTAATATATTATTGATTTAGAACGGCTGGGTATGATGAGGTATTGTATTCCGACCGTTTGTGTTCGTTTACAACCATAGAGAGTATATTTAAATAGTACAGTTTGCATATAATAATGTATGCACCATGGGCTCCGACAGCATTGGTGACATATAGTACTAACGCTACGCCTAGGATCTCGTATGCATTTGATGCATCATGTCTTTCGTTGGTGACATCTGAATGTTTAAATTGCAAACACAATTTAAATATTTATTAATGATAAACATTTAAATATGCTTCTCAAGATCTGGAACATAATCTGTGTGTCCATTACTTAATTATTATATACAAACCCACATTAGAAACCACATTCGTTATTAAACAAACACATGATATCATCTATTCTAAATACCAGTTTAAAGATAGTGCCACATAAGCAATTTAAAAACAAATATATCTGAAACATTACAAATTTATTATAAACTCACGCTGTTATAAAATGAATTAATTAAGCAAACCGAATTAATAAATAACGCTCTACTACTTTAAATAACATAAATGACGGTAAAAACCCTTCATTAATATGTATAGGATAATGATCAAAATGTCAATACGAATAGATTTATTAATAAAAATACCTGTATTTCGTTTAAAGCACAGTGCCAGCTTTTTTCGAACGACAAATGCGATTATTCCCACATACAGAAGGATGAGTGGACCAACCAAGGCGATAGCAATTGTCTTCACCGAAGCTTGAAATAAAGGTTGAATGTCAATTAGTAGTTTTTATGCAATTTCAATATTAAATGATTTGTTTAATTTAAATAATTACTTAATTAATTAAGTAACGCATTCACAAATCCATCCATCCATCCATCCATCCATCCATCCATCCATCCATCCATCCATCCATCCATCCATCCATCCATCCATCCATCCATCCATCCATCCATCCATCCATCTATCCATCCATACATTCATCCATACATCCACTGTCTAACCATCATGCATTAATTCATTCATCAATTCATTCATTCATCAATTCATTCATTCATTCATCAATTAATTCATTAATTCATTAATTCATTAATTCATTAATTCATTAATTAATTCATTAATTCATTAATTCATTCCTTCATGCATTCATTCATTCATTCGTTAATTCATTCATTCATTCATTCATTCATTCATTCATTCATTCATTCATTCATTCATTCATTCATTCATTCATTCATTCATTCATTCATTCATTCATTCATTCATTCATTCATTCATTCATTCATTCATTCATTCATTCATTCATTCATTCATTCATTCATTCATTCATTCATTCATGCATTCATTCATTCATTTATTAATTAATGCATGCATCAATTTATCAATTCATTCATTCATTATTTCATTCATTCATTCATTCATTCATCCATTCGTTCATTCATTAATTCATTAATTCTTCATTCGTTCATTTTTTTTATTCATTCAATTATTGATGTATTTATTTATTTATTCATTCATTCAAGCATTCATGTGTTCGTGTGTTCATTCATTAATTCAATTATTTATTCATTCTTTCATTCATTTATTCCTTTATTCATTCATTGATTCATTCATTCTTTCATTCATTCATTTGTTCATTCCTTTGTCAATTATGCATTAATTAAATAATTAATGAATTAATTCATTAATTATTTCATTGATTTATTAATTCATTTATCAATTCATTTATTGGATATTATTCATTTATTTAGGTGTTCATTTTTCATATATTCATTCATGCAGGCATGATTCATTCGTCCATTTATATGATATATTCATTTATTTATTTATTTATGTATTCATTGATGCATTTATTTTTCAGTAATTAATTGATCTATTGATCCATTTATCGACATTATCCATTCATTCGTTCATTCATCCATGCATGCGTTTATTTATGCATGTATTCATTTATTTAACAACATTCTTAAAATAAACAGAGTATTCCAACCGGTTTTGCAATGATTGTTTTATTATAATAAAGAGGTCCAGGATGGCCCTGGGTCGCTCACTTGAGTTTAAGACATCATAAAGACTTATAATAATTAAGTGGGCTAAATGACCCTACAGCACTTACATGAGTATAAATATCTAGGCCTTGCAATTTCTATGGAAGGTTTTTAGAGTCTATATTAACAATGTGACCCCTAGGGTATGGCCACTTACCTCGGATATATTTGAGCAATATTTGTAGTGGACATTGCGGTTTCAAATAACACGATTTTTAAAGCCGACTTTCCATATAAGGCTATAAAAACTATGTTAACCCGGGACCCGGATTCTAGTTATCCCAGGGGTATAATTTAAAAAATCTTTATAGAGGACAACTATACAATGTTTCACGTAAAACAAAAAAAAAATATCCGCCTTGTGTTGCAGAGAAGATGATTTGTTAAGCCAACTTGCCATATAAGTCAATTGAAACAATATGACCCTAAGGGCGTGGCCAATTTGAACAATCTTTGTAGAGGACCACTACTGGCACAGTGCCTAGATCCGCCACTTGCCTATATCCGCCACCCCTTCCGAATAAGCGTTTTTTTTTACCGGCGATTTATATTTGTTGATCTCAGTCAATCAGATACTTTCCTTTAACAATGGTGACGAGTTTTTATCTTGATTTGTGCATAAATAAATACTTAATCCAATTATTTTGTAAATAAAGCCTAAATGCAAACAACCTGCATGCGGGGAATCTATTTCATACTGCGCATGCGCAGTTTTGAGGCTCCGCACGGTGTCCATAATACAATATAATTATCGTGTTTTAATATTATGTCCATGTGAGCAGGTGCAGCATAAACATAACAATTAGTCATTGACATTACATACAATAAAATGGGATAAAACTGCATATAAAGAGCGCAAATGTCTCGCTACTCAAAACCCTCCTTATTTGTCCAACATGCATGCCAGGCCTCAGTTTCAGAGCTATTTTTTATAAAAACAAATGAGTATTTGGAAGAAATTGAAAAATTGTAGTAACAACATACAACACGCAGCTTAATATAGAAAATTAAAAAAGAACAATAGTTAATTGTGGAATAGGCATGTCACGGTTCCTGATCTACGATTTTCACCAAGCAACTTCGGATCACCGTGTTGTTGTTTTTTTAAACACTATAAAATGAATCTTAAATAAACTGAAGTGGGAGTTTTGTCAATAGGAGTCAATAGTAGTTGCTTTGAAAACATAATTGATAAAACATAATTATTTTCGAGCAGTTTGAACATTTTAAAGAGGGGTGGTGTATTCAGGCACTCCCGCGCTCATTTTTTTTACACTGTTTAGGCCTTCAATCTCCATAAATAATTTTCATTTGCCAAGTATTTGAAATGCAACCAAAACATGCCAGCAAATCACATTAAACCTAACTTTATTTATGTAATTGTTTTTGTCAATGGATAAACAACTTGTGAAAATATCGTAAAAATACCCCCCAAATGTGGCGGATATAGGCACTGCGCCAGTATACAATGTCACATACCAAATATAAAACCACTAGGCCATGCGGTTTGAGAGAAAAAAATTAAAGTCATTTTTTGCTTTTAAGTCTATATAAACAAAGTGGCCCGTGTAGTATAATCAGATTTGACCCTAGGGGCATCATTTGAACGATCTGTGTAAATGCTAAATATGAAAAATGTGGGCCTTGCGGTTGCAACAGAATATTTTTAAAGTTAATTTGCTAGTTATGTCTGTATCAACCATGCGACAACGGGGCGTGTCCAGTTTGGACCCCATGTGCATTATTTGAACAAATTATAGATGACAAGTATGCAATGTTACATACCAAATATGAAACCACTGGGCCATGCGGTTTGAGAGGAGAAGAGTTTTAAAGTAAAATAGAACCACTATGGAATCTTACATTCCGAATATGAAACCTCTGGGCCTTGCGGTTTCAAACGATAAGTTATTTTGCTTTTTAGGTCTATATAAACCATGTGACCCACAGGGCGTGGCCAGTTTCTACGCCTGAATAATAATTGAACAATCTATGTAGAGGACCACTTCACAAAGTTTCATGCAAAATACACATCGGTCTTACGGTTTCAAAGCTTGATATTTTAAAGGCCCTCTTAACATATAAGTCTATATAAAACATGTAATCCCCGGGGCGTAACCAGATTAGAGCCCCCTCCCCAGGGGGTTCATTTGAACAATCTTAGTAGAGGACCACTATACAAACTACAAAATAAATATGAAACGGTTGAGGCGCTGGGCCTTGTGATATCAGAAGAAAATATTTTTTAAAGTCATTTAAACAATATCTGTAAAGGACCGCTATACACTAGTACACTCCAAATATAAAACCATTGGACCTTATGGTTTCAGAGGAAAATCTTTTTAAAGTAATTCTGCCATTTAAGGCTATATAAACAATGAGCATCATTTGTACACTCTTTGTAGAGAACCACTATACAATGTTTAATACCAAATATGAAACCTTTGGACCTTGTTGTTTCAGAAAAGAAAATTTTTAAAATCATTTTGCGATTTAAATCTATGAAAACAATGTCACCCCGGGGCGTGGCCAGATTTGATCCCATGGGGCTTCATTTGAACAATCTTTGATGAGGACAAAGATACAATGTTAAACACTAAATATGTTAACTATGGGCCTTACGGTTTTGAAAGTTATTTTGCTCTTTGAGTTTATATAAACCATGTGACCCACAGGGCGTGGCCAGTGTTTAACCCCAGTGACCTTATTTAAACAACTTTTGTAGAGGTTAACTATACAATGTTATATACCAAATATGAAACCACTGGGCTTTGCAGTTTCAGAGGAGAACATTTTAAAATAAATTTTGCTATTTAAGTCTAAATAAATAAACAATGTGACCCCTCTAGGGCGTGGCCAGTTTTGACCCCAGGGTCATCATTTGAGCAATCTTTAAAGAGGGCCATTTTACAATGTTACATATCTAATACAAAACCACTGGGCATTGCGGTATCAGAGGAGAAGATTTTTTTATTCTTTTAAAAATTGTGACCCCGGGGCATAGCCAGATTTGACCTCAGGGGCATGCTTTGAACAATCTTTCTAGAGGACAACTTTACAATGTAACATACCAAATATGAAACCTCTGGGCCTTGCGGTTTCCGAGAAAAAGTTTGTTAAAGTCATTTTGAAGTTTATATAAACCATGTAACCCCCAGGGCCTCGCCAGTTTTGACCCCAGGGCAATAATTTGAACAAACGTTATAGAATGATGTCACTTGTCAAATATTTTTAAGTTGGCAGTCTTTAAATCTATGTTTAGCTCTGGTGACATGCATATGCAGCGGGCCGGAACGATTAACCCAAGTTTGAAAGAGGGTCATCCAAGGGTCATTCCTATGAAGTTTGTTGGTAGGAGATGCTAATTGAATGACAATGGTGACACACGACGCACGACACACGACGGATGACGGACGAAGGACAAAAGACGATCCTAAAATCTCACCATGAGCACGTTGTGCTCAAGTGAACTAAAACAATGTGAGAATACAATTTCCTTTTAGTGATATATATATATATATATGATCTAGTATTATTAGTGTTACCAACTGAAGCGCTGTTCTCTGTCAATAAGGCTAGTTCTTGCGTAGAACGTTCCGTCTCATGTGTTGACGGACTTGGGCCTGAAAACGTAAGTTAACATGGTCCGGCATTCATTTTAAAGCTGGTTCCAAAGTATTATGAGAAAATACATGTATAAATATAACATTATTCTATGTGTTCAGAATCCAGAATGCTATCCTCAATAGTAGCTGTGCTTTACACACATTCATAGCCGCTTATTATCTTAACAACTTGGCAGACAGATGCTTCCACAACATCCCACAGAAACACACAGTGTACATATTAAACGTTTCGGAAAAACTGGTACACCAACTCACCGATATGTTTGGGTTTGTCGTTTGTAGCGTCCGTTACCTCTGTGACCGTATTTGTACAGTCGTTGACAACTCCTGTAGCATTCTCATCACTTTCATACGAACTGGTCACATTGAGTAATACATTTTCTTCCGAGACTTGACTTTTCATTTGTGGTAATGTAGTTTGAGCTGCACGAAAACAATTTAAATATACTACATAATATTAAGGAAAACTAAAAACAACTCATAAAAAAGGATCGACATAGAAATCAATCTGAAAACCCATTTTTATGAAAACATCAAGCACAACAAGAAAAACAAACATCAGTAAATCTGAAAAACATTGCAAAATACTTAATTTACTTACTGTGACTGGAAATGGTAATAACGTTGCTGAAAATTGGTTTTCCATCCTTAAATATCGCGCATTTCCATTGGTCTCCTTCACTATCATTCAGTGCATCAGAAATGTTGCATGTAGCCCGATCTATTTCCATACAAGAACAGTGCACTGCTTTCAAAGATTTAGCGTTTATTTCGCAATGAGCGTACTTGTTTTCAACTTGAATCATGTTGTCAAAACTAGGAGAGGCATTTTCCTTTCTATGAAAGACTCGAATTTTATTCAGGGTTCCTAGGCATGAAATCTCCAACGTTGTTGAATTCAACGGCCTATAGTTTATTGTTAAATCCAGCCCGGCCTGACCTGTAAATAATGTGTATAACCTTTTATAATTTATGTTTTCATTTAATTATTAAATGTTACGTTGTAGCATATCCAAACTATTCAAATATTACTGATTGTGTGTGATGTTATTCCATATATACATGTGACCCGTGATATGTGTAATCTTGTAAAGTCATGTTCATTAACAAATACATAAGACGCGGTCCATTCGGAACGTTTTAGCATTTGTTAATCCTGAGTAAAATTTGCTGAATATTTTTTGTATTGATGTTTAGAATAACACGCTAAAATATGGCTTGTATTGATGTTTAGAATGACATGTTAACATATGCTTTTAAGAAAATATCAGTAAATAAATGCATTTTTTCCGTTTCTCTGTTGCTGGCGCTATAACAGTAACCAGCCAAATATAATATTAACCTGTTAGGAACAAGTAATAAATCACAAAATTTCTATAGGTATCCATATTTCCAAGTAACGGAAAGCCAGATGAACTGAACGTTATTAGTTCTAAGTTACGTAGTAAGACATCCCGATGATTTAAATTTACTAAGCGCCGTTAGATGATATACAATTGAAGGAAACGCATTTATTTCCTTATAAGGAAATAATTAATCCTTCTTAACAGCACTGTTTAACAATCACGAGATGATTCCGGAAACAGTCTTAAGGGGGTAACATAATACACACATACGAAATTAAGATATTAAACTATGCATTCAATGCATTCAGGTGAAACGAACGCTTTACAACAAAACGTTTATAGTAAGAGAAAAAGCAATACAAACAATATATAATTTTAGGCGTATTTTTATAGACATTCTTTGATTTTACATCGATATTGTTTTTTCGTCAATTTTTGTTTTAATCGTAGCTCGCGCACGTATCCTTACACAACAACACAATGCAGTGTTGCTGTTTATTTATATGACTGCGAATGTTTGTCGATTTGCATTTTATTGAAAATCTCATAATAAAATATGCTAGCTATACGTTTTAGTGTGTATTGATGCCATGGTAATGCGGGATTGTACAATGAAAGATAATGTTTTTATTTATTTATATAGGACATCTCTATTTGTGTAGATATGTTCAATATAATTTGCGCAAAGCAGGTTATACAACAATACACACAGCTATTATGATTAATACTAGGTATGGGTTTTCGAATTGTATATATAACTTCTAAAAACAAATAGATCCCTGGTGTATACATGCCAGTAAAATGTAGTAGTTGTTATTTTCGTCGTTGTTGTAGTATTAGATATACCATATTTCAATTACAAATGGGCGAATATAATATCAGTAAACTACGCTTAGTTTCAAAAGGTTTAAACTATAATTTTATGTTTCACACCCGTATATAATACTTCAAGTAAAACAATGAACAGGATCAACTATTAAAACTACAAAGGCTTTGCCAAGTAATAAGACACACACACACAGATTGTTGTGACAGACATTTATGCATTTCAAACTCTCATAAAACAGTAAACTCTTACAATCGTACATTATTTTACCGAGCATAGTTCATTTTGTTCATTAAGTAATTAAATGGACCTTTTCAGAGATTTGGACGAAACGACATGTTTTCTAACTTGTAGTCACATATTCAAAAAATAAAAGAAAAGTGTATATAAAGAAGCGACATAAAACTACGGACATTGAAATATACTGTAAATACCGTGTGCTTAATGAGTAATCGTTAATTAAAATGGATACAATTATAAAGCGTTTGTAACGTAAAATGATGAAATAACTTGGAGTGTTTCTGTTGAATAGTTGAAATTGTTGAAAACGCGTGAATCATTTAAAATAAAAAATGCACTGCCTATTGCTAGGTTCTCACTATAGTGCGATCCGTCACAAACGCCGCGATTGACCACTTGTAGGTGATCGTTGTATTTCTCTGAGACTTCAGGCTTGGATACGATGTGATGCGAGTCCATACGTTTTGAAACGATGTTTTGCGCTCTGTTGCGATCTGGTCACGATTTTGATTGTTTCGGTCGAGTCCACGATTGGGTCTCGATCTGACACGATCGGGTTCACCGAATTAGGACGTGCTTAAACGTACAGATGCGTTCTGATACGCTTATCCCGAATACATGCACGCCGTTTAGATAGGATACAATTGTGTTCGCGATGCATTTTACGATCGTGATCGATGGAGATCACGATTGTATCTACGACTGGAACCGAATGATATAAATACAGCCCGACTGACTATTGACTTCATTGTTTCTTGAGATCGCAACACATCTTAGCACAGCGTGGTGTTCGATCACCACAATTAGATACGATCTTCGCGCGTTGTTACGATGCAATAAGATCTGATACGATGATCCCGATGATCAATTGATCACAGCTGATCATGTTCATCGTAGAGTATTTTTGAACCGTTCAAAATTGTTCTGCGATTAACGAGATTGCCACGACTGACCTCAAGGTGTGTTAGGATCTGATAAGATTTAATCTGATCGCCACGATTGGTGGACGATAAAGACAACGATTTCACTCGTGACGCGAATCGTTATTGTGGGAACCTAGCATTAAATATTATTCGGAGTGGCCGAAAGGTAACGCGTCAGACATTTGATCCGGTGGTCAGAGGTTCGAAACCCGGTGGTATTAACTGCTTTTTTGTCTGTCTTGTTTTCTTGTTAAAGTACTTGAGCTTTCAATTCCAGATAATATAATTTGATAAATTAAGACGTTTAATGGCAAATTTCAAAAATACTAAAAATTTGTGAACAAGTCCAGTTAAATGATATGAAACATAGATTAGACTTCAGATGTGAAAATCAGTAATACCAATAAAATGCCAACTACTTTTCTGCTGCATTTTAATATAACTCATTTGAAATATTTGGTTAAAAAACACATTTTCCCCAACCCTTCTTTTGCTGTTAAAGTGTATTTAAAGACGTTCGCAACAATGTCCTTCAATTTTTTTGCAATTTTGCAAACAGATTTTCTTAAAACTTGGCACAAACATGCATCAATGTATCCGAAAACTAAAACAGTCTTTAAACAAAAGGGGTCACAGACCTTTTTCCGGAAATATTGAATTTTGAATACGGTACCTGTCGAAGCCTTGTTTCAGTTTGTGTTACTTAGAATGTTGAATAATATAAAGCGTTTATATTCTAACAAAGATGGAGATTGTTAAATGCATCTTTTTTGAAATGTTTCGTGTGGTAATATAAAAGTGCAGTTTAATGATAAAACGCGCTTTATCTACAGTTATCATTTAACAAATGACTTGTAATAGACACTTAACGAGGTGAATTTTGCATTAAATTTTCAAAACATGTAAACATGTACAAATTATCAAATATACGAATATATTTTGTTTTAAACGACATATCTTGTTAAAAGATCCCACAAAGATGCGTCATCGTATACTGAAACTAAAACAGTCTTAAACAGTAGGGGTCACCGGCCTTGTTCCGGAAATATTGGGTTTTCAACATGGTACCTGTCGAAGCCCCTTTCTCAGTTCGATTTTTATCAATGTTTTAAGTATATAGGATAGCTATTTTTCAAACAAGGCTATGGTTTTTTCAACTGATATGTTTGTACATGCTTTTGTTTGGCAATGAACATGTGTAATTGATAATAAAACCGTTTTACCTACATTTACTACTTAAATAATGAATTTGACTGGACATTTAAGTGTGTCAAATGGGAACTCATAGTGCTTTCTGAAACTTCATTTTTATCATATTCATATTTTGTTCCAAATGATAGATTTCCTTAAAATTTCGCACGGACATGTGCCAATCTTTACCTACACCAAAACAATAATAAAAACAATGGCTCACTGAACTTGTTCAGGAAATATTTGATTTCATATAGGGTACCTGTGTATTCTTTTTCCTGTTTCGTTTTAACATACATAAACAACGTATCAATAGAATGAAGATATTTAATGGATCATTTTATTTTGAATAGGCATTATAGATGAAATTAGTATATTGTAATTTATATACAATACAGAAAAAATGAAGCATAAAGATAAATTAACCAAATTATTGTCTTTTTTTCTTGCGAATTTCTTTAACTATTGTTGCAATGTATCGTTTTTCTTTGTCTCCATTACGGATACCGTTGGATAGTATTCAAAACAACAGTGAATACATCAATAGGATTATGCATTGGGTAAGTTGTTAACTACAATAACCACACGTTTTACTTTACCCAGGAAGTTTACCGTTCAACGTATCAATCGCGAGGTAGTTATCTACACTGCTATATCAACATATGTGTGTCGGTGAGTAATATCCGGAATGGTTGTCCGAATATATTGTTTTGAAACCGAAAGTAGAAAAAGACATAGGTATACGCTTAACAAATTGAACATCATTCTAATTGTATACAAATGTTTTCTTATACAAGTTTATTATATTGATTATGTTTATTCTGACGCATGCATACATGTAGTCCTCATCGGATTTAAGCCGGGTGTGACTTTAATGTATGTTCAGTTTACACGTTGATGCATTAAATTTGCTCTCAATATTAGTGTTATTGTCCAAATAGTATGTCATACAAAATACGAAATACGGTTATATAATAATGGAAATAATCGTATTCAATACATCATTGTATTTGTCTACATTGTATTACAAATGTGTCAGGGGCCGGAGGCTTAAGTCACAAATAAACAAATATCAAACGTATCGAACATATCCTGTCAATAACATAATTAGTAGGCAAATTAAATTATTGAAACAGAAAAAAAACGAACGAAGTATTTCTATACATGCATGTATTGTTTTTGCATTATGTTATTAAACGACATTAATTGGTGCAAATACTATTTTTCAGGCAAAGGAAAGCGGACGAATTTTCGTGCCAATATTGATTATGGGTACTAAAATTGCTACTGCTGCTGCTGCTTGCACTATAACTGCTACTACTACTACTACTACAACTACTACTACTACTACTACTAATACTATTACTCCTACTACTACAACTACTACTACTAATACTTCCACTACTACTATTCCCACTACTGTCAGTGCCTATACTACTGTTATTACTACTAGTATTACTACTCATACTACTATAACTTCCACTGCCAATCACAAATGCAACTGCTACTACTCATTCCACTACTACTACTACTACTACTACTATTACTTCTACGACTACTACTACTACTACTTCTACTACTACTACTACTACTACTACTACTACTACTACTACTACTACTACTACTAGTACTACTAGTACTACTACTGCTACTGCTACTACTACTACTACTACTAATATTACTACTACTACTACTACTACTACTACTACTACTACTTCTACTACTACTACTACTACTGCTACTACTACTACTACTACTGCTACTACTGCTACTTTTTATTCTGATGCTGCTGATGCTGCTACAACTAAATCTTCTAGTAGTACAACTATTACTACAACCACTACTGCTACTACTGCAGCTGCAGCTACCACTATAACTACTACTAATACTACTACTATTCATACTGCTGCAACTGCCTATATTACTGTTATCACTTCTACTTCTACTGCCACTGCTGCTGCTGCTACCACTATAACTACTACTACAACTACTACTACTACTTCTAATATCAAACTACTGCCATTGTCTTTATAACTGTTATTACTACTTCTACTACTACAACTATCACTATTCCTACAACTGCAACAGCCTATACTACTCTTATTATTTACACTACTACTTCTACTACTATTACTACTACTACTACTTCTTCGAACACTACTAGTGCTGCTGCTGCTGCTTACACTATATCTACTACTATTACTACTACTACTACAACTACTACTGCTACTACTGCCGCTGCTGCTATCACTATAACTACTACTACTTCTACTACTACTACTACTACTACTACTACTATTACTACTACTACTACTACTACTACTACTACTACTACTACTACTACTACTACTATTCCTACTGCTGCTAGTGCCTATATTGCTGTTATTACTACTTGTACTAGTACTAATTCTAATATAACTACCACTGCCAATGTCATATGCTACTACTACTACTACAACTTCTACTACTACTACTACTACTACTACTACTATTACTACTGCTACTATTGCCGCTGCTGCTGCTACCTCTATAACTACTACCACATCTACTAAAACTACAACTAATATTTAAACTACTGCCACTGTCCATACTACTGTTATTTCTACTACTAATACTACTATTACTATGCATACTACTGCAACTGCCTATAATACTCTTATTATTTAAACTAGTACTTCTACTACTATTACTACTCCTACTACTGCCACTGCCTATTCTACTGTTATTACTGCTACTGCTAAAACTATTAATACTGCCACTGCCTATACTAGTGTTATTACTTCAGAAAACACTACTTATACTGCTTGACGACCTCTGTCAATGCCAAATGCGACTACTACTACTACTACTACTACCGATGCTGCTGCTGCTGCTGCCGCTACTACTACTACTTCTACTGCTACTACTACTGCTGCTGCTTTTACTGCTACTACAACTAATACTGCTTCTACTACGAGTACTTGTAGTATTGCTTTTGCAAAATTAGAAATAAATACTAATATTGCTATTACTACTTCTACTACTTCTACTAATTTGCTAATTTTGCAAAAGTTTTTTAATTTGTCTTCTTCTCTTGTTTAAGTATGTTAGGTCAAGTTTTTTTTAACTAAAAATACTTATACCTGCGCAGGTGTGGACCGAGCAACACCAATATGTTAAACGTGCGTTGCAATGACATAAAACGACGAAGAGGATCAATCCACAAACGATCACTAATATAATCACCATGCTGTACATGGTCGTTGTGGCAATATATCTGGTTGAAAAAGTTCAGAAGTATTAATTGTTTTAATTGATGCTAATACATTTTTATTTTACATTGTATAAACTTCAACGAGCGTGTCAAAATGTGTACGCATTACCAATATATGAACTATAAATGTATATATGTATAAAGAATTGAATGAATACATTTATTTTAGAAATGGGTGAATCGATAGATGGATGGATTGATATAATCAATATATCAATGTATGGATATGTAGTTGAATGAATAAATCAATTACTCGTTAATTTCCGTGTATACATGGGTTTAAATAATGATATTTAAATACAAAGCATACACTTTTCTGTGACGTCCCTTGCGGTACAAGGTGTTGTTGCATCTGTTGTACCTGATTTAATAAATGTGTTCTGACATAAAGTTGTATTATAAAGTGCACAACATCTGTATGTTCCAAACGTGTTTTTGTTAAGGGTTGTGATAAAAAGAATCCCACCTCCAGCTGTATGCGCTACTGCATAGTCTCTTTACAATGCTTCTTCCATAATATAGCAAGATTTTACTTTTTTTAAGTACACTGCGATATTAATTCCGGTGTCTTAACTCCCGTTTATGAATTGAAATGTAATCTCTTCTTTCGTAATACATTCAATGGCGGCAAACCTGTCTGACGTCATTGTGTTCAGGTGAATTAATCCATTGGCATTTGGAATAATGTCAACTGAAAATAATGTCAACTGATTGCATGTACTCCTATTTAAGTAGTACGTTACTTAAATAAAGTAAAGTGACATAGCGTAATGGACCTTAATCATACACAAACCTAGGCTACGAACTATTGCTTCAATACAAGTTTATGTGCATTGTACATACCTAACAGCATGATTAAAGCGATACCATTGTACAAATCCTGAAAACATACATACACGTTTTGCATACACACGTTGGTATTAACATGTTGCACATTTTATGAAACTGTTTTTAATAAGACTATTTAGTATAATAGTCACGATGGTAGCTGAGCGTAATCTTGTTTGTAAGACTTTATGAAACATTTT
This sequence comes from Congeria kusceri, assembly GCA_027627225.1. NCBI lineage: Eukaryota > Metazoa > Mollusca > Bivalvia > Myida > Dreissenidae > Congeria > Congeria kusceri. The sequence continues at coordinate 31,403,327 of CM051026.1, forward strand.
TTTAAACCCGAAATAACATTGCTGTTTCATAAGCAAGACGCTTACTGTGTTATCCATGTTGGTTGTATTTAAGTTAACCCGTGGTTGTACTTTTTTCAGCTTGCAATGATTACTCATCGTACAGCATGATGATTTTGCAGGAAACCTGCACAATGACATCCACATGATTCCGATGGAATTTTAACGGACCCACATAGCTTTTTGTACTTGTGTATTGTTTGAGAGATATTAACACAGTATTTAATCAAGCGAACCGTTCCCATTAAACAAGGTATTTCTTAACACGTGAACTGTTCAGTGACTTAAATGTGAATATCGTGCATGAGTTATTTTACAAAAGCGGCTAAACTAAGTTCAACGACGTAGTAGACTAGTAGAATTTGATACATACAGGCAAGCAACGATTTTAGAGTCATCGACAAATAAAATAGGAAAATTCATAACCTGTGTCATTGGTGAGGTATTTCTTACGGGGTCATAAATCATATAATTTACGAGACGCACTCATTGGTGATATTTTTCAAACTTTGGTGGGATGCGAAAGTTAGTGATCGCAGCAATACTATTATTTCCTGTACAACCTAGCATGTACACACTAATTAGACAATGACATGCTTGAATTTAAGACCAATTAACGGGTGTTGATTTCATGTTAGGCATGCGTAATTGTCATGGTTTTTTTTTGTTTGTTTTTTGCGTCGCGTTGATATGTTTACATTGCTGCAATATCGACACCAATGCGTTGATCACATTATCCCACACGTTTGTCTACAATGATAAACTCCCATTACACTAGAGTGAGATATTGTGACTGTTCAACCTTTTCACACCTGCTCAAACGAAAGTGACTGTCAGGTCATTTGACCTCACTGATATTTTGATTGTCATATAAGGGCAAACCACTGCTTCAGTTTTAGCCAAATGTCATGAAAATATTGCCTCCCTTGTCGTGACGTCATACAATCGTGACGTCAGCATTCAATGTGTAAACACGCGATTCTCTTCAAAATTAACTTTCAGAAAAAAAAGTTTGCAAGTATTTCTGCAGATAATAGAAGATTTAGACATTTTTCATTCTTGATAGGCATACTAAAATATGTGTTTAACTTTTGTATTTACTGAATTTTGTTTGGTAAAATAAAATACATATCAAATGGCAGCGTGTGTGAAACGCATTCGCCTCGGGTGACATTCTGCCATTGGGTTGACAATATCAGTGTCATACAAGCTGCCATATGGTATGTATATAATACCCTTACATTTGCAAATTTGCAACTCGCCAAAAATACGCAAGACTTAAGACTCTTATTATACGTATGATGACAGTAAATGGCATTAGTGTAATTGTTGTATTAAGGTAAATAGCATTCCGCAATGTATAGGTCTTGTTTAAACATATTTACTGAGGCTCGATTGTGTCGAACGCCTGAAGTTTGTTAAGGCGATTTCGATTCGTTTGCTCGGTAGTACCAGTACTTTTCTTTAGGAAGTTCATTTGAACGCTCTCCGATTATGGATCGAACTCACTAAAGCATTGCAAATACCTGTATACCAATAAGGAAACACATATCAAAAGTATTAATGTATTATAATTGTGTACGCATCTATTTCATAATTTCAGAAACACGAATGAGTGGCACCTGGGTCCAGTTGCTCAAATTTGAAAGGTCGATTGAGTTAACTTAAGGTTTAAATCCAATAAATACTGCCAGCAACGGTTTTATCAAACATTTTGTAAATTATTGAGCATAACAATTTATATAGAATAAACTCACAATTTTATATTGGAATGTTAAATTTACCTAAACAGTTCCATCCATTATTTAACGGCTGTTAACTTAAATGGCCGTTAAAGTTTTGCGCAACTCACCCGTTGTATCATATTACCCTGTGTAACGTGCAATGTGCTTACTGTCATGTTGCTTTGTGCCTTTAAGTTGTGCATCTCGCATAGTGGTTAATCAGATTATGGTTGTTATTGAGCATCTCTAATAAAAGATCAGTGTTACTGAGCATCGGTGAGATTATGTACAACATTTGCAACAAGAACGGACGAATTTTTATAACAATGGTAACAAGATTGCACGGCGGACATTATGACCATTACTCCAATGCGACTGTCGGGCTTTGAGCCGCCGTTTCAATTTAATAGCTTTTGTAAAAATACAAACTGTGTTTTAACACACACTGACATAATAAATTGCTAATGTGTCGTAAATTAAAATGTGCTTTATTTGACTAAATATAGCAACCAATATGTTCACATTATACTGCTATAATTATATTGAACAACATAATTTCGCATTAAACGGCTATGTTTTCAGTATTATATACAAATTTTAAAATAATGAAACAGTAGTCTGTTCTATTATCAATGTGAACACGTCATTAACCATTGAACTGATTGACTTCTCCCGGGTTGTGTTTGCCTTTCCCAATAACGGCACTTATAGTAAGCCCCGTAATTACTCTATATGTTCGGGCATTCTAAATGTTGAAACACACTTTAAATCATATAGAAACACGTATTGTTCGTCACTAATAATTTTGGGACTCTGCGAATATTTGAAATGTTCATGTATTTAAATTTTGGGAACAATGTTTTCCAAATTGACATTTAGTGGCAATTTCCTTTAAGTCGACAATTAAAAGTCGCCATCTAACTGTTATTTACCGGCGCCGATCAATTATATTGTATCAGCTGACTGTCACCGTTGTGAATGCGCATAGGAAATTCATATATCCGTACCTCATTGCAGCTGATCCAATAAACGTTGCCACTTATCGGCCCTTCTTATATTACTGCCTGGGGAAAATATATATCTACCCTGTGATTTGCTTGTTTTAAATGAATTAATATACAAACACAGTACGCAATTAAACCGTTCGAATAATGGTTGTGTACCTCCATTGATGATTCTAAATATTACTACACTTTCAGGAAGAATTATTGTTCCTGCTTCTAAAAACTGGAACAGCACAACCAACACGTGTTTTAAGTGTCCCAGCAAATAGAGTAATTACAATGAGTAAATAAATACTTTGGTCACTATATATAAAATTCTGGAAAAGAATTTCATGGAAGACAAAAACTAATTGTGGTTTGTATATGCATATTGTGTATACATTTAGGTACATACGCATACGAACATGTCTGGGCCGTATACACATTGGATCAAACTGAGATCATGTGTGTGCATGATACGCCACATTTCTCACGTGGTAAATTAGAAACCAAACTGTACACTAATGTGCTGCAGACATGGGGATATTCACTATTCTAAAATGTTACTCGCTGATTTTTCTATAGACATAGATCGAAACTATAGTTGAAAAACTGCCAATAAACCACGCAAAAAGAGGTCCAGATCCAGAGCGGATAATTGTAAAAGGCAGTTCTCATTACACTTGCAAAATACATTCGTCAAATCATGTTATAATCGAAATAATGTTCGCATTATCGTTGTTTATCGACCGACAACCAACGATAAATAGAACATTATTTCTTAAATGACTACTGTAGTATTTAGAAGAACTGACCAATGAAATGTTGTGAACATTAAACTTGGTTTTATTAAGAACCATCGAAACAATACTTTAAATACTCTAAAGGACGTAAGAACACTTATTATCGCGATGGTTCTATATGTTTTACGGGCTTCATGTCGCCAACCATGGTTGTTATAACCTCGTGCAAGAGAGGAAATATTGCCTGGATCACCATCTAACAATCAGAACAATTAATACCGCAACACGCCGGGGGTGGCTGTTTAATAATAAAAAGTATAACACTTATGCTGTATTCCGGTATCATTAAAGTAACATTTCCGTTCAAATTCGTCTAACATTTCGTTACAAAATAAACGTACACTAATTATAACATATAATTAAACTAATTTCGTTGAGTAACTAGTCAACATTATACAAAGTCAATAAATAAAACAAGGTACATTATGCATACACAAAATGCTATACATATGAGTAGTGTCGGGTTTACAACCGTAACGAATTTGTACAGTATATACAATAACTCCAATTTGTACGATATTGTATACGTTTGATATAAGTTTGACTGATGATACTTTTTGCTCTATTTTGTAATTATAATTATGTATTTCGTAATAATTAATGTATTATAATTACGAAAGATAATGCCCATTAAATACAAGTAGAAACAATCAATAGTTGAACTCTTTGATGAATGCGCACATTAATACATGAATTTATAAGTTTAGCTGTTTATGCTATAACAACTGATGAAATAAGCCTTGCAATTGATTGTTCCGTAAGGGTTAGGGTTAATGTTAGACTTTACATGGAAATAACCATTAATAAATAAACGAAATCATGAATAAGTTTACATATGCGTTATTGCTTCCGTGAATTCTTAAATGGTACTACTCAATCTGTTATAACTATTGCAATAAGGTAAGATACCAGTAAATCATTGTGTATCCCTCCGTGGTCCATTCAAAAGTAGTGACTATTACTAAAGAGTTCCTCTTCTCTTCTGGCATAAAAGCCATTTAGCAATTTCAGACATGCCTTTTGTGGTTATTTCTAGTATTCTATGCGTGTCTGCAACATTGTAGTGCATATCATTGGAGGCTAACTTAAAAGGTGAACTTTTGGGGTGTGTTTACTCTGGTATGGGGCTTTTGCCGAAATATGACTGCCGAAACCCTGTTTTATACCGGTGGATGCATTCAAGTGAGATGCATTTTCTTAGAAGTAACATGACATATCTTTTGTGTTGCAAATTTTGGAAGAGGACAGATTGATCTTTAAATTGATACCAGGCTTGCACAATCTGAAATAAAGGAAATGTTAGAAAATGCTTGGAAAGTTTTGCCGTTTTATAATGGGACCCTATGGGAATTGGAATTACTGGTATCTAACCTTTAATAAAACCTGGGAGCGGCCCTTTAAGGTCCGCGTATATATAAAAAACACCATGCAACTGTGTTATTTTATTGCGTTTATTACTTTTCACGAGAATAAATGTGAATGATATCGTAACTGACATGCTATCTACAAGTTTTGAAGCGAAACCAGTTTTTTTTTCGGGTAAAGAAAAGAAAAAAAAGTACGGAAATTCGTCTTTACAGCTCACAGCACATCGAATCAAGTTATACGCAAATATTACACGTTTTATACTTTATTTCTGTCCAGTGCATTAAAATAAGCTTAAATGAACTGGTAATTTGACTGGTTTATGTGATTTAGGTGCGAATGTTAGTTCTCGCTCCCCATACAATCCAAGTACTGAAACCCATACCAGATGGCATATTATGTGTCATACTGAAATGCGTGTTTGGGGCATTTCTACTTAGCGGATCGACCTGAAATTGTGCATGTGTGGTAAAAATAGGTTAATAATGATGTTGAAGAGTTTTTATCATGATAGCAAACTGTAGATTTTTCTTTAAGGTTATATACCAGTAAATCATTGTGTATACCTCCGTGGTCCTTTCTTCTCTTCTGGCATGAAAGCCATTTAGCAATCTCAGACATGCCTTTTGTGGTTATTTCTAACATCCTATGCATGTCTTCAACATTGTGATGCATTTCATTGGCGGCTAACTTGAAAGGTGAACTTTTGGGGTGTGTTTACTGCGATATGGGGCTTTAGTCGAAATATGACTGCCGAAACCCTGTTTTCTACCGGTGCCTGCAGTGAGATGCATTTTCTTAGAAGTAACACAACATATCTGTTTTATTGCAAATTTTGGAAGAGGACAGATTGATATTTAAGTTGATACCAGGCTTGCACAATCTGATAAAAGAAAATGCTAGAAAAAATTATTGGAAAGTTTGCCGTTTTATAATGGGACCCTATGGGAATTTGAATTACTGGTATCTAACCATAAGGTTTGTAGTAAATTTTCCGGTAACGGTTAGGATTCAGGGTTATGGTTAACGACTTAGTGTTAGGGGTAGGGTTAGGATTAATATTACAGTTTCCAATGAAATAACCATGGAATATATTTATCATGAACACGTTTACGATGGCGCAATGAATACATGAATTGAGTACGTTTACAAATGCGTTAATGATTCCTTGATTCCTGAATGGTGCTACTCATGCTATTAAAATAATTGCACTAAGGTTCGTAGTAAAATTTCCGGTTAGGGTTTAGGGTAAGGTTTAAACATTTAGGATTAGGACTAGGGTTAGTTCGTATATTTACGAGGCTTGAGTTTTGTTTAATGTTCGTAAACTTGGAATATGTGGAATTTGTTAACTCAATCTTAACAGCATTGATGAGAATATTTCAGTTACAAAATATAATACAAGGATTGTTCTTAAATAAATAGGCCTTAGACTATTTTGTTTTTAATTGTTCATCCAAGTTACAATGTTTACATATCAAAATCACTCGGAAAGCATTATCGGTAATATTGTTTACACTTTAATATGTGTTCGCGCTATACGCGCGCATATATTAAGTTTGAAAAACCATGGTAACAAGCACCCGGCGCAGTGCATATAGTCAACTGTTTAAGTACCTCTATATTCATTATATTTCCGTGATGTGTCGTCTGATTTCATTTAAATTGCTCGAAAACGTTGCACTACGTTTCAGCGACGTCACCCGTAAATTTGACGTCATTTGATCGTTAGACGCGGAAGTAAACAATATTTTTGTGAGTTTCGTGACAACGTTAAACACTCGACCATGCCGTCAAATTGTGAAATTCTGTCAACAGATGGGCGATACTCCTTCTGCAACGTTTGAAAAAATCAATATTACAAGGGGCGAAAATTCTGTCAGCAGAACGCTTGTTTTAGCTGGCATAAATGATTCAAAGACGGCGAAGACAAGATAACAGAAGAGGGAAGAGTCAGAAAGAAGAAAGTCAGTGGAACGTACGTTTCGTCGATTGCCGAGACGCTGCGAAATGACAGACGTTTGACAGTTTAAACGCTTTCGGACATGTTTGATGTAAGCGTTGGAACAGTTAATTCTGTCCTGACTAAAGATTTGAATATGAAAAAGGTAGGCCCTATGCTTTTGATATCGATTTGTTTATTTAATATAAATTTAATAGAAATGATTGACCTGTATTTATCGTGATTGTTTGTTCTACTCTATCGGACTCTGATTATTTTAATGTGATCAATTTTATTAATGTTACTTAACAACTTTATTTTGATAAATAATTTCAGTATTTTAAATTACATGTAAATAGTCGCACGGTTCTCAGATATTATTTTGTAACATATAATGATCTGTTTAACAATATGTCCACGCGCGCTTGGTACCGCGGCTGCTGAACGAGCACGAGAAGGAGAGGAGGGTGACCGATTCCCGGGTCTTTCTGCGGAGAGTGAAGCGAGAAGGTGACCGCTTCTTACCACGAGTCATCCGATGAGACATGGTTGTGGTCTCATGAACCGGAAACAAACTCACAGTCGGCAGTATGGAAGCGGACCGAATCCCCACCTCCAAAGAAGGCCATGGTTTCCCGCAGCGGCGGAAAATACAGGTTCATCATGGTCGCCGACATAGAAGGCATGATCCTCCTACATGCGGTCCCAACGGGTCAGACTGTTAATGCAGACTACTTTTGCAATGTAATATGTTATTATCATAATCATCGTCGAAAACATGTTACGATATTTATAATTATGGAACAATTTCTTACCGATCTTGTTTATTTTATGTACCAAATGCGCCGTGATCTCGTGCACGCCCTTAGAAAGAAGCGACCCGGTGTTCCCCTTGAGCATTTCATTCTACGCATGGACAATGCGTCATCACACACTGCAGGGACCACCGCTTTGGAGGTGGCAGTTTTGGGACTCTGTACAATATCCCATTCGCCCAACATAGTGCCATTCGACTTCTCGAGATTTCCGACCATCAAATCACAGTTAATGGGACGTAGGTTCACTTCTCTACAATGATTGAAGACATCAACCGCAAATATTACTCTACAGTACTCTGCAGACTGGAACAAGGATGAGTACAGACAGTGGATACATCGCCATCACCGCTGTATTAAACGTTGGCGTGACGTCGATAACGACAAGTGTAACTCTGTTGTCCATGCGCCGGCTTGCTCACACGGTGTTTGCTGTAATTGTCATACAATTTGTATTTATAATTTTATTTTATTGACATTTTCACATTATGTAGAGGAAATATTGCGATGTATTGTGTAGGTATAATCATGAACGTAAATTAAAATATGTTAACGTTATCGACCCCGTCCTATTTATTGTTGAACAACCCACATTGGTTGTGTGCATTTTTTTATTTTCGAAGTAGAAACTGATTTTTACCCCAGACATTGATTGCATATTGACGAGCTATTTTGAGCCAACACATGCAATTGACGAATCACGTTGATGTTTGTATTCCTTGTTAAATGTGTGTGCAATAAAGGAAGGACAACATGCACATGTTTTTCTTCATTCCACAACGAGAAAATATCAAGGATATTCCCTCTTACAATTCCAGCCAGTTAATTGCAGTATAATTACGAAAGAAGTTGTTCTTGAAATATTAGTATAATATATGTATAATATATAATGCGTTTGATTCCAACTTGCACACGAATATTTGGTACACGAGTGTAGTCATATACTCTAACACTGAAATTGATTTGAAGTTTAAGTTTAAACGTGATAAACTTTAAAACTACGCACATGTATTTACAACGTTGGACTTATGCATGGCTGGACATATTATTCTGTTGTTTTGTTTTTACTTAAATTGGCATGTAAACTGTCATTTAAAACAATAGCGGCCGGGCTTACCACCGTATATGATTAATTATTTACGACCTTTGCTATTACTTGCTACGACCGGCGACATGTTTCAGCAATTTATCGGACGATCAGTTACACGCGCGTGAAACCATTCGAAACCATTCAAATAAAATAGCCATTGTAGCAGCAGTTCAACGATTGGTACTCAACTATTTGAAGTTTTTCAGTTCACCGCTCCTAATCATATTTTAGCTACGACTATCTATGGAATGCAATCTTACATTTCACCAGACTCGCTCAAAATTCCAAACGTCTAAACGTGGTTATAATAACAGTTCGACCATAACCGTGTAAAACAAAGACCAAATAATAAACCGTTGTTTAGTCGTGCCAAACAAAGTTGTTTGTTTTCTTACAGATATCACGTGTGTATTAATATACACAATAAAACACAATTCATGCGCTGATATTATAGTATAATGAAAATTAATGTTTATTCATACAAAGCTATTAACCATTCCGCATGTTTTATATGTGTTAAGTAAGGCATCATTTTATTACTCAAGTGTATAATTATTCGCAGAATAATAACTTGCACAATTGAGTCGAACTTGTAAACCGGTTTACAGGCATGTTAGGTTTGGCGTTCCTTTACACCGGTTTAAACCCCAAATGATTTGAATTGATCGTTCCTATGCGGTGTCCCAAGTTTTAATTGTGAATGCAAATAGTCACTTGCCTTAAATAAAGGATCAACGCATACTAATAAGGGTTTCTCTTCTTGTGATGTCTATGAGTTTCATTATAAGGGTTTCTCTTCTTGTGATGTCTATGAGTTTCATTAGTCTTATATTTGTGAAGCCCCAATCCCACTGCAGCTAAGGCAGGTATAAGACAGAGGCCTGATCAAGCCCTGCGATTGCCTTAAGTTTTCACTCATAGCGTGTTCAAAAGCATTACGACTGTATGCAAGAGTCGTTTACCATCATGTTTTAGCTTGCAATTCTAACAACCGACACAGTTGTACGTCGAGGCGAATAATAGTCACTCGTGGTCCTGCGTGATTTTGCGTTGATGAAACACTTGATTATTCAAGTTCACCTAAAACAGGTTGTCATATGCCTGCACTACTATACAAGCTATTTTCAAAGCGTTTCCCTTGTTGGGTTTTCTCGCATGATATCACATGTCGTATTACGATATGTAATTATATATGACCGGAAGGATTTGCTGGGTTTCCGAAATTAACACACGTGAGTTTATACATGCATTTAGGTTCGTTTATAAATTATCTCATGGACATGTCTTGTAAATATATTGTCATTAACATACAACGACATGGTGGTTCTCACATGTTTAAGAATGAATACGAAGCTAATCTCAAAGTTGAAGCTGTCTTTATGCTTAACATAAATTAATTCAAATTGAACTTCACAGACATTTATCCCAATGAACAAAATTTATCATTGTTAAATAATGTTATAGCAAGACGCTTTTAGATGGCTTTTTGCACAATGACTTCAAAAGAACCCAAGGTTTCGTATTGAAAAAATTGTACCATTTTGATGTTCAAGCTTTATGTCGCAAACACTCGTTGAAATAACCACATGAAATAAAGAAACAATTGCTTTGAAGTCAAACTGCATATATAACGTTGATAAGCATGTAATAACCACACGTTGTATTAAACATATTCATTATATTCGAACATAGGCACACTTTAGCAAAAGCAAAATATAGTCCCTTGTTACATAATACATGCACAAGAGTTAAATATTGATATGATAACGCACTTATGTACAAGTACGCGCGTGCATTTATAACAACATTTGAAGATACAGACATAAATATAAACTTAGTGATACAAAATGAATACTATAAAATATTAAATGACGCTAATGGGCGCTGTGTCCTACAAAACATCATCAAATATTTAATCGGGTTTTATTTCAACTGTGACGCAGCTCACATTATAATATTACAATTCAAACAAGATACAAGTACTAATATCTAACACACTTTTTCAAATTCACGACAGTTTATATACTCAATGGTTCTCCGCAAACCATAGCAACATTAAATCAACCTTACCAATTACGGTTATTCCATCTATTAAAGCGTTTCGGCTACTTCTTATGTGTTATTACAAGGTTCGTTTGGACCAGCCTTATGATCATTATACATAGATTAATTACTTCAGATAGTGCCGAATAATTACTTTTACTGCTGAAATTTAAATGCTATTAATACTAAGATTACATTTATGATTACATACAGTCGCAGGGTCTAGCCGTCGAGCCCGATTGCTTGGACGACGGTACGATTGTCTGTTCCATTATATACAAAGCTTTTTGTCACATACAAAAGCGAAACGCTACACTTGTCTTGACCATTGTTTATGTCGAGTAAAATTCCTGGTGTAGACGACTGATTAAAGATGTTATACTTGTTGAAGAAGAAATAAACTGAGCCATAAAGGTTGCTTTTAAACTTATTACATTGCATGTAACGTGTGCATATGTTACAAAATCAGCAATTTAACAGAAAAGGAACGGTGGGTGATTTAATGTTTTGAGATGAAAGTGTTACCTGTGGAATTGATTGTTTTTCTGATCGTCGTTGATAAATGTAAGTAACATTCTCTTTTATAATAGTTTTATAGTCGTAAAGTATGTTTATATACTAAAACTGTAGTGATGTACTCAGTTTGGGTTTGTTTACAATAGCGTGCTTTTAAACAACGTAACCGTTATAATAAATGTCCAGTTTTCGTCGCGTTTACGGTATAAATCATGTTGTTTAATTGGCAATGTAGTAAATAGATTTGTATCTAAGGCGCTACTCGCGTCTAAATTGAAACTGCCATATTGAACTAGAATATACAATTACGATTTCAGCTTTCAAAGAAACACGTATGGACGTGAAAGTGATTGATTCAACAAGTTTGCAAATGTCCTGTATAGGCAACGTTTCGCTTACGGTATTTTATAGAAAGAAACCATATGATGCGCATTTTGTTAACGTTGTAAAAGTTGCAAGCGCTTTCCCGGATTGTGTCATAACAAGCGCTTTAAACCAACAAGAACTCCAATGCATGTGTATGGACAGCAGTCGCGTGGTCTGCAACGTGTCTGAAAGTCGAAATGCTTACCGAGTAGACCAGTGGAGATGTGCAACCTTTAGAGATGCAGATCCCATTTACAGCAACATTTTCAACGTTTCCATGCACGGTACGTATATAACTATTAAACATAAGATATTATCACTTTAATGTCAACATATCACATCAAGGAACATCACTTTAATTGCAAAGCAAAGCGTATTTAATTTTGCCCATTCATAATTTTACGTTGTGTGTTTACTTTGCTTGAGGTCAGTAGTAATAAATACGTGTATACATATATCACATCACCATCTTACAATAGTGATACACAAATGCATATTTCAGGCGTCAGAGATACAACAACGACACCGTGGGTCGAAGTCACAGACTCACAAAACGTTGTGACATTGTACATGGTCTCAGACACCGGAGCAATCCCTACTCAAGAAAGTAAACTGAGTAATTGTTTCCACATAATCTTAAGTAATATTTGTGATAAAATTATCTTATAATACAATATGTTGATGGTTCATTTTGAATGTGTTTGAATTAGTTTATAGAAAGATTCAACTGATGAGTTTATGTTAACATATCTATACATACATTGTATATATGTCATAACAATTTTCAGATGGAAACTTGTGTTCAAATTGTTCAGCTTTGACTTAAGTAAAGATTGTCATTATGTATCAGTACTTCACGGATACGCCCCTTGATGTACACACGTCTACTAAGTCGGCTGCATAAACTTGTGTTATATGTTTTAAGCAAGTGCGTGCATGCATTTTATATTCATGAGAAGTACACTATTTTTATAGAATAAAATATTTTTTTCAATGTTGTATCGCCTTGTCATACATGTATTCAACTTTATATGCATCTTGTTTCTCCGATAAGGCATTTTGTTCAACTCTCGATTTCATTATTACAGTGCATCATTTCGTAATGATACGCGTATTATTTGTGCAGTACAGCAGCGCAAACATTATTTACACTATGCATTCTTCATTATTCCATATATTGCATAAATTAAGTGCTCAGTCAACGTGCATTTAAAGAGGAATGGCCAAACGCTGAAAATGCTCGATCGGATTATTCGTCTAGTTTTCGGAATATGTGTTGTTTTTTCGGGTCAACATGACGAATACTTAGAGAGCACTATGAAACATTCTGTTGTTTGCATCATAGTCAAAATCAATTTTGCATTTAAGTGCTCTTTACTTTTTTTCGATATTCGTTTTATATTTTAAAGCTTCTGTTAAGCGTATCCACGGGCTTAATTTATTGAACATTTTGTTTGACATTTGTTTGCAGACCGTGGGCGTTGCAAGTGGAACTGCGGGGTTGGTGTGTCTGTTATTGGCAACTGGATTTGTGTCCGTCTGTATTTACAGGAAATGCAGTATAGTGGGAGCATGTAGGTGTTTTAGCTGCGTAAGTGTTGCACCTGTGTCAAACATAAGGACATAAAACTACATTATTTATGGAAGTATTTGTTTGCACGGCATTTGAAAAACATAAACATAACACTGTCTCATCTGAAATTGTGTTCTAACAGTATTACGTATACATGATACCATCTCTGTGACGTACAATGCACGTCTGCCTCTTGCCATTAGCAATTATCATTTATTGTATTGGCATACTTCAGAATCACTCAGTGCTCCATTCATGGGCATCAAGAATTCACGAATACAATCCGAACGCATGGCGACCACAGAGCATGTATCTGACAGGCGTATAGAAGAAAGACCGACGACCGTGCCACAATATGAATGGATCTCATCCAATGACATTTCACCATCCGCGGACGATACTGACAGAGAAACAGACGTGGCTGTAGAAAGGCCAGTACACGAGACATCATGTTCACATCATTATGAGACTATTCCTGAGGCGCCCTCCTTTCAAGGTAATGCAAAATTACAGCGATGAACAAAAGAATTATCTCAAGTTTATACAATGAATTTCGTTCCAAAGTGTGTGTGTTTTTGGCTGTATTTCATGTACATGTGTTTGTGTTGTCGTCTTTCAGAATCAGTACAGAACCGCTTGTCTGAAATGCGTGTGTAAGTATTTGTTTGTGTTTTTTTTCAACTACATGTTGAAGCACACAAATTTATATGTTTACTAATTATGTCTTTGATATCGGTAAATATAACATAAGATAAGCTTTATTTAAAGTCGGCAATACTGATAACACTAAAGCATAAACTCGCGATAGTATTTAATTCGTCTACTGCTTGCATATTAAAAACACACGATCTATTATTCCCTAGGTCAGATAATGCTGAATACGAAAATCTACGTGGAACACAAGACGATCTTTCGCAGTACAACACACTAGCGTGCAATTAATATTACTTACACAAACATGACATATGATGGCGCATAACCACAGACAGATCAATGAGGACATACTAATGTACGACTACAGACGTTCGTAACTCTTCGTGAACTTTGTGGAAAGCAACATCGAAACGAAAAAAAGTGTAATATAATTGTGCATATGCAATGAACATTATTTTGTATGGATATATCTATGTATACATGTATGTAATATAATAATAGTAGTATACGATATGATATTTTGAAGCACGTGCATAGTTACATTGTCAAACGTGTTATGTGTTTTAAATAGAAAACATTTGAGTGTATATTGTGCCCAACCATAACTGCTTTTAGTATTCAGATGAATTTTTTAACACATGTTTGTATTTATTAAATAATGATCGCCATGGTTACATAGATATCGAAACAAAGATTTGCTACGTGTTTTCAATAGGCTTTACACGTTTCTAAGGACGGTTCACCTGTTGTCATTATTATTGTTGTGAGGTTCCTTTACGTCAAGTCATGTGGTGTATGTGCATATGTATGTATATATAATGTACATATTATACTCATATATTTGGATGAATGACATAAAAATTTCCATTTCAATTACAGTCGGATATATTATCTTCTTGAAAACAAAACGCATAGCCTAACATACACAAGAAACGTTAATCCTTCTCTATGCATGCTTTCTTCTTTATTTTTCTTTTATTATAATATATACATACTGTTTTTCATGTGTTTATATTCATGAATATGTGTGAATAAAACGTTAATGTTTTATTGAACTATCCTACTTCATAAATATTATTATGTGTTTGAACATATTTACGTGTTAATGACGATGTTATACTGCGCAATCAGCATGATAAACTAAATTGGCTAAAGGGTGCCATAAACATACAGAGGACTTAAGACATTAAAGTCCGATTTTGTAACCAAAAAAAACATCATCCACAAAAATAAAAATCTAGCTTAATGTATCCAAACGTTAAACCATCGGTAACATGGAATTAGAAAACAGATAAGCAAATACCAGTATGTAAATATACCTACATATTATTATCGCCAGAAGACATATTAACCAAAACAAATGATGTAATAAAAGTCTCAGTGCAACCGAACCAAACACTTAAACAACATAACACATACAAACACGCATTGTACACTAAGATTTAGTTGTATTATGTAAGCCTTCGATTAAATGATTATGATTTTGAAAACTAAACATTATCTTAAAACGCAAACAAGCTCTGCAGTAAGTTAAATTCATATAGACAAACACACAAGTTTTGTTGGCCTATTTAGTCATTGGCTCAGCTTCTTCCCCCGTTGTTTGATAATGTACCTATAAAATAAAATCACATAGTAAACGAATGCATGATTATTGCTCAATAACGAGCCGTGTTAAACCTTACATGTGTATGTATTCACAATTCACACGATAACAATCCTATATGTACGGTGTTTATCGGAGGATTACCTGCGGTGCATTCATCTCATGTCTTCCGGAAACTAAAACGGAATACAATGCCAGTAAATGTATTATTTTAATGACATACACACACAGCCAAAAAGGCAGACAGGCATGCGAATTAACAGGCAAACTAATGGGCATATAGATAAGCAGACAGCGAAGCAGACAGAGAGACAGATTAGAAGGACAGGTTAGCAGGCAGACAGAAAAGCAGACACACGGATGGACAGACGGACGGACGGATATAGATACATATATACGTACATACACATACATACATACATACATACATACATACATACATACATACATAAATATACACATACATACATACATACATACATACTTACATACATACATACATACATACATACATACATACATACATACATACATACATACATACATACATACATACATACATACATACATACATACATACATACATACATACATACATACATACATACATACATACATACATACACACACACACACAGACATACATACATACATACATACATACATACATACATACATACATACATACATACATACATACATACATACATACATACATACATACATACATACATACATACATACATACATACATACATACATACATACATACATACATACATACATACATACATACATACATACATGCATGCATGCATGCATGCATGCATACATACAGACAGACAGACAAACATTCATACAGACAGACAATCAGACAGACAGACAGACAATCACACATAGAGTCAGTAAGACAACCAGACAGAAATGCAGGTAGACAGACATACAGACAGACTGAAAGTCAGAAAGACAGACTGACAGACAGTCAGACAGTCCAACAGACAGACAAATAGACAGACAGAGAGACATAGAGACAGACAGAGAGACAGACAAGATGGACAGACAGACAGACAGACAGACATACAGACAGACCGACAGACTGACAGACAGACAGACAGACAGACCGACTGACAAGCGAGACAGTAAGTTAGACAGACAGACAGACAGACAGACAGTCAGTCAGTCAGTCAGTCAGACAGACAGACAGACAGACAGACAGACAGACAGACAGACAGACAGACAGACAGACAGACAGACAGACAAACCGACAGACAAGAAAGACAGACAGACAAGAGAGACAGAGAGACAAAGAGATGGACAGACAAACAGAATGACAGAGAGCCAGACAAGAGAGACAGACAAGGGAGACTGATAGACAGACATACATACAAGAGAGACAGAGATACAGACAGAGAGACAGACAGTCAAACAATCAGACAGTCAGACAGTCAGACATTCAGACAGACAGCCATCCGGACAGACAGACAGACGAACAGACAGAGAGACAGACAAGAGAGACAGATAGACAGACAGAGAAACGGACATCAAGTCGGACAGTCCGACGGACAGTCCGACGGACAGACAGACAGAAAGACAGACAGAGCGATAGATAGATAGAGAGACAGAAAGCAGAGACAGATAGACAGAGAGACAGACAGAGAGACAGACAAAGAGACTGCCTGAGAGCCCGATAGGCAGGCAGGCGAACAGATAGAGAGAAAGATAGAGAGACAGACAGGCAACCGACCGAAAGTTGGACGTTTGTTATTGTTTAGTCTGG
>CM051026.1:31425601-31470601 GCA_027627225.1 Congeria kusceri
CGGGTAGTGTCAGCTGAACATGTTGTTCATCGGACGGTATTTAAAAGTTAACGGCGATGGGGCGATTTCTTTCGAGGTCAGGAAGTTCGAAAACACGTCGGCCGGGCACGGCCGATTGCCGAACGGCATTTTCTTGGATTGGGCGGAGGCCATACGATTTTTTGTTTCCTTAAAAACATCGTCCGATTTCAACGGCGAACGTGCGGTCACCTCCGTGGCTCCGGCAGGCGCCCGGAAAGGCGCCGACCGCCGTTATCGTAAGGGTATCGGGCTCTTGAGTTTGTGACCACGCGAGGCAAACAATGTATAATTTTTGCGGCGCCTGTCAGATTTCAAATATTGCCGATGCCTTACCGTTCGTGCCGTTTTCAAGTCAGTCAGTTTTATGTGGATAACAAGAATAGTCCCAGTTAACTACTGCGCCAGTTATTCGCATATATAAGTGGATATTGCGAACGTTTTCCTGATATCAAGCTACCTTAAAATAGGAAACCGAACCTGACGATATAATTTTGTGGATGAGAGAATTTTAGAAAAGTGTTAACTGAAAAAAAAAATCAATATATCAAGTTAGTATGAGACAGTCTCGGGTTCAACAGGCAGAATTGTCCTGTCAAGATACTTAAGTGAAAACTTGCTTGTTATCCACATAATTTAACTGACAAACTTGAAAGAAAGCATGATATCAAGTTATCGTAAGCGATATGTATTTGGCAGTATTATGCACTAATAGGCAATTTTTTTCCGGTTATGATACGTAGGTGGAAAACACAAACGTTTTCTACTTGCCAGATAATAGCTGATTATGTCCCATTTTTTTCATAAAA
The DNA here is from genome assembly GCA_027627225.1 of Congeria kusceri. Classification (NCBI taxonomy): domain Eukaryota; kingdom Metazoa; phylum Mollusca; class Bivalvia; order Myida; family Dreissenidae; genus Congeria; species Congeria kusceri. Next base: position 31,426,429 of record CM051026.1, read on the forward strand.
TTGTCGACATAGCTGTGGAATGGATATGTGGCTGGAAGGTGTATGCCACCATATCGCAAACGAGCGCAGAACATAGCATCACAACGTATGGACTCGCATCTTATCGTATTAAAGCCTGAAATCTCAGATGAAGACCACGATCAGCTACGAGTGGCTTATCGTGGCGTTTGTTACCTATCGCAGGATAGTGGGAACCTAGCATAACAAAACTATTCGTTAAAACCATGTTAAGATAAACGTCATAAAGTGTATTTAGAAAAATAAATCTACGTATATATTCACATCATATACAAACCCATTTTAAATGTAGTAATTATGTCAACTTACCGTAATTACTTATCCACAATTATTGACAAACCAATTTTTTCACCATAGATGAATTAAGTTTATGTTTCTATAACTATTGTTTTAGAACAAAACCTGTTAAATACGCTTAGTCAATTTAAGTTTCAGCTCGCAAACACGAAGACAAATCCGAAGTGACTAAAGGTCAACCAATCAACGAAAGACAATGAATCAGATTACAGTATTCTTGCGAATGAGAATGTAGAAACCGATTGAATGCCTTCAATTTGCATTCATAATACACTTTTACCCACACTTGCAGCAAAGACTACGCTTTCAATGAATTCTTTTGTGAAAAGTCAACCTGAAACTATGTATGTAAGCACTATCTGATTTATCGACCGTTGGGGTGTTTTAATGTTAGTGAACCTATCTCGTGTCTTTTGAAGTTTTAAACAATTACAGTCGTACCGACAACATTTATTGTATAGAAACTGGAACAGTGAATGAAATTGAATTTTAATTGAGACAATTTAATTTGAAACTGAAATATTTAGCCCAAAACGATCCCGCCTAAAGAAGTAATACTATTTAAACTAGCCATACATTGAATTGTGCTCAACATCGTAGATGGCGGGTTATATTTGTTTAGTTCGTCGGTCTATCTGTCGGTCTGTCGGTTGGTATTTCACGCTCGATTCCGCTCTCTAGGTCCACCAGTTTTCATCCGGTCTTCACCAAACTTGATGAACATGTTTGCGGATATAATATCCCGACCAAATTCGAAAGGCAACCAAATCCTCCCTGGAACTGCGGTATTATTAGTGTTTTCTTAGTTTAAACCTATTTAACTCCGTTTCCTTTGTACATTACCAGAAAGATCTTTCGAATTTCGTATTTGATAATGTGACATCCTCTAGTGGTTGTCTTTAATGTTTGTTCACATGTTTTCTTTAAGGCCAAAACTGGCCAGTCCCCAGGGGGCACATGGTTTATATAGGGTTAAATAATAAAATGACTTTAAATATAGTCTCCCTGCAACCGCAAGGCCCATATCTTCATACTTAGGTGAACGCTGTACGGCCATGTGGCTTTCGTGTCTTGGAAATAACATATCTTTGTTTTAATTGGAGAAAAACATATTTCCAATTACACCAGACTGTTCTATATGTTCTTCGGGCTTCATGTCGCCATTTAGAATAACCACAGACAAGAGAGAAACAATTGCCTTGATCACCATTTTACAATTACAACAACCATACGGGCCATACACTGGAAACGACAGTTTCAATAACATAATCAAACTAATGAGTTGTATTATAGTAGCAATTAAGTAATATTTCCGTTCAAATGTATCGTACAGTTCATTACAAACTAAACGTACACTAATTACAATATATAGTTAAGCTACTATGTTTGAGAAATATTGCAATAATCAACGTTATAGACAGACAATAAATAAAACAAGTTATATTATGTATATACAACAGGTATAGAACTTTGAGTAGCGTTGGGTTTACATCCGTTACAATTGTGTAAGTTATATACAATAAATCCAGCTTGCACAAAGTTGTATGCGTTTGATATAAGTTTGACTGATAATACTTTTAGCTCTGTTTGTTAATTATAATACACATATTTCGTAATTGTATTATTTCCTAAATGTCCTTAAAATATAAGTATAATAAAATATATGTATATAATGAATTTGATTCTAACGTGCACACATATAAATAATATTTGAAAATAAGAATATACACGTGCATCAACATATACAATGAAATATTAAATTTGAGTTTAAACATGACATGTTTTAAAATTACTTTTTTACTTAATTTAACTTTAATATGCTTAACCGGACATATTTATTTCCTGATTCATTTAAATTGGCATTTAAACTGTTATTTATTTAATAGCTCTCGCGCTTACCACAGTTTTTGATTGATTTATTCACGACCTCTTTTATTATTCTCTACGACCTGCGGAATATTCCAAATGCTAATCAGTCGATCAGTAAGAGGCATGTGTAATCAGAACCATTTGAGTCTAATCAACCAATAGAGCAGCAATTCAAAGATTAGTATTCGATTATTTGCAAAGGTTTAGTGCGTAATCCGTAGTGTATTTTAAACATAAGTATTTTCTTTTTTGTGATCTTACATTTTCAGACTTGCTCAACAGCGTCATTTGCTGTAATATGACACTGTCAACTATTCCGTTTTCATAAGAATAAGGTCATACACTAAAAGCTAAATGTCGCGTAAATACTTTTGACTTCTATCGAATACCATATTAATACTTCAATACATAAAATTACCTAAAATATGTACATGGTGAAATTTGATATTCTCGTTACATTTCTTTCCATTTTGTCGAAAATTGCGAATGAGATATACGTAAACTGATATTTGACCAAACGGTTCTATGTATAAATATCACAATACAAAGCCTTTCCGCCGTGTTTCACTTTGATTGTAATAGCAGACGCTAAGGCGCCAGTGATTGTAATTAAATTAGTAAATGTAAAGGTTTCACAATTATTATTTTCACAGCCGAATTAAAGATCAAGCACTAAGCCCTTGTATATGGACATGCCAAACTAACTTTTTTTTCTACTAGATGTCACATTTGTATACAGCCGAATTGATCGGATAACAACCAATCGTATAAACTTCAGCTATATTCGATCGTTATTTTTAGCATACGTTTATTCAATTGTTATTTTAAAAAAGCAACGCTATGTATTTTAATGTGACGTCATACCAAATGATGATGTTAAAGTAAACAAAAAACAACAAAACAAACACACACGCAAAAACTGGGAAACCAAAGTTATTGTTTTCATTTTTGTCATGTTTGTGCTGTTACGAGTCATGTGAGTTCCTTCGATGATTTTGAACTCGTGCGCTGTATCAAGACTAAAAATCAGTCACAGCTCGTTATTGAACATGTTGAAAAACATTACGACTGGATGCATGGAGTCTTATACATCCATGTATAGCTTAAAATTATACTAGCCAACAATGTTGTACTTCGAGGTGAATAACACACATTCATGATTATGCGTTGTCTGATGGCATGCATGATAATGATGATTCAACTAACATAGATTGTCCTTTACATGTATACTATTCAAGTAATATTCAAATATATGCCCTTATTGGGTTTTCTAGTAATATAGACCGGTAGAAGACCGGTGGTTCCGCAATTAACACACGCGAATTCATGCTTGCATTTAAGCGCTTTAATAAATTTATGTTTAAAGATGATCATTTGTTTCGTTTAAGAGATTTCAAATACGGCCTTATATTAATAAATATCGAACGCCATGTACCATTTTGTTTGATGTCAACACGCCTGAAGAAACAACTAATTACGAGGTCATATAGGATCAACCTGATTATCACAATAGAGAGATTTACACGTACATGTTTTTATTTCTTGCAGGACCGTGCCACTTTATTAGATATACAACTCAAAATTGAACGCATTTAACAATATGATTGTGTATACTCACAGCATCGAGCACGCATTACCCGTTTGCTCGGACGACGGTACGACTGTTTGCGCCGTTACATACAAAGTTCTATGTTACAAATACAAACGAACGCCACACTTGTCTTTACAATTGTTAATGTCGAGTAAAATTCCTGGTACAGACAACTGATTAGAGATGCTACAGGTGAAGAAGAAGAAAACTACTTAGCTATAAAGGCGGCATTTACACTTATAACGTAAGGTGTTCCGAGTGTATGTGCTACACAATCATAAAATTGACAGAATAGGAAAATGTGGGCGATTGAATGCTTTAAGATGAAAATGTTTACAGTGGAATTAATTGTGTTTCTGGTTGTCGTTGTTAAATGCAAGTCACAATTTAGCATGTATTTGTTTATAATAGTTTTAAAGTCTTACGGGTTGTTTATTGAATAAAATTATAATTCAATAAAATACTCATTTCGGTTTGGTTTACACTAACTTATATATAACAAACATAAACCGTTATAATGAATGCCCGCTAAAATCATGTTACCATCAAAAGCTCGTATCTTAATTAAAAATGTGTAACTTTGAAATGTATGTAATATGTCTCTTGTGTTTACATTTAATATACCATAATGAAAAAAGCATGCGACTAATGTATCGGAGTATGCAATCACGACTTGATCTTTCAGCTTTGGAAGAAACACTTGTAGACGTCCAAGTGATTGATTCAACGAGTTTGCAAATCCCATTTACAGCAACATTGGCAACGTGACCATGCGCTGTACGTACATACTACATCTAAACCTGGCATAGACATGTAGCCCTATCGCGTCAATGTAAAACACATCACGTTAATGCTTCTCATATATAACCAACCTTTTGTGTTTAAATTGCTACCGGTCGGTAGTTATAGCAAAGTATGCATGCTTACCACCCCACAATCGTACATTAGTTATACATATGCAAATTGTAGGTGTCAGAGAAACAACAAAGGTGCAATTAAAAGAAGTCACAGACAAGAAAACCGAGACCTTTGTGACAGTGTACGATATTTCAGAAAGGGCAGTGGTCCCTGTTCGAGAAGGTTAACCGAGTTAGTGATAGCTCTGGGTCCATATCCATAAAGCAACATCTTTAATACCTTTTAAATCTGTAAAATCCGTTACAAGAAAGCCTGAAACTGGTTCATTTAAAATTGTCTATAGTTTTACCATATTTGTATACACTGTTCCAGAGCTTGTTCTTATTTGTGCATCTATTGCATACATTCAATAATCGTAAAAATGTGATAAAAAAGACATTTATTGTTTGTATTCGGACCATCTGATGATGTTGAAGCCATATATATATATATATATATATATATATAGTACAAACACGTTACATGGTATTATATATATACACTAACAATATAGCAAACGCGTTTCGACAAAGCTCATCAGGGCATAATACAATATATCGTAACGTCAAAATGTCATAGAGATATCTCTATGACATTTTGACGTTATGATATATTGGTTATCTCTATGACAGTTTGACGTTATTGCTATTTAATGGTAATTAAGCATTTAAGTGTTCTACATGTTATCCATATGCATATAATACAGTTTGCAACAACATCCAAACAAGCGTATCGAACGTGACGGTTGTTAAATTGTCACTGGACACTGTATAACAATTCTTCGCAGATTCACAGAAAATAAGCATCACAGTTGTCGTTGCCAGTGGAACCGCAGGATTGATTTGCCTTATATTGGCATCTGGTGTTTTAAACATATGTATTTACAGGCAATGCAATAGAGTCAGATCAGGTTTGTGTTATCTTAAGTACTTTTGCACAGCATAACTTAAAACAAACAAAACACTGTCTCATCTGAACGTTTTGTTCTAACAGTCCGACAGTTTGGCGACCACAGAGCAATTTCCACAACACAACAGCGTGCAATTAAAATTACTTAGCAAAACATGGTCGATGAAACTAATACCAAAAAAGGTACAACTAATAGATTAATGAGTAATTACTGGCGTTCGCCTTAATACTTTCAAAAACGTTCGAACAAACGGGGGCGAAAAAACAGCGTGCTATATTGCGTATATGCACTAAACTAGTTTGTATGTACACGTGCATGTAAATATAATAGTATATAACGTATCAATATGTTTGATAAGCACATGTACGCTGGCATACTTGTTATACCATTGCCTTGCGCTGCTAAAAATTCAGATGTCATTGTCTCCAATCATAACTGATTATCCAAATTATTTTCTTCAGATTGTTTACATACATATAGAAACAACCTGTGTCATGCAACTAGGAAAGATATGGTAGACTCTTCAACAAAATACAAGCATTGTGTTAGAATAAAAAAAAAGGAAATATGATAAATTACAATAACATGAATTAGAATAAGACAGAAACAATACTGTTAACAAAGTTATACTAGAAACTGTTAAAAGGGTCAGTTGTAAACAACTGTAGCTCTTTGACATCAGATGTTTTGGGAATTGTTTTAAATGTGTAAGTGATCCCAATTCAGATCTTTTTTTCAACCATATAAGGACATATGATATTTAATTAGAATGTTCGAGGAATTGAATAGTACCACATGTATAACAGCAAATGAAATTCAAAACAAAAACTGTAAGAAATAATATAAAGGTTTATTGGGCAGGCATAATATTTTCTTAATGAATATAATGTTTTAGTATGGATGTGAGATATACGTGTTTTCGATAGTTCTTTGTATATTATGTACATTGTTTAATAAGATGTTTGAATATAGTTACCTTCCAGAAATATGGTCAGATATTTATTGCACCATTGCAAAATCAAGGGGATTATATGAAAACACAAATTAGTACAGGGGTATTACTTTATTAAGTACATAAGAGACACTATTCGCAAAACAAATCAATGCCATACTAACATATTTGGAAGAATGGTATATTACATATCGTTACTATAAATAGTAACAAATTGACGTCACGAGCGGGCCGATATTCGTATCCGCCGGGCCAATGTTTGTGTTGTACCTGTTAAAAAACTTCTATATAATGTATGTCATGTAAAATCACAACTTTCACCTATCAATAATCACTAATAACTTTTAATGGTGTTGTTATTTCTGTTTCGATGCTCCAACTCATACCTGTGTTCATTACAGATGTACTAGATGCTACTGAAACAGGGCCGTGTCGTGTTTGGCTGGTACCTGGAGTAATGTATTAATTCGCATTTTCACTAAACAAATAGTACATAAAAAGCCTATACATGTGTCATACTAAAACTAAATTAAATGAGATAACAGTTTAAATAGAGTTAATATACTTAACATCTTATTTAGCAATTACGTATCTAATTTACTGACAAAGTGTCAATATTTAGCGCTAAACCAGTTCATGTAATGTGCAGCTTTACTTACAGTCACTTTTTTATGAAAGACTATGCGTGACTCGTACTTTACAAGCATACTGTATAACAAAAATGTACATTTTAGATTTAAAATTATGCATAGTTTATTAGTGTTGAAGTTTTAAAAGTCCATGTATGTTATTCATATTATTAACGTTTCAAAGATTTCATTAAAATAACACAAATTAACTTAATTCCACATACGTTTGTAATGACGGTACTTAAGCATAACCCATAACATCGCACTATCCCTGAAGTGACACAGTTGCTATATTGCTGTAAAGAGGCAAACGTCCTTTGAAGGAAGCATTTCCATTGCTCACCTTCATTAATAACTTTACTGTCAGAAATATTACACACCGCCCTTTTTGGTTCCAAACACTCACATTGTACTGTTCCATTAGATAGTTCGTGTTTTATAGCACATTTGTCACAATCTACAGACGCTAATAATTTTAAGGCATCAGGCAGTCTGTAAATCTTTATCACCCCAGTATAATTATCATTAACGGTGCACGAAATCGATAATGTAGATTCATTCAGCAGTTTAATGTCAATCCTCGGATGTGGCAAATCTGCAACAATTATAATATCGGTTACTGTTTGACAACATGCGCATTTGTTTGAACATCTGATTACTAGATTACATAAAACGTCGCAATACGTATGGTACTCACATTGGACATCAGCGAATAGCAATAGTAATGCACCCATTGCCAACATAATTAAGAGAACAAATCCTCTGCAACTTGCAATATCTAATAAACTAAATTAGGTTTATGTACACGTATCAATAACTGACAAGTAACTAACGCGAACTAAACGTCTTGCTGGTGTATCAATTGTTCGCATACAGAAACAGGACATTTTTGCAGCACTTTGTAACACATTGTATAATTTAAAATGCATGCATGATATGCTTACAGCCCTTTATTTTGTACATGTAATGGTAAGAACGTTAATCCACATTTTCTCTAAAATCGGTTGGATAAAAGCCCGTGGAGTAAACCTCGGGTTTGTTGAACATGATGTAGACAACTGTTATAAAAAACACTATTTTCTTGCACTATTGCACAATATCAGTCGGTCAATTTCAATGAAAATATATTAAAATAAATACATATATTTATGGGATGTTGCTCATATTATCTGCAATTGAGTGACGCTATACATTATTTAAAATCCATATTCACTGCAAAAACAGTCATTTGTGGTCTACATCAACTGCCTGAATACCTGTTTAAATGTCTGAACATCAAAATCACAAGTTCTCAATTTATAAGGCACAATATTAGCTAAAATAGTACATTCTACATTCGGCAGCCTCTGAACTGTCCTAAGCATGTTGACATTATGACGAGAAAAAAAGTCCACCCCACACAGCCACTTCAGCGCTCGCCGCAAATGTCGTGTTCATTGTCTTACAACTTTGCCTCTTCCATTATTTGGCGCATCATTCAATCTTCAGAACTTAAATATACATACCTATTATGTGACATCCGGATGTTGTTGTTAGGTACACCAAAATGCAGACAAAATCAATGCTGGTAGAAATATATGCACGCCATACTCGCTGTTAGAAAGTGAATTCTCTTACAGTGTGCTATTTGAATTACATGTACAATTGCATTTACATGGAATACATATTTGTTAAGGGCCTCAAACACATGGACAAAATGAGCAATACAATCGTACTTAAAAAGTATATTACCCTCTAGTCAAACATTGAAGTTATTGTTTTGTTTGATAATTAATGGTTTTATTTTTTGAAACGCGCAGTAAAACACTAACAGTGACCACGGCAAATAAAAGCCAACATAAAAAGTACTGAAATCAATGTTATCGATGAAAACTATTTAAATACATATTTATCTCTTGTAATGCGTATTATAGTTGCGATAAATAAAATATTAGGTTAGTGTGGAATACAGATCAAGGCTGTTGCTTGCTTCTTTAAGCCTCGCATGATACAATCGATATTTGTTGCACCTAACCTAATATCCGCTTTATACACACATTACATGCGCTGCATACCGTCGCAATACTAATGCTAACATTGCATACTATAAGTTGACATACAGCTATTAGTAATGATTGTAGCTATGTTTCGTAGGTGTTCACCTGTTAAAGATACTGAACTCCAGATAGACATAAAACTGTGCGTTTTTTGTAGTTATGGCTAAACGGTAAAAACATGCCTACAATCATCACTGTTTTGTATATAGCACGATTAAATACTGTCACCGCCTGTATATTTCATTGGAAAATTGATTTAGCTCGCACATAACGTAAATCCAGCATTCCCAATTTAAAAATACCACGGCTTTCCTCAATACACGCATTCAGATGTGCGACTCGACAAAGCAACAGTGTCACGCGATTGTCCTTAATATAAACGGCGCTATTTTTAAATTACTCGATATGTTATAACGTATACAGACGCTATAGATTTTGGTAGGATATAAAGGACAAAACGTACATGAATCCACTATTGTAACAGGTAAATAAAACATACGTGTAAGAAAATCCTGTATTTGTGACAATTTTCTTTCGTTTTTACGATTGGAGTTCGGTCCCCTTAAGGCACGTGTTCCACTTTGTAAGCTTTGAAATTTAAAATGTTATTGCGGTAAATACATCCATACAAAAACACGTAAATTCGATGTCTTACAATCGCAGTTTTTAACATATTACATGTATAAATATTCATCTTGTTACTGTTTTCAATGTCCATATTTATAATGCCCGAAACACACTATTCTATATTAAGCGCATATGCCAATGACTTCCCTCGCAATAATGTCATTGCATCACTACAAGTAATGTATAACTAGTTTTATTAAGAATATATGCGCATTATGTGCGGATAAAATCGACCGGTTTGCCCCAATCGCTCCTGTATTGCGATCAAGCTCGACCGATTGGCTGCACAAAATCATGAATTATGTGTTTATAAATACCAGCCACACTGGTGTGTGTTCGATGGTATGTTAGATCATATACCATGTACGATCGGTACTATCGTAACTCTACTTACACGACGATTCTTTCCCCATGAAAGTATTACGTATACAATAATTGACTCTGTTTGACAGTGTTGCTCTCAAATGTGCGTGTGTATGGTCCACAAGTAAAACGTGTGTGTGGTCGTGCAATGTGAGCAGAGCATTATTCGCGTGACAGAGGGAAATACATATTCCGCTTTAAGTCTCAAACATGTAGACCTCAACACAATCGTGTTCTGTAAGAAAACAGATCGACGTATTGTGCATTTTACGTCGCTTACACTGACCATAAAACAAGCCAGTTGGAGGGTCTATCCATAGGCAGTCACCACTCTGGTTTAAATACATATGTGATTATGTTGTTTGTTTAGTTCATTAGAAAAAACAACAACATATTTTTCTCTTTGCTTTTAATTTGAAAACGGATAGCATTGTTAAAAAATGTTAATAAATAACTGTTGATATTTAACAAAATATATGTTATCGTTTATACGTAACAAAAGACGACTTAGTTAAGCTAGTGTTGCAAATATATCGATTCGGAAAGGCAATGATTTCAAACAGAATGGTCCGAACACGTATAAACCAAGACATTGTATAAGAAATGAATAAAATAATAATACCATAATAATACCATCTATTAAAGACGCTATTAAAATGATATGGATGTTTGAACTAAACATTACCAAAGCTTAAAATAAGAATATCTCTGAAACTGTAGTATTTCCAGAAGAAACTGTCTTCACTGAAATAAAAGAAAGAACATTTCAATCATTATATAACGGTATTGTTTCAGTCAATACGTAATGTGTCTATTTTGTCCAAATAACATCGTACATGTACTAGCAACGAACAAAATTACATGAATTCAACATGCTATTATAATTACTTCCTTGTGGTAAATTGGATTTTAAAAACTAAACATACTACAGTAACGATTGAAATCATAAATGAAATAGTTGCCTAACAAAATGAAAACAGTTGGTAGGAACCAGAAATATAAAATCTGAAAAATATGAAGTACAGTATACAATAAACCACAATTGCGCGTATTAAAAACGTTTATTTAAAAACATTCGATTCATTAGTATAATAAAAGATAACGAATGAGTGCGTAATATGCAAATAGCATAGACAGTAGCGGCGTATAGAAGACATTGCACCCTGATAAGAGTGATATTAAACGAGGTCGAAGGCCTAACGCCTAAGCGCCTTCCAATTATTAGCTAATTGGGAATTCCCGGAAAACACCGGTTGCTATCTTTAGGCCCACGCGCGGGGTATATTACCACGCGCGGGGTATATTACATTGCAACGAAATGGCAAATTAAACATTATGCGGGAACGGGTATATGAGATTTTACAATGGGAAAAAAAATTGAGGTATTATTAGGTACACTGTTAGTAACTGATGGTGAATGGGCACTACAGCCTCAAGGATTTCATACTATAAGAGAGAGCAGCCCCTGAGGGTGTATATCTCAGTTACTAACAGTGTAACGAATATATCTCGCCGACTACACTTCAATGTTGTTGTTTTTTATTTATATTGCTTGAAATTTAACAAAAGAGATATTCACCAAATTACACGAAACACATACCATGACATCAGGAAAATAAACAAAATGGCGTCATTAGACTGCGTAATTAGACTTATATGGGGTACTGAAATTTTTCCGTGCTGTATGAAAAATACCCCATGGACATGTGACCGCTCTTAGCCAATGGGATCGCGTCATTTATGTAGGAGGTGAGATATACTAATATCCAGTATAGGGTTTTCTTTTACCTCACACTGATTAACGAAAACCTTTCAGCACACATATTAATGCAGATAACAATCAAAATCACACATATTAACTTGAATCCCATTGCTTTTGTGTACTTTTGCTTGAGTCGTGTTTCGTTTATTGTGATGAACGAAGACAGTTTATGTAACTTCCGTTGATTCTAGAACAAAAATTCTTACACTATTGTAACTGTAAACATAGACAAATGTGTGTAGAATATGCAGGTAATTAGCGTATCCTTGTGCGATTGTGGAGGTTGTATTTATGCAATTCACATTTAAATGTATTAGTCCAATTTATTTACCGTTAACACCCTCCAAGACGTGTTTAAACAATAACCTCCAGATCATGATCCAAAAGTACACTATCGACACCGAAATGGGATGTTAATATACATTTACTGATTTGTAAATAATAAGAAATTAATTAATTGTAAAGTAATCCCGATAATTAACAGATAAATAAACAAAGAACGCCATTCATTTATTGAGACTATAATAGTTAAACTTCTGTCGAATAAATGAAACTAAACGCTACAAATTATTATTTTAGTTTTCATCTGACAAATTATATTGTATTTGAATAATACGTTAAACAATCAATAACCATTGTCATTTGATTAATAATATATATTTAGAACCTCTATTACATCAAACATACAGGTGTAATTTGATAACATTTGATTCACTCACCCGATTATGCATTTAATAATATATAAATGACCGGTTCATTCAGCGCGTCAATCAGTCTAATGTGTTTTCCTTTTGTATTTCACGAAGCGTTGAATTCAGATGTATCGATTGAATGATTAAAAACATTCTTAATTGCATGTCCATTGTTTGCATTCTCTTTATTATTGACCATTTCACCTCGCAGTTCAAATACATGTCAGAGAGTTTTCAACTCAGAACAAGGAAAACCGAGGCAAGCCTAAAGCCATCCAAATGACTAAATTCGTCAAACCCAGAACGCTGAATTTAAATTGTGTTCCTTTAGTTTCGTATGAGTTTACTTATGCGCAATATAAGTTCAGTAAGGAGACAATCGGTTTCATAAATAATGTTGTATACAAAAACCCTTATCGTCCCAATAAAACTGTTCATCAACGTAAGCTGTATTTATGTAGTAAACATTGTGGATTTAAACCGCATACTTGCCGTTAACGTTCGGCATAATGTGCGACATTCTTAATAAATATACAAATGAAGCATGAGGACGATCATTTGGTTTCGTCTCGTTGAAAAGTGTTTATACAAAAACAAGTCATGCTGTATTAACAAGTTTAAGAATATGGACTGAACACAGTCAACTCTAGTAAACACATTCGGAATTAACTGGTCTGACATGAGCATATGCTTTCTACAAACTGAGTGTAGCTAGTGGTCAACATGCTCAAAAACACTATAAAAATTACATTTGACACCATTGACTGACACGCAATAGTTTTCGTTTTAACACAAGACATATCAAAATTTGAAGCCTGCTCTACTAATATACGGCAAAACACAAATATCGAAAACGCATAGGACGCTACGGAAAACAGCAGCATGACGTAATCGGAAAGCGCGTGATTTATCTGTCCGACTGATGAACTCCTGATTTGTTTCACTGGGATTGAATAAACCTTCGTCAAAGCATATTTGGTGGCAAGAGTAATGGTGATGTTCATATGATTAGTGGACCTATACCAAGCGTTTCTGTAACTGTTATAACTGAAATTCATTACATGTGCTAGCATTTGCTTTAAATATCCAGCTGTTTCTGTTTATTGCTATATACGTTTTCATTTCAGTTGGTCATTATCAATAAATACATGACTAATATACGGACTTAAAACGTTATTGTTGAGTTGGGCATTTCCATTCATATTAATATGATGAGTCATGACCATAATGGTGTGGTTAAAGCTACCAGCTCTTTCCTATGGCTTGTGTCAATTGCAGTTAACAATAGTCTAGTCATGAATCATTAAGTATATTCTTTGTGCTTTTTTATCACTTTCGCTGCTTATGCTTTAAATGTTCTAAATGTTCAGTTATAATGGTGTACATAGTTCGTCAAAAGAAAAACATCTTAGTTTTGAGATTTCGGGACAAAAAAATATACAAATGCATGTATTTGTTAACAGATCTATATTATGTTAAGATCAAACGCGTTGGTTACATGAATGTCAGTTGCTTAAGTGATAGACGGCCGTGTCTATTTGACATTAACGTATAAGTTATTATAACCTTATAAACAAACGTACTCAAGTAGGTGTGTGTTGCCATGATACCTGATGTTAGGTTTAGTAATATGAAGAATAGAAAATAAGCTTAATCTTTATAAAAGTGTTGTACTATTGACAAACAACTGATGAAGTACCAACCCATTAAACGTTTCGAATCGTCACTCTCCTGAGCACACACACGATCATGTTTTCCACATGTAAGTAACTTAATTATATGTTGTCATTTGCTACAGGTTCATCATTACGCTTAATACAAATAATAGAACGGTTTACTTTAGTTGTGCGCAACAATACGACCCACCTTTAAGTCAAAATAGACCACGTGAACAATTAACGACATAAATTGATAATGTTCTAAAGAAGGAAATTATTCATCGTTTAATATCTCATTTTTTCTAATTTATGCATTAATATGTTAAGTCGTATTTATTTGTGAGTAGTCTTGTAGTAAAGAATCAAGTGTATTTAGAGATAAAAATATGAGCTACATTAATAATGGACACATTGTCAGTTGGTGTATGTTTCATCTGTTTCGCGACTGGCACGTGTAAGTGGCATTTGTTCAGCATATTATACGTACGAGCATTGTCACTCTATACGAAATACATTGTTGCATTTCATAAATATTATGATAACGTATAGGTTCGTAATTTACAGTTCTTTGGAGATGTGAATACATGTTTACATACACATTTTGCACTTTAAAAAAACAAAAACATTGAATATTGACAGCATGGTGTGAGCAACGTATTTATTTATGAGTAGTGAGTCCCACCGCATTGGACAACTCCTGATGGCACTAATATCTGCATGATGTCATGGAAATACTATGTGTGCAAATAATGTTCATAATATTGCTCAGACGATACACATTGGCACTATATGTGAAACAAAAACAGCGCTGCCTGTAACACAAGCCTGTGTCTGGAAACACATAATGTGTGCAACATTTGCAATGTCCACAATACGTTAGATCAATCAAATTGGAAATGTGCAATCGTCCTAGATGAAAGTGTTATTTACAGCGATATGCACATTTATAGTTTCAGGTACGGAGCCATAATACATGATTATACATTATATAGAGGTTTGTTTTCGGTGTGATAGTCCACACAGGCTGATCCGGGACGACACTATCCGCTTTTATGTTATTTTCTGTTTAAAGGAAGTCTCTTCTTAATATAAATCCTCTGTAGGCTGAAAGTGCCATCCCGCATTAGCTTGTGCACAGTGCGGACTGCACAGGCTAATCCGGGACGACACTCTAAGCACGTGCATTAAGCCCGGTATTCCCACCGCACGCCTCATATATTTTTCGTTTTAAATACGCACACATTTAATAGTTTGTATTCCTATTGAGCAAAAAACGTGTTTTGTTGTTTAGGCATACTCAAACTCATAGTAATTATTGTCTTCACTGAAACGTAAATTAGTTCAATTTCTTTCAATGAATCGTTGTCGATTATATATACATGTAAGTCGTAATTCGTAAGAAGAGTTTAAAACATATCAGGACAACTTATAACCACTTTACTCTATTATTAATCCACACCTGATAAATATGTATAATACATTTAGTAAATGATTAAAATTTTACTTAATTTTGTAATACTCACAAGAACGTATTTTTCGTAATTAATATTACATTAGTTCGGTTACACTCATACCATTTTATATCTTCTGAGGAAAAGCGTACTGATTGTTATTAGGGATCACATCGAATACTAAAATCGATATTCGAATATTCGCACATTCATTAAATGCTTTATTCGAATATTTGTATTGATTTTAGATTAGAATTAACTTAATTGGGCTTAGTGGCCTAGCCTACACAACTATTCAGTTGATGACACTTCATCGTAAATAATCGTACAAATTAAATTCTGCATTGTACAGAGACGTGTCTCTTGGAACCAGTCATAACAACAGTTGATATCACTGGTAGTAGTACCGGAATTACCGATGTTATCAGAACTGAAGACAGAACTGAACTACAACGTACAACAGTGGATCACAATGAACGTATCCCAATAATGGTTATGTCGCCTATGGCTGACGTGCTTCCTCTCTCTCACGACGTTATGGCAGAACATGCAATCGAAATAGAGAGTGAACAAACCGTCACGAGTGTGCACTATTATAAAATAGGGCCAGATATGCCGATTCCCGAAAGGTCAGTTTTTAACTGTTCAGCTCCATTTAGACTCAACAACTGGGAGATTATCATTTTTTGAATATAATACTTCGTTGTGCATGCTTGAAGACGCGCAACCTAAGTATAGACTGGTATATCTACATGTGCCTAAACTCTTTACTATTGTGTTATGTACATAAATACAAAGCAAATGCTTTCTCATTACCATGTTGATTATGTCCGATACTAATATAACAATTCCTATGTTTCAGTGATAAACGAATAAATTAAACCTGACTGTGTCCGATGGATAAATACCTGAATCCATTGCCTTAAATAAATCAATAGTTGTTAAAGCCACATATATTATAATTGAACACATCTTAATTTGGCATTAGTTTTAATGAACGTTAATAACGTTTACTCGACATAAAACTGTTTCTTTTTAAAAAAAATGAATTTTATAAAGTCAATATTCGTGAACCCTTGATACGAACGGAATATACACTACATGTAATGTAAATGCTGATTTAATCCAGAGGCATCACCAGCTATTGCCTACAGATAAATATACGATAATTTGTTTGCGAAAGGTTATGTATTTTGATCGGTAAGATGTCCATTAGAAACAAAACGCAAGGTGTTTATTTTTTATTAACGTTTTTCTGGACTGCTGCATTGAATGTGTGTTTCTCTAATGTTAATGTTATGGAATATTACACAATAATAGTTATACACGTATTGTAGACGCGCCCAATGAATCAAACCCACAACAAACTATTTATTTTGTAAGAACAAAGCAATTGCGATTTAAATGCCTTAGGCATGAATATTGTTTTAATAGGGAATATGTTGTGTTTAATTAAAATAATAATGCACATTCAAAATTATACTTAATTTGATATTATGTATTATAGCTTAATACTTGTGTGTACATTGTTTGACACTATCTGAACAACATAAAATTAAGATATCAATTTCAATGATATATATATTATATTAATAAAATTAATTTGTTTTTAATGTTTCAATCATGTTTAATAGTATTGTAGAAATGTCACGGTACACTACGAAAGTGTAGGGACAAGAACCGAGGACACATCTAAGTACAGCACATTAGCAAGCAACACAAACAACGTGAAAGCAATCGAAACATAAAAGAGTATCATGAACAGTGAACATTAATATGATTGTATTGGAAGATATGATATTAAAAATGATTTCAGTTTATGATTGCACGTTGATGTAACACTAGTGTGCATGTGAAAATGTGTTTATCTTGTTTTGAGAACTACATATTTGCCACTAATTGTAAATATAGGAGGCCGTCATTTGTGTGTTTAACTTACTGTTGATGAGAAATACTTGTTTAAATAGTTGCATGTGATACTAGATTCATTAGATCTTCGCAAAATAATAACCAGCGTGTTATTGTTTACCGACATCAGACACATATCCGACAATCTAATTGTTGCAATGAACTACAACTACAAATTGATGTGACCATGCATCAAGGGAGTTAACATGTTTAATTAAATTTTCTTGAATTTAGACTGTTCCGGTGTAGCCTCCCTTTGCAGCGGTATATATGGAAATGCGATATATGTAATAGCAGGGACATACTCCTTACAGCGGTTACTTCCCCTTACTGTTTAAATTCAATCTGTCAGCCCCACTGAAATCCTTGAAGATCCAAAGGGATCGGTTATGATAACATTTCTATTGTTAAAATTATTAGATAAAACGCCATTTGTAATACTGCATTAATGGTCTAGACATATATAATCATGGTTAAATTAAACATCAGAGATGACTAAAAAGTAAGACGAACGGTGTCCAAGTAATAGTAGTAGTAGTAGTAGTAGTAGTAGTAGTAGTAGTAGTAATAGTAGTAGTAGTAGTAGTAGTAGTAGTAGTAGTAGTAGTAGTAGTAGTAGTAGTAGTAGTAGAAGTAGTAGTAGTAGTAGTAGTAGTAGTAGTAGTAGTAGTAGTAGTAGTAGTAGTAGTAGTAGTAGTAGTAGTAGTAGCAGCAGTAGAATTAGTAGTAGTAGTAGAAGCTGCAGCAGCAGTAGCTGTAGCAGTATAAATGGCAGTAGCAGCAGTAGTTGAAACAATAGTAGTAATAAAACAATAAGGGTTTCAAACAGAAACAACATATACATACATTTTTACAATTGTCATGTTGTTAAGGAAAACATATGTGGTTTCATTTTTGGACGGGAACTTGTTGATCGAAAAGATCGGTATAGCTTATACTGTTAACCGGTTATTGTAAACTCCAAAAGCATGCCGTTTACGCTATAAAAGACGATTGCTTCATTTACGTTCCTTCCATAAAATTAATGCTTACATATTGTGCAGATCTTGCAATTCCTTATAGTTTGCAATTAACCCATACAAAATGGGGCACCATATTAAATGTTCTAGAGAATGCATAAAAAAAATTCTTTTAACTACAAAGTAGTATTGTCGATTTATTTATATAAAATATCTGTATTTTATATCACTTATCGCAAAACAACAATACGTTACTTGGTGACAACGTGATATTTCATTTTGCTTTGATATATATATAATTATTTTTTTTTGGGGGGGAGGGGAAACAAACTGCGTTTTGTTTTATTTTACAAAGCACTGACTCTATTAAAGACTGTTTAGTACAAAAACATCATAAATGTTCAATATTGTATGCATAATTGTATGCTCAGAACAAGGGAAAAAAATGACAAAGCTTACAGGTTACAATATACTAATTCCTATCCTTATGTAATTTAATGTTATAGCGATAACTTTAACCAAAATTTTGCACATAGGAACCCTCATAACCATACCTTTTCTTAAATAACATTCTAAGCTGAATTGATTTAAGCAATTAAAATGGTATGTCATGTATTATGTAAGAAACAACTCGACACTAAACAATGTTGACTGTTTTATCACCATCTTTTTAGCGGCTACTTTCTAGTTGAATGTAACCCGCCTCAGTGTCATAATGTAGTATCCAATCTTTAAACATATCAGTGATTTATTTGTGCATAACAATGCTTACACTACCAACATCTCCTTTTCTCGTGAGCCGTTATTTTTCGTAATATACGTCATAGTTGTATTGTGTAATTATGTTATTATGATTTTGAAGTGTAATGTTTCATTAGATCTAACATGATATTCGTAGATTTTTCATAAGCAAGCATAACACAATTTTCGTTGTTAAACTACCCAATAAACAACACGAAAAAAGTCATTATTTCAGGTTTTATCAATGATGGAGACGTCACACTGCACTTGTATAAATGAATGAAGTCACTGATAACAACGGAGACCGGCGTTTAAAGGTTCGAGCGAGAAGTTAGGCGGAACATAGTAAAATGAAGCTCTCATTAAAATTGCAAAAAAAAATACAAGATCATGTAAGCATCGAAATAGTTTTCGCAGTATCGTTGTGTATCGGCAAGTAAACCGCACTTTTTCTTTCTGATGCGTGGCTAAATTCATACGTATCAGAGCTCAAACTCGTTGTATATTGGCCGAGACAAAATTGAAAATTGTTTCTTGAGTATAGTCAACTACTTTATCATTACGTTAAATAAAACATTGTTATTAGTTTAGTGCAAATGCCGTTGCAGCTATTTGTCAATGTCAATTGTTCATATAATATTGATTACTTCGTTGAACATCACAATATATACGTCATGGCAAACCATACATGCGGTAGTAAATGTATGTACGATCGATACTGGTTGTTATATTTTATCCATAACACATTTATTGAGACTGGCGTGACGTGAAGTGTTACAATTTGATAAAAGTCGTACTATAGGCGGCCTTCCCGCTGATCATATGAAACTCTGCACTTAATGTGAGATACGGGTTGTAACTGTAAACACTCAATGTCATCGTGCACTTGTAATTGGCTTAATGATGTGTCACAAATGATTTACTTAGCTGTGCGAAGCTAACAATCGTACTATGTAGTGCACACGTGCTGCTATCTATTCCGTGACAATGAAATCGGCACATTCAACAGATTGAAACACCGCACGAACGAAACACACATCTTACAGTTATTGCAAGGCTAGCGCATTAACCGCATGGCTACCGAACGTCGACCACATGGTTTAACTGTTTGGAATGCAAACCATTCCGAAATCACGTATCAAAATTATACACGTGTGTGTTTCCTTTATATTATTATCTGGTTGGCCGTTGTATAAAATGTTATGTCCCTGTGCTGCGTGTGGATGAATGACTTTGTTTCCGGATTCGTTTATTGATCACGTAGACGTTGTTTCTTCATATCCACATTTAAGTTCTGTAAACAATTTCGCTAATAGTACAGACACATGCTGAATTGGGTAAGCAAAACAAATGCAGATATGTTTTAAATGCCGTGTACGAGGATTTTTCAGGAATAAGAAGTCCATAATTACTTAGTGTTAAACCCTCCCCATTACGTTAGACTCAAACAATTCATCACGATGCCTGTCAATAACCTTTTTCATTATACAGTACGTGCCACGCGAAACCCGCAGAATTCGCGCTGTCGTGACGAGCCTTCGATGAATATTCGCAAAGCGACGTCACGAAAGTTCGCGACGATTCACGAAATACAGCGGGCGGCCCCAGCGCGAGATTTTGCGACGAATATGTCACGAAAATTTCGTTGCGATTCGCGGCGATTTTACAGGCATATGTGCATCTGCTCTTTAAAAGTTAAGAGTTGTACAGTTTTTACGGACTTACCGCAACAGTCTACATTGCGTGTCGCACAGTTTATGTTAAATGTAGATATATTATTTTTTGTATCCTTCATATTACGGTTAATTAATAAATAATTAAATAATAAAGCACTATTATTTGACAGTTTTAATCACAGAAATCAGTTAGAATGGATATACAAGTCACAATGAATTTATATAGTGTGTATATACGTTTAAGTTTGCATTTTCAATTTGGACAATAATCATTAAATTCAACTTAAAATTATAAATCACCGATAGTTCTTTTGTTCAATACAAATAATCATCCCTTTTACGTATATGTCACACTAATGAGTTTCTTGTGATGATTATAAAAATGCATTATTATCTTATTCTTCATGGGCGTGATTACTTCAAACATTCCTTCTTTTAGAATATCCATTCAGATTATTTGTTTACATGTATATATGTCACCCTCGCCCGTGCACCAGCATATTTAATTGTATCGTATTTATAATCATAATAATGACGCCAATCACCGACGTTTCGACACGATATTTTATAAAAATCGTGTACATTGTACTTCAGTTGTATTGAAGGTGGTTATGTACTCGTAAGTTTCTTTAATTATTTGTAACGTATGGTTTCATTGTTACATGTATTTATAAAATTTACTTATTGTATACTCATCGGTAAACAAAATAAATGTAAATACAAATGTGTATCAAACGTAAACCATCCCAACGGTTATTGTAGCCTCTTCCGAAATTGGTGTTTGCTAAAGAAAACATACTTTGTTCTGCAGACTACCGGTTCCCGATGAGGGGTGGGGGTGAGTGCGTGTTGACCATAGCTACCTTTCTGTGTTTTCACATGTTGTGTGTACAGGCCATCAATGTGTTTACTGACATGACAATATAGCAAACAAACATTTTATCTGAATTGCTGTTATTCATGTTTATGTATTCTGGGATTTATCTCTTTTTTTTAATAATAATTTAAAATTCCAGTTCACATCCCGAATGATAATGAAGCTACATATAGCCTACATAAGATAGAAATACATAGCGATAGTTGATTCAGTCCTTATATCATAATACTATGAGTTGTTTTTAAATGTCAACGAATAACCAGTTCTTCGATTATACAGGCGGTTAAATGGTAATACATTGAATATTCGATTATTAGCGTTCACAACGCGGATGTTTGTTGAATATAGATTCAAAAAGTCCTCCTCTGTCGCTTATCCGCATTATCTTATCGCTAATCAGTGCCAATAACCAATACGGGGCACACGGACAGAACAGAACAGAATAGTTTATTTCGACTTAAGCATAGAACAGCTCATCGTCATTAACATGAGTATATAAAATACATGCGTTTGTAATGCAAACATATACCTCAGTTCAATAACAAGTACAAAAACATGGAGGTTCACATTTGCATTATCAAAATGACAACATCATATAGATATTTAAACAATAACAATATAATAGTATATCATTTACTGTTTTGATTTGTGTAAAAAATAATCAATTTATCCTAAATATATGTGACCTGTGCTGCAAAAATGTGTCCTATGGATAAAAAAGCACATTTTTAGTTTTTTACATTACTATCTTTAATATATAAAACACTGAAAAAATTATGCTTCTATGAATTGTATGTTTTGATATATTGCCAGAAAAGTAATAGCACCGTATAATACAAAATGTGCAAAAATAAGAACAAAAAAGTACACTTTATAGTACTTATATTGATATACAAACAATACACAATGACAAAACTATTATCAAAGACTATACTGCAGTTTTATAAAATAAATAATTATTTTTCAATTTGTCTTCACATTGTTACAAAAAAATGTTTCAAACACAGTTTCCATGGTAACCAAATTAGAAAAGTATTTATTTAGAAAACAAACTGAGTGCACATTTCCTATTTCAATTATTTTACCAAAATCTTGGTGAACACATTGTATTTGAATATTAGTATATTATTTAGAAGTTATAAAAGTACTTGTTTTGTGATAATTGCACTGCCATGAAATATCTTTACAAACCTGTTGGAATTAATTTACATGTATGTAGGTTTAAGAATAATAAACTGTGTTACTTATATGATATCCATAATATTGTTTTCTATCGGCCAATATACTTCTTTGAAATATGCACACTACAGCTGATGCATAAAAGATTCATTTCATCGAAAGCACACATTGTTGAAGATAGTAACTGTCTCCATAGCAACAGCATTTTAGATGCTAATGGGACAGTGTAACAAACAAACATGAAATAATGATTTAAGTAATGCATGTCACGTGTGTTTGTAAAACAACCTTTATAGTTTTAGCACGCACACTAGTATCGTGTAATTGAATATTAAACACATGAACATAATTAACAATATAATTTTGTGTTACTTGCATCCTTAAACGCAAGTTTGAAATTAAAACTTGACAACACTAGAACAATTACCCATGACATTATACTTAAACATTATAGTTTGTAACAAAAAAAACAGAAACATAATTCTTCATCATTACAAATAACAACTAAAACTTATCCAGTTTTAAAATACTTAGGTTTTGTCGACATGAAAACAAGATACATGTAATAGAGCATAATAAGATACTGATAAATGTATTGGGCCAGTATTCAAAAATGTCCTAAGGGAAATCTTAAATAGAACTTACGTGTTATACATGTGTTAATTATTTCTGTTTACAAAATCGTAAACTACGAAACACCTTAGCAATTTTTACTATTTTAAAACATTTAAATATAAAAGACTTGTTCATGAAACCTCCATGGACTTAAAGAGTTTTGTGATTTAAAAAAACTTAGTTTTCCCTATAGAGCTTTGTGAATAGGGCCCTAGTCAAATTAAAACACATTTTAGAGCTTTTGTTAAGTTTAACGGTTATGGCAAAACACTTATTGTTTGTCCAGTTATGATCAAACATTATTAAATGTGTACACAATAAAACACACATTGAACGCGTTCATTTTTGTCTGTGATGATCCCATTTAGAAACTAGATGTAATTGGCAGGTTAGCAACAGTTGTACGACAAAACTGTCAGATTTCATCATGGAGATACCACTGCCGTTCTGAAGACAAACGGTGAAACCTGGTCCAAATCTTTGGTTCGCCATTGCATCAGACTGAAGGTTGACACCTGGCCTCCCCACATTTTACATTTACCTCGGGATCATGAGTAAGCTTTCAAAACGAGGTGCATCTACATTCTACAGAATAAACCAGATGTGGCATATTATGGTCATACCAGCACGACTTCATGACTGTTGTGGCTGTGTCCTGTATAAATTGTACAGTACAAGTACCAGTATTATTTGTAAACAATGATCATGATTTTTTTGTAATTATAAGTCATAAACTTAAACTTAATATAATTTAATGTCATTCATTAACTTTCAAATCCTTAATAGATGTGTTTTTTAATTAAATGTACATATAGCAGGGATTTCTTATGGCATTCATCGTCAGATTAATCTCTCAAGCTTGGTATGGTTTCTGTAATTTAGTAACATGATCATCTCATTTCATGTGGAACAATACTCGGTTCATAGTTCCTAATACCTGCATGGTTACAGCATCGGTATGTCGCTATTTGTTTTCCCACAGCCAACAAAGCCAGTCACTTTTGATAACATGTGCGGCCTGCCAGCATCAAGGGGATTTCGATCCCCTAGTGTATTCCTTAAAAAAATATAAATTTAAGATAGCAATTGTAAGATAGAGTATCCAACAATGAAGATATTCTGTTAAATACATTACGCTTTGGGACTGTTGCTTATACAATGTGGAAACTGTGCACATTTTCCATGGTAATAAATTAAATCATCCCAGTGTCGAAGAAAATAACCTGTGAATGGTATATGAATTATGTATAAATATAAGCATTTTAAGACAGACTACTTACCAGTCAATTTCCGCCACACAGCATAGACCAGGGCGGTATTATGTTTATTCTGTCCATCACAGAATTAGAAGTGGAATTTTGCATACCTCTCACCAAGACCATAGTATTTAAGGTAATGGCGGAGGAAGCTTGTAGCTGGGTAGGGCCCTTTTCCTGGCGCCAAGCCTTTATATGCAAGATAAAACACTTGCTTCTCTAAAATCAAATAAAACAAATATAGTTCTTGCTATTAAATTACAGACACCTTCATTCTGGTGGATTCAGTCAACCTAACAGTTTTCTGAAGATTACATTAAACTAATTTCTAAACACAGCACATATCAAAATTTTGTACAACTTCCACCAGAAGTTTTGACAAATAAATTTGATGACAAAATTGCCAAAAAAAAATAAAAAATAATAAGTTCAATTTTATTTTTAACACAGTTTCTGTGCCAGTGTTATGATTAAATACAATTTCAAGTAGTCAAACCTACTGCAGACATGTGTATTGTCATATATTTTGGTTGGTCAAATGACCTTACAGTTACAAAGCAATGAGGTGGGTCAATCATGCCATGCATTAAATTCATTTAATGCTCTTTAAAAAAAATCGGCCTATGAGATAAGAAACAGTGCAACTGTCCGGGCTTCTTAGGGTACCTGCTATGAGCCAGCCGATCATAATTCACAAACCATAAGAAACATCTAGAGGAATACAACTTGCTTTGTTAAAGTTTGTTTATGCAGTAAAGTTTCTTTACCAATTATTATTGTTAATACTAATAAGTAGAAATGTTTATTGGTTTCAAAGACAATTTAAAAAATTCCTCATGCAAAAACATAATTTTAAGTACGATTAATGTGCAGGCATGGTTTCGACATAAAAGATGGACAAACCACAAGTCTATATGAAAATAAAAGCAAAACACATTAATAATGTCTTGAAGACTTCCATTAACATTTAATGGCATAATTATGTTCGCATTTTAGAAATAAAAAGTAAAAGACTTTGCAAAATTGTCTTATCAAAACTAGTACTCTTATAATATGTATATTAGTTTTCAACGTTATTTTATTAAGAAATTACAACTTGAAATTTACGCCACGTGAATATTTTGTCTGACAAAATTACTTCCGGGTCAAACTCTGCTGATTATTTTTACACGGACAAGGCAAATAATTCGATAGATAAACAATGACAACAACATAAAATGCCACACGTGCCTGTTGAAATTGGTTTTCCAAATATTAAGTTCAACAATACAGCTTTAATGTTAAACTTAACCGAAAAAACAAGTACATTTCTGATATCAAAACGACATTATTTACACAATATGGGTACTATCGACACCTTCTGCTCGGGTGAAATTACCCTAATAAACTGGTTACAAAACAGTAACATTTATTGAATTAAAAATATTTAAGGGCTTAAGAGATTAAGTTTGTTACTTATAACATTTTATATCGAAATTACTGCATATTAATGACATACAGGCTTAATTAAACAAGGAATTTTAATCTCGTTTTTTCCCGATAACGTCGTTACATCCACAGGACTCATTTTCGCTGACCGTGTCACATATGTGAATGTTCTCTTATTTTGAAGCATTTTAAACAAATAAATGGCAAGTTTTCTTAGGACTATTTTGTTTGTACTATTGGAGTAGGTTTTTTCTGCACTGTGAGTAGTATGGACATTTTAATACAAAGTGGTATTCATCTTAGATGTCATTAAGATTGCATAACACATATTTACGTTGATCTCTGTCTATGTTCTGATGTCTTCCTGTCTCAATAAATAATGTGTGATGACAAACGTAGTTCAGCGAGTATATCCCTATGCTTTTTATTTTCAACAATATCAAGATACGAAGATTTTTGGAATACCGGTTCTAGTTGTTTAAATAAAACCATTGAACTAGATGCTGAGGCACTGTTATGTCAGTTTGTGATGTACTGGTCGCCTAATCGAATTTTAAGTAGTGGGATAAATTGATCGACATTCACTGACTCAGGAAATAGCCATACATCGGTAAAACCGGTTTGGTTTAGAATGTCACGTACTTTCGATGACCAATTTACAGTTTGATTTTTACGATCGATTTCTAATTTCTGTAATAAAGCAACACGTTTAAGAATACAATTGCCTTGTATAATGGTATATAGTTTCAAAAAGTAGTTAACTATCCTTACATATATGTCTATATAATGAGGGAATCGACCAACTCCAGCATAGAGCGATAATGAATTTGTTTACATTATTACATTCAAAAGTCTTATGCAAAATGTTCGATTTACGCGTTCAATATTATCCGTTTTTATAAACCCCCAAACCTCGCAATTATAGTTCAGGATGAACAATACTTATGTGTTAAATCAATTGAACATGATACGTATTGGTACATTCATATCTTTTGTAAGAGTGAATAAAGAATGCATTGATATTTTAGCTTTGCCATACAGTGTATTTGTGGCTCGAACAAATGATCCACCACTAGACATGACAATTCCAAGATAATTAAAATTATTCACAATTTCTAATTATTGACCTTTATATGTCAATTTTAATGTTTTGCTAAATGTCCCCCCTTTTCGAAATACCGTTACATTGGTTCTATCAATATTAACTGTCAAATTCCATTTATTACAATATATTTCTAGATTATTAAGTGATTCTAAAATAAACAGGCGTCGTCAGCAAATAGCAATAAAAAGATAGATATTTGATCAAACGTAATGCCAGCGTTAATACCATTCTGTAGGTCAAATTCAATGTCATTAACAAACAGAGAGAACAGGATTGGATTGGAGAGGTTATCTCCCCCTGGAATAATACACCGTTACTATTGCATATGTCCGATAGTTTGCCCATGTGTTTAACCTGTAATTTTACTTCTTCGTACATGGATCGAATAAGGGATACGAGTTTTCCGTCGATGTCTATATTAATCATTTTACTCCATAACTGACTGCGATTGATGACGTCATAGGCTTTCCGGTAGTCTATATAACAACACTATAGCTTATCTTTATTCTGAAACTGTCTTTCTATGATAGCATTTAGAATGCATATTATACTGTGCTACAACATGTTGTGCGACTGTGGACTGATCTGAGATAGCGGTTCTTAATTGTTTAAAATGGCAGGACCGTGAAAGACTAAGGGAGCAAACATATCTTGCAACTATCTTTTTTGTTTGACAATAAACACTGTATTGGTTCTAATTAATTTGCGTAAAAAAAAACAGTGAATATATGCGTTAGAACTGAACATATTCTTGTCAATTAGCAAATATTTAAACTAAACTATAAATGTTGTTGTTGTTGTTGATATAATGTAGGCACGAAAAACGAGCATCCATTAAACGCCTTTCATCAACTAAAATATATAGTGCAGTATTGTTTTACTTTTTATCACCGTTTCGTTTTTATAGTATTTGTAAATTATCACCCGACACATTGAGATATAACTTAATTATTCTTACCAATAACTTTCCATAAAAAGTCGCACTAATTAAGTTGTACATGTATTACAGTTAGTACATTCATAATGAATGTTATTAAGGTCAATCAATTATAAATGTTTATGTTTAGTAATGCAATTATTAACATTTAAATATATTCATTTGCACATTGTAGACATTGATCATGGTTGTTTTGTGAACATAATGCACATTATACAGTGTGTCCTTTTAATAATATTTGTCTCTATTGTGATTACATTACATTTTATTACGTTCGATTTTATTGCATAATTGTTCTTCCTTTTTCATCAATGTGTGCATTTATGTTGTTATCAACGAAGATGGGACAACTATGCAAGAGTAATAATATTCGACATACATGTAGATGTACATACATGTACATGTAGGTCATATTCATATATAAACACAACACATATAACATGCTGAATGCTTTGTACATGTACATTTTGAACCAGAACAAAATACAAGACAAAATTCAAGACTAATCGTGTACTTGAAGTAATAGAACAGTAAGGGTTTCACACAGAAACAACATATAAATATACGAAGCACATATAAAATAATAAACAAGAAGTTTTTCCCAGAAACATATTAAGAACAATCTAATAAATAGCATGCCGTGAAAATAATAAACAAAATATATTTACAAACAACAAACACACCCTATCACATACCCAATTCAAAAGTTTCAACGAAAAATATTAAGTTCATTATGAACACTGTTATATCATGTATACAATATAAAGTGTATTTCTTTTATATTTGCAATCTTCTGCAACAAAGGTCACATCTTTACTTGAATTATTTTGTAGCTAACATAATTCAAAGGAATACATTCAAGTATCAATTCCACAAAGATTTCTGACACGAATGATTTATTCACCGCTAAGTGAAAATATTGCGTACAGGTGTGCATTTTACTAATTAATTTCTCCTCGCGATTCGTGGCGGGACAAAATTATTCGCCACGAAAGTTCGCGAACAAGCGCGAGTTTTCGTCGCGAGGATTAGCAAAATTTCGTGACATCGCGAGCGATCGATCTGCGCTTCTCGATAAAATCGGCTCGTCGCATTTCGCGAACTTTGCGGGTTTCGCTTGGCACGTACTGTACATGTTAATTTATAACAAAATTAAAGATTACACTTCGTAAGGATTTGGCAGGTTTGCTAACGTTTGAATAGTATTATAAACTGTTTGCTTTTATGACAAAATATTATTTCAACTAAGTAAATATATAATTAACTCTAATTTTAATAGTCTATCCATCTTTAAGTCAAACCCATTTTGAAAATTTGGACTCTGTACTCTCAACTACTAACAAAGTGTTCCAAAGAAAGCTTTCAAATTAAGCTGAATGTGTATATACAATGTTAAATGAAAAAAACTAATATGGCTTACTGTAACTTACTAGGTCACCAACCGCAAACCCTACAACGCGCTACCCGCAGCTACAAACATAATATACATTAAAATTGGATTTATTCTCAAAGATTAAAAAAGGAGGTTCAAAGCATTGTACACAATTCAAGAAATCAAAAACACATACATTCAAAGTGCACATGAAAAGAACAGTTGAGCCAACGTCAACGAACACAAATCTCAGCGAGATCCGTCAATCCTGTCCTGGAACATTGGCAGAGGTCCAATGACCCAGACACGAAATCATTATGTTATGGGTACACCAAAGACTTGGATTCAATCGAGATTTAGTAGAACGTGCACTGCAGAGTACGTAATTGGTAACCTATGTGAACAATGTTCAATGCGACTGGCTGCAACACTGAACTGGGTGGTAAATAATGTTAATATTTACTTATCAATATTTAAATGTTTCGATGTGACAGCCTCCGTAGTTAAGAAATGTTTCTGCATAAATTGTAATTTACACCATATGGTTGATTTGTCTTTTTTAATATTTAGAAAATCCAATTATAAAACTACACTTTGTATTTTATTTTATGCGTATGTGGTATGAATTTAATAAACTATTTCATTTGAATCACATTACATACGATTGTCTTAATAAATAATATATGGTTTAAGACTGAATACAAGTTCCTGTTTCACTTCTTTAAATACGCTTGCTAGCCATATTTGATTCCATTATTAAATTGTTACAAGAGTTACTCATAGATGCAAGCGATTTGAATAATGTTGACAGTGTGCGTGTATCGATCATCGCGTTTTTTAGGTCACAGCACAGTAATACAACAAGCTAATATGTGTATAGACTCTGAATAAATAAACAAGTTTAACTCAAAGACCTGTTTTTATATTTAGACACTTGCTATTGTATTATTGTTTGGTCATTTTGTTAGGGTAAGCATTGGTGTGCACTAACAAATCAATGTTGTGTGCTTTTTTGGAGACTACAGAATGACACTTGTGCTGAGGCGGGTTACATTCAACAATAGAGTAGCCGGTAAAAATATGGTGATAAAACAGTCAATTTCGTTTAGTGTCGATTTTTTTAAATATTACATGAATAATACCTTTTTTTTAATAATACCTTTTTATCGTTAAACTCAATTTAGCTTAGAGTGCTTTTTAATAACAGAAACGGTTATGAGGGACCGTATGCACAAAATCTTGCGTTTATTTTAGGTTAAAATTGTCGCTTTTGCATTGAATTTCTTAACACTTGTCCGAGAAATAGTTCAGAAAATATTAGCTTAATGCATATTTCAAAGTGATAATTCGTGTTAAAATTAAAATGAGCATCAGTATATTTCACATGTAGATTGAAAACTGTTTCGATCACTCTGTCACTTTAATATGAACATTGTCACAAGTATAAAACCCCGTATGTGCTAATCAAGCTTTAACCCAACAATTGATTATTTACAGACTGTCTGAAACAGGTGCATCTGTCAGCAACGCCGATATCAAAACGCACAATCTAATCTCGAAATACTTGGTGGCCTTATCTAAACACAATACAAGAATTGCAGTAATCTACATGCAGGGTACATTAATACTGTTATATCTGATCGAACTTTGCGATGTAAAAACGGATCAATCAACGTATATTGCCACACTATGTACAAGCTCTTTTACATCAAATTATTATATTTTTGTAAGACACCTTATTTAATAAAAAATACAGTTTTACTTTGTTAAATGATTATACAGTCGTGTAAGATATTTTATACTATCAGTTAAGTTTAAGTTCAAACTTTAACTTGTGTTGATAATGAAGGGATTAACCATTTACTGACAAGATGTGGATTCGTGATTTTCTGTTTATACACACGTTGCAATCGTCTGGATTTATCAATCGTTTGATTTACCTAATTATATAGATTGACTCATATATGTTTATGATGGTTCTAACTTGCATGCTTACATATTACAATGAGGATATACATGTAAATATATAGATGAGCAATTTGCATTCATTTTGTGGAAATGGAAATGGAAACACAGGCTAAAATGCGTCTGTACTGTTGGCAGAGAGTTGACATTGTGCATATACAGTTGTAATTACAATACGTACACTGCTTTTCCGATATGATGTTGAATACACGTGTTTGTATAATATTACTTGCAACTTTACGTACTCATACATAATAGTTGAACATACACTTATTATAATACGTTGTTTTCGTATTACTGTATAAGTAATTTGAACGGCTATATCCCATTAAATACTACTGAAATGTGTTCACAAATGATGTTTGCATTCTGCCGTTCTCGTAAGCGATTGTTTGCAAGTCAATTATATGATTGTGCCGATTTCATTGGTAGGGAATAGATAGCAGCACGTGTGTACTATTGTACGATTGTTAGCTACGCACAACCAAGTAAATTATGTGGGACACATCATTGAGCCAATTACTAGTGCACGATGAAATTGAGTGTTTACAGTTTACACACTTAACAGTGTATCTTACAACCCGTATCTCACATTAAGTGCAGATTTTCATAATATTAATTGGAAGGCCGCCTATAGTACGACTTTTATCAAATTGTAACACTTCACGTCACGCCAGTCTCAATCAATGTGTTATTGATAAAATATAACAACCAGTATTTATCATACATACATTTACTACCGCATGTAAGGTTTGCAATGGCGTATCATTTGTGATGTGAAACGCTGTACTCAAATATAATATGAACAATTGACATTGATAACTAGCTGCAACGGCATTTGCACTAAACTAATAACAATGTTTTATTTAACGTAATGATAAAGTAGTTGACTACATTCAAGAAACAATTTCCGATTTTGTCTCGGCCAATATACAACGATTTTGAGCTCTGATGCGTATGAATTTAGCCACGCATCAGAAAGAAAAAGTGCGGTATACTTGCCAATACACAACGATAATGAGAAACATATTTCGATGCTAACATGATCTTATAAGTATTTAGTTTTGCAATTTTAATGAGAACTTCATTTTACTATGTTCCGCCCAACTTCTCGCTCGTACCTTTAAACGCCTGTCTCCGCTGTTACCAGTGACGTCATTCATTTATACAAGTGCATTGTGACGTCTCTTTCATTGATAAAAACTGAAATAATGACTTTGTTGTTGTTTATTGGGTAGTTTAACAACGAAAATTGTGTTATTTTTGCTTATGAAAAGTCTACGAGTATCATGTTAGATCTAATACATTACACTTCAAAATCAAAATAACATAATTGCACAATACAACTATGACGTATATTACAAAAAAAATAACGGCTCACGAGAAAAGCAAACAAAATATTCCCCCCAAAACTGTCACAATGACTATGCATCGATGAGTTTTGTAACTTTTAAGACGATATCGGTAGTTTTTTCTGTGCACATCTTCGCGCATCAGTGGAGTTGATTTAACTAAAAAAAGTGTCTTGATCGATAATATCTAATAAATGTTTTTAACAATGTTATTATCAACTAGTGTTACATAAATAATCTAACAGTTTAATAATAATAATAATAGACATGTAGATGTAGTGTGTCTTGCGACTCGATATTTTATGAAGTTTATTAAACACTGAAAACAAAAGGAGACAAACCGAATCCTGAATATTCGAATCGCCTAGCGGTGCACTTGCTGGCTATGAATGTTGAAGTGTTTTGGCTGTTGTATAATATAATTAATTACATGTACTATATTTATTAACTGTTTTATTATTGCATCGTTAAAAATTATGAACGACATTTTACTTTGTTTTTACAGAAAACAAATCATATACACACATTTAATCGATGTCATTTTTTCTCGAAAACTAGAAGGTTTCCCCTTGTATTTTTCCAGTGTACTGAGCATACAATTATGCATAAAATACTGAACAT
The DNA here is from genome assembly GCA_027627225.1 of Congeria kusceri. Classification (NCBI taxonomy): domain Eukaryota; kingdom Metazoa; phylum Mollusca; class Bivalvia; order Myida; family Dreissenidae; genus Congeria; species Congeria kusceri. The sequence goes on from CM051026.1 coordinate 31,460,172, forward strand.
TTATGAATTTTTGTATTAAACAGTCTTTAATATAGTCAGTGTTTTATCAAATAAAACAAAACGCAGTTGTTTTTTTTTCCAAAAAAAAAAAATATATCAAAGCAAAATGAAATATCATGTTGTTGTTTTGCAATAAGTGATATAAAATACAGTTATTTTTAATAAATAAATGGAAAATACGACTTTATAGTCAAAAGAAAAAAACAATTCCAAAAATGCATGTACGGGTATGTGATTTTTATGCTTTCTCAACAACATGTAATACGGTGACCCCATTTCGTACGGCTTAATTGTAAACAATTCGGAATGGCAAGATCTGCAAAATATGTGAACATGAATTTGATGGAAGGAAAATAAATGAAGAAATCGTCTTTTATGGCGTAAACGAAATGCCTTTGAAGTTTACAATAACCGGTTAACAGTATAAGCTATACCGATCTTTTCGATGAACAAATTCAAGTCCAAAAATGAAACCACATATGTTTTCCTTAACAACATGTAAGTGGCGACGCCACTTGACAATTGTAAAAATTGGGACATTAAAATATATAACTACTATTGTTTCAACTACCGCTGCTACTGCCATTTATACTGCTACTACTACTGTTGCTGCTGCTTCTACTACTACTACTACTTCTACTACTACTACTACTACTACTACTTCTACTACTACTACTACTAATACTACTACTACTACTACTATTACTTCTACTACTACTACTACTACTACTACTACTCCTACTAATACTTTTACTAATACATTTACTAATACATTTACTACTACTACTAGTACCACTACTACTACTACTACTACTACTACTACTACTACTACTACTTACTACTGCTACTATTACTTGGACACCGTTCGTCTTACTTTTTAGTCATCTCTGATGTTTAATTTAACCATAATTATATATGTCTAGACCATTCATGCAGTATTTCAAATGACGTTTTATCTAATAATACTAACAATAGAAATGTTATCATAACCATCCCTTTGGATCTTCAAGGATTTTAGTGGGGCTGACGGAGTTGAATTTAAACAGTAAGAAGAAGTTACCTCTGTGAGGAGTATGCCCCTGCTATAAATAATATCTCATTTCCATATTTTCGGCTGCAAAGAGAGGCTACACCGGAAAAGCCTAAATTCAAGAACATTTAATTAAACATGTTAACTTCCTTGATGCATGGTCACATCAAGTTGTAGTTGTAGTTAATTGCAACACTTAGACTGTCGGATAGTCGTTTGATGTCGGTAAACAATAACACGCTGACGATTATTTAGCGAAGTTCTAATGAATCTAGTATCACATTTAACTATTTAAAACATATATTTCTCATCAACAGTACGTTAAACACACCAATAAAGGCATCCTATATTTACAACTAGTGGCAAGTGTATAGTTCTCCAAACAAGTTAAAAACATGTTTACATGCACACTTTTGTTATATCAACGTGCAATTATAAAACTGAAATCAATTTTAATATAATATCCTCCAATACAATCATATTCATGTACACTGTTCATGATACTCGTTCATGTTTCGGTTGCTTTTACGTTTGTTCTTGTTGCTTGCTAAGGTGCTGTACTTAGATGTATCCTCGGTTCTTGATCCTAGTCTTTCGTAGTGTACCGTGACAGTTCTACAATAATATTCAACATTGTTGAAAAATTAAAAACACATTTTATTTTATTAATATAATGTATATATGATTGAAAGTGATACCTTAATTTTATGTCGTTCCGATAGTGTCAAACAAAGTACACACAAGTATTAAGCTATAATACATAATATTAAATTAAGTATAATTTTGAATGTGCATTATTATTTAGATTAAAGACAACATATTCCCTATTAAAACAATATTCATGCCCAAAGGCATTTTATTAGCAGTTGCTTTGTACTAACAAAATAAATAGTTTATACATTCGGATGTGGGTTTGATTCATTGTGCGCGTCTACAATACGTGTATAACTATTTTTGTGTAATATCCAATAGCATTAACATTAGAAAAACACACATTTAATGCAGCAGTCCAGAAATATGTTAATAAAAAAAACTTTGCGTTTCGTTTCTAATGAACATCGTACCGATCAGAGTACAAAACCCCGCATAGAAATCGGTAAAATAATAACCTTTGGAAAAAAAAATCGTATATTTATCTGTATGCGATAGCTGGTGATGCCACTCGATTAAACCAGCATGTGCATTACATGTAGTGTATAATCCGTTCGTATCAAGTGTTTTCGAACATATAGTTTATAAAATTCCTTTTGCAAAAAAGAAACAGTTTTCTGTCGAATAAACGTTATTAACGTTTATTAAAACAAATGCCAAATTAAGCTGTGTTCAATTACAGTATATGAACTGTGGCTTTAACAACTATTGATTTATTTAAGGCATTAATATCATTCAGGTATTTATTCATAGAGCAAAGTCACGTGTTTCGTTCATCATATTCCACTAAAACAAAGGAATTGTTATATTAGTGCCAGACATAATCAACATGGTAATGAAAAAGAATCTGCTTTTTGTTCAAGTAGATAACAAAATAGTGAAGAGTTTAGTTAGTAGTATGCACATATAGATATACCAGTCTATACTTAGGTTGCGCGTCTTCAAGCATGCACAACGAGTTATTATATTCAACAAGTATTCAACAAAAGAAGTACTGGGAATCTCCCAGTTGTTGAGTCTAAATTGAGCTGTATAGTTCACTCACATTTATAAACTGACCTCTCGGGAATCGGCATATATGGCACTATTTTATAATAGTGCACACTTGTGACGGTTTGTTCACTCTCTGATTCGATGGCATGAGAGAGAGGAAGCATACCAGCCATAGGCGACAAAAACATCATTGGGATACTTACATTGTGATCCACTGTTGTACGTTTTATTTCAGTTCTTTCTTCAGTTCTGATGACATCGGTGATTTCTGTACAACTACCAGTGATATCAACTGGTGTTATGACTGGTTCCAAGGCACACGTCCCTATACAATGCATAATTTAATGTGTACGATTATTAACGATGACGTGTCTCCAACTTCGTACTAAATAGTTGTGTAGGCTAGGCCACTAAGCCCAATGAAGCAAATTATAATCTATAATTAATACAAATATTCCAATAAAGCATGTAATGAATATGCGAATATTCGAATAGCGATTGTGGTATTCGATGTGATCCCTAATAACAAACAGTACGCTTTTCCTCAGAAGATATAAAATGGTATGAGTGTAACCGAACTAATGTAACATTAATTACGAACATATACTTTATTGTGAGTATAACCAAATTAAGTACTATTTTAATCATTTACTAAATGAATTATACATATTTATCAGGTGTGGATTAATAAAAGTGTAAAGTGGTTATAAGTCGTCCTGATTTGTTTTAAACTATTCTTACGAATTATGACTTACATGTATATATAATCGACAACGATTCCTTTGAAAAAAATTGAACTAATTTACGTTTCAGTGAAGACAATATGTATTATGTGTTTGAGCGACACATGTCTGAATATGTCTAAACAAAAAAGCACGTTTCTTTGCTCAATAGGAAGATAACGTATTAAATGTATGCGTCTTTAAAACGAAAAATAAATGAGGCGTACGGTGGGAATACCGGACTTAATGCACGTGCTGAAAGTGTCGTCCCGGATTAGCCTGTGCAGTCCGCACTGTGCACAAGCTAATCCGGGACGGCACTTTCAGCCTACAGAGGATTTATATTATGAACAGACTTCCTTCGAACAGAAAATAACATAAAAGCGGATAGTGTCGTCCGGGATCAGCCTGTGCTGACTATCACACCGAAAACAAACCTCTACATAATGAATTGTCATGTATTATGGCTCCGTACCTGAAAATATAAATGTACATATCGCTGTAAATTACACTTTCATCTAGGACATTTGCACGTTTCCAACTTGATTGATCATAAGTATTCTGGACATTGGAAATGTTGCACACAATATGTGCTTCCCACAATATGCTTGTGTTACAGGCATCGCTGGTTTCGTTTCACATATAGTGCCAATGTGTATCGTCTGAGCAATATTATGAACATTCTGTGCACACATAGTATTTCCATGACATGCAGATATTAGTGCCATCAGGATTTGTCCAATGCGGTTGGACTCACTACTCTTAAATAAATACGTTGCCCACATCATGCTGTCAATATTCAATGATTTATTTTTGTTTTGAAAAGTGCAAAATGTGTATGCAAACATGTATTCACATCTCCAATGACTCCCATATGAATTAAATCAATTAAATGTAAATTACGAACCTATACAACATCATGCTATTTATGAAATGCAACTATGTGTTTCATATAAAGTGACAATGCTCGTACGTAAAATATGCTAAAATCTGCCACTTACACATGCCAGTCGCGAAACAGATGAAACTTACACCCACTGACAATGTGTCCATGATGCATGTAGCTTATATTTTATTTCTAAATACACTTGATTCAATACTACAAAACTATTCACAAATAAATACGACTTAACATATTAATGCCTCAATTAGAAAAAGTAGATATCAAAACGATGAATAATTTCCTTCTTTAAAACATGATCAATCTATGCACATGGTCAACCTTCTAAGACGGTTTTCCCTCGTAACAGCTTCGTTAATTGTTCATGTGGTCTATTTTGACTTAAAGGTGGGTCGTATTATTGCGCACAAATAAAGTAAACATTTCTTTCATTTGTATTAAGCGTAATGATGAACCTGTAGCAAATGACAACATATAATTAAGTTACTTACATGTGGAAAACATGATCGTGTGTGTGCTCAGGAGAGTGACGATTCGAAACGTTTTATTGTTTGGTACTGCATCATTTGTTAGTCAATAGTACAACACGTTTATAAAGATTAAGCTTATTTTCTACTCTTCATGTTACTAAACCTAACATCAGGTATCATGGCAACACACACCTCCTTGGGTACGTTTGTTTATAAGGTTATAATAACTTATCTTTTAATGTCAAATAAACACGGCCGTCTATCACTTAAGCAACTGACATTCATGTAACCAACGCATTTAATTTTAAACTAATATAGATCTGTAAACAAATACATGCATTTGTATATTTTTTGTCCTCAAATCTCAAAATTCAGCTGTTTTTCTTTCGATGAACTATGTACATCATTAAACTGAACACTTAGAACATTTAAAGCACAAGCAGCGAACGTGATCAAAAAGCAAAACGAATATACTTAATGATTCATGACTAGACTGTTAACTGCAATTGACACAAGCCATAGGAAAGAGCTGGTAGTTTTAACCACGCAACTATGACCATGACTCATCATATTAACATGAATAGAAATGCCCAACTCAGCAGTAACGTTTTAAGTTCGTATATTAGTCATGTATTTATTGACAATGACCAACTGGAATGAAAACGTGTATTGCAATAAACAGACATAGCTAGATATTGAAACAAATGCTACCACATGGAATGAATTTCAGTTATAACAATTACAGAAACGCTTGGTATAGGTCCACTAATCATATGAACATCATCATTACTCTTGCCACCAAACTTGCTTTGACAAAGGTTTATTCAATCCCAGCGAAACAAATCATGAGTTCATCAGTCGGACAGATAAATCACTCGCTTTCCGATTACGTCTTGCTGCTGATTGTTTTGCGTAGCGTCCTATCCGTGTTCGATATTTGTGTTTTGCCGTATATAAGTAGAGCAGGCTTCATATTTTGATTATGTCTTGTGTTAAAACGAAAACTATTGCGTGTCTGTCAATGGTGTCAAGTGTAATTTATAGTGTTTTTGAGCATTTTGACCACTAGCTACAGTCAGTTTGTAGAAAGCATATGCTCATGTCAGACTCTATAGTTCCGAATGTGTTTACTAGAGTTGACTGTGTTCAGTCCACATTTTTAAACTTGTTGATATAGCATGACATGTTTTTTTGTATTAATAATTGGATAAACACTTTTCAACGAGGCGAAACAAAATGATCGTCCTCATGCTTCATTTATATATTTATTAAGAATGTCGCACATTATGCCGAACGTTAACGGCAAGTAGTCGGTTTAATTCCACGATGTCTGCTATATAAATACAGCTTACGTTTATGAACAGTTTTATTTGGACGATAAGGGTTTTTGTATACAACATTATTTATGAAACCGATTGTCTCCTTACTGAACTTATATTACGCATAAGCATACTCATACGAAACTAAAGGAACACAATTTAAATTGAGCGTTCTGGGTTTGACGAATTTAGTCATTTGTATGGCTTTAGGCTTGCCTCGGTTTTCCTTTTTTCTGAAATTGTAAATAATAAAGAGAATGCAAACAATGAACATGCAATTAAGAATGTTTTTAATCATTCAATCGATACATCTGAATTAAACGCTTCGTGAAATACCAAAGAAAAACACATAAGACTGATTGACGCGCTGAATGAACCGGACATTTATATATACTTAAATGCATAATCGGGTGAGTGAATCAATGGTTATCAAATTGCACCTGTATGTTTGATTTAATAGAGGTGCTAAATATATATTATCAATCAAATGACAATGGTTATTGATTGTTTAACGTATTGTTCAAATACAATATAATTTGAAAGATGAAAACTAAAGTAATAATGTGTAGCGTTTAGTTTCATTTATTCGACAGAAGTTTAACTAGTATAGTCTCAATAAATGAATGGAGTTCTGTGTTTATTTTTATGTTAATTAACGGGATTACTTTACAATTAATTCATTTCTTACTATTTACAAATCAGTAAAGTACATCACCATCCCATTTCGTTATCGAAAGTGTAATTTTGGATCATGATCTGGATGTTATTGTTTATACACGTCGTAGAAGATATTAACGGTAAATAATTTGGACTAATACATTTAATGTGAATTGCATAAATACAACATCCCCAATCGCACAAGGATACGCTAATTACCTGCATATTCTACACACATTTGTCTATGTTAAGAGTTACAAAGGTGTAAGTATTTTTTCTAGAATCAACGGAAGTTACATAAACTTTCCTCGTTCATCCCAATAAACGAAACACGACGCAAGCAAAAGTACCCAAAAGCAATGCGATTCAAGGTAATATGAGTGATTTTGATATTTATATGCATTAATATGTGTGCTGAAAGGTTTTCGTTAGTCAGTGTAGAGTAATAAAAAACCCTATACTGGATATTATTCTATATCACCTCCTACATAAATGACGCTATCCGATTGGCGAGCGGTCACATGACAATGGGGTATTTTTCATACAGCACGGATAAATTCCAGTACCCCATATAAGTCTACTGACGCAGTCTAATGACGCCATTTTGTTTATTTTCCTGATGTCATGGTATGTGTTTCGTGTTATTTCGTAAATATTTATTTCGTTAAATTTCAAGCAATATCAATTTAAAAAAAGTGAAATGTAGTCGGCGAGATATATTCGTTACACTGTAAGTAACTGAGATATACATCCTCAGGGGCTGCGCTCTCTTATAGTATGAAATCATTTAGGCTGTATTGCCCATTCACCTTCCGTTACTAACAGTGTACCTAATAATACCTCAATTTGTGTTCCCATTGTAAACTCCCATATACCCGTCCCCGCATAATTTTTAATTCACCATTTCGTTGCAATGTAATATACCCCGCGCGTGATAATATACCCCGCGCGTGGGCCTACAGATAGCAACCGGTGTTTTCCGGGAATTCCCAATTAGCTAATAATTGGAAGGCGCTTAGGCGTTAGGCATTCGACCTCGTTTAACATCACTCTCATCTGGGTGCAATGTTTTCTATAAGCAGTTACTGCCTATGATATTTGCATAGTACGCACTCATTCGTTATTTTACATTATACCGATGCATCGAATTTTTTTTAAATACACGTTTTTAATACGCGCAATTGTGGTTTATGGTATTGTGTACTACATATTTTTCAGCTTTTATATTGCTGGTCCCTACCAACTGTGTTCAGTTTGTTAGCTAACTATTTCATTTTTTATTTCAATCGGTACTGTAATATGTTTTGTTTTTATAAAATACAATTTACCACAAAAAAGTTATTATAATAGCATGTTGCGATGGTTTGATAATTGTATATAGAACACTACTACTACTACTACTATTACTACTACTACTACTACTACTACTACTACTACCACTACTACGACTACTACAACTACTACTACTACTACTGCTACTGCTACTACTACTACTACTACTACTACTACTACTACAACTACTACTGCTACTACTACTACTACTACTACTACTACTACTGCTACTACTACTGCTACTACTACTATTACTACTACTACTACTACTGCTACTACTACTACTACAACTACAACTAATACTACAACTACAACAACAACTACTACTACTACTACTACTGCTACTACTGCTACTACTACTACTATATCTACCACTTCTTCTACTGCTACTACTACAACTACTTCAGCTCCTGCTACTCCTACTTCTACTACTACTGCTACTGCTACTGCTACTACTACTTCTGATACTGCTACTGCAACTAATATTACTACTACTATTACTGCCACTGCTACTACTACTATTACTACTACTACAACTACTACTACTGCTACTATAACTACTACTACTACTACTACTACTACTACTACTACTACTATTACTACTACTACTACTATTACAACTACTACTTATTATCATTAATATTATCATTAAAATTATTATTATTATTATTATTATTATTATTATTATTAGTATTAGTAGTAGTATTAGTATTAGTATTAGTATTATTATTGTTATTATTATCGTAATACTAATACTAGTACTAGTACTTCTAATACTAATTCTTTAGTATTTTAATCGTACTATTAATGTCACTAGTTATATTACTAATACTAATTCTACCTCGTATTTCAAGACATATTTTGAATACTAAAGCAAATAACTGAAAGCTAACCTGGACTTTCGCAAGAATAATAGTCGTAGTAGTAGTAGTCTTAAACATTTGAACACGGACATATGGCTTAACAGTTTATGTGTTTTAGTGCTACCTGCATGGTCTGACAAAGGCGTTGTGGTAACGAAGACTATTGGTGCAAATATACAGATAATGTGTACAACTCCAAACGATACCACATACTTTTTTGTCAGGGCACTGTCGAACAAGAATTTAATAATTGCTGAATTTGAAATTGGACATACTGACAAAGGAGCTGTTTTGACAATATTAACTATCGGCGAGGACACATACGGGACGTATCAATGCTGCGAAACTCACTCACCAGGCATTTGCGATAGCGCGGTTGTAAGTGAAAACGATCAGCCCTTAGCCCAAAGCAACGATGTGAAAACAGGTAGTTTAGATTTTTCTCGAGAATTACTATTTTAAGCATTATAACTAACTATGGTGATGTTATATATTATGACATGCATAATTGGAATACCTATATTCAAATGTCACACGAATTCCAAATAGGTATGTGATATGCAATATAGTGAGTAACATAACGAATGTCTATATCTTTTATTGTGTGTTCTTTTTCAGAATCTACATCATCATCCGATGAAATTAGCCTTTTCAAAACCAGTGACGTTAAAGTTGACACAGTTGTACAAATCCAATGTTTTTCATCAGACGACGTAATATTTGAATTCATTAGTGGACTTCGAGTAAAAATAGCGGAGTGCAAGACTTCTCGACACCAATGCAGTATCTTTGACAACGTTCTCAGAGATAAATACAGTTTATCGTATGGCAAACAAGGAGGCATACTGACAATAATGAACCCCAACTCGGACACTTACGGAACGTATAGATGCTATTCTACTGACAATAGTAGCAATGTTGATAGTGTTACAATTGGGCCAAATGATACAAACACAACTCGTAATTTGAATCTCGTCGTGAAAGAAGGTATATGACAATTTCAATCCCTTAATCGAAAAGTCGGCTATTGTAAAGTGATATAATTCGTTGTTTTTTTTGCTACTTAACATAAATGTATACATATATATGCAAAGTTTTAAAATAATGAATCAAAGATAATCAAAAATATTTCACATAAAATTTACAATGCATATGCATATTTATATTTTGCAGATTTTGATTTGAATAATCAGCAACCAATGTACGACGAACGCATAGTCGCTGTAATAACTCTATTAGTGATTATATGTTTGCTGCTGCTCGTCATTATTGCAAAGATGTTTCATAATAAGAAACCTGCATGTAAGTACCGGTAATTTGTAAATAAAACCAGACTAAACAATAAAAAACGTCCAACTTTCGGTCGCTTGCCTGTCTGTCTCTCTATCTTTCTCTCTATCTGTCTGTCTGTCTGCCTGTCGGGCTCTCTGTTAGTCTATTTGTCTGTCGCTCTGTCTGTCTCTCTGTCTGTCTGTCTCTGTTTTCTGTCTCT